>OY740767.1:40692495-41292495 GCA_963513935.1 Aphrophora alni
ACAAAAGCACCATTTTATAGGAGTCTCTGTGCAGTAACATTCGGGGATGTTTCTGACAATCTTAAGTTGTCGTGTCTGTCTACTTTTGCAGAAACTTTTTTTTACATAAATACTACAGAGAAATTTTAACCATGATTTGAAAACATCTTGATCTTCACAAGATATAGTTTCAGAAGGCTTAGGCTTCATACGGTACTTTTGTACAACATCATTCCATTGTGAGGGTAGTTCGATCAGAGTCTTTTGGTTTATTAGTTCCATGTTTTTATTACATTTAAAGTACGAATGACCTCGAATGGGGAAAACATATCTGTTGCCATCATCGTGAAAATTGCAATCAGTAGGTTTCGGGAGTCTGAAGTCTTGGTGGCTGAGTTAAAAAAATTCTTCTGAACAATGTACAGCAAAGTTTTTGATAGTTTCAACGTCATGCGTTATGCAGAAGTCCCTTTCTATTGAGTCAATTCAATGAAGTTCAGAAATGTTCGTTGGTGTACAAAATAAGCATACAATGACGAACAATTCACATAGCTGTTGAGGCATTTTGAAGTTTGTGGCCTCCTGCAAGTAATCTACCCATTCTTGATCATTGTCACCAAATGCAATTTTTCTGTAGCCTCCAGGAAAGACGTAATGTTCCATCATCCATTCTCAGATGAGCATTGCTAGTTAAACCCTGCAGTAGAAGAACATGTAGGAAATATCTTTCATGGTCACCAGGGTTTATGGTGTAAGTTCTCCCAATGGAGTTTACGAATAGTTTTCGTGGTTCCACACTCATCCTTGATCAAAGTGTAATATTCTGGGATTTCCGAGTATAAATACTTTCTCACATTTTCTTCTTTTTGACATAATTTGAAATAAGCTGTAAGTTCTTGTACCTTGTTCATGTTTGTTATTTGCTTTTCCTCTAAGTGCACTGGTAGACATACAATGATGAATGATAAAAAATGGATCTGTTTATCAAATACAACCTGGGAAGCGACTAGGATAGCTCTGTTGGTAGAGCATTGGCGCGTAAAGCCAAAGGTCCTGGGTTCGATTCCCAGTCTAAGTCGTATATTTTTCACTTGAAATATTATTGTATTTTCAATACCTGCTAAGTAAAAAATCGTATAAGCGGAAAAATTAATAAATTAAATTTAACTAATTTTGAACTGTATGCCTCATATTTTAGTGTTAAATATCGATTATATAGTATAATCCAACAGTTTATCAACCACTGACTCTCCTGTTACAAAATAGATTTCATTATCTCTCCTCCAGTATAAGGGGTAGCCTATTCATTGATGTTAAAGGAGGTTTATTTGATCATTGAAATCTGTATGAAACCTAAAGTTAACTGTCCATCTTTAATAAAGAGTATGTTTGGATTGATTTGACTATATGGATTCTGGACCATAATAATTCTGGACAATAATGTAAATTAGGGATGTGTTTGAAGATCAAGAATTTCAGCTGTAATCAAAAAATTAACATGTACATCTTTAGTTAATTTGTCGGACTGTCTTAATGTAAGTAAAATGTGTGCATGAGGCAACCCTCTCTTTTAGAATTCTATGATGTAGTCATAAAGATATTACAATGCCAAACACATGTTATTTTTAGAAGAACATCGAGGAACGATTTTAATTTCATGTTAATGACTCTTGTTATCAGGTCTGATCTGCTTTTAACTTTTTTTAAACGGGCTGTAATTTACCGGAAATTTCAGGTCATTTTGGATTACATGTGAATGTCAAGAAAAATATCAGACTTGCCTCAGCGAGAAACAATTGTAATAGCATCTTGCTAATTGTGTATCATATTTCTTGGAGAGCCTATAAAAGATGATTGCAAAACCACTGGAATTCCTGGTAACGTACACTTTTGCTGAATATCACAGTGAATGAAATTTGTGAAACCTTTGTAATTTTCAGCTCACAATTCTTTCTGATGGGATATAGGCTACACATACACAATATGTCAGCCTTCTACTTTTACGTGGCTGTCAACAACATGAAGTGAAAATAGTTTTCCTTGAGTAATGAATTAGATTGTGAAAGTTCCTTTGACTGTCAGACGATAAAAATATTATTGCAATTGGATAGTGACAGTCCATCATACTACTTCTCTATGGATGTTAATGTGAGGCATGCCAGGCTTCCACCCTGAATCAGCATATGGGAAAAGCAATGGGTAACACATTGGGTCACTTTGTGGATTCAATAGTATAATCGAGTTAATGCTCCAGAAATATTGAGTACACAACAAAAGTCAAATTAGCCTGGCTGCACTATCATCACTGCTGCCACCTGACCTGATTTTGGCAAATTTTACTTCCTGGGTTAAAAAAATTTTCTGCTGTGAATTGTAATTGTACCTCTGAAGCATTTACTATGTAATGTTTGACAAATTTGAATATTTGTAAATAAGGATTGTGATATATGTCAACATTGTCTGCAATATGGACATTATTTCTGTGTCACAGGGTGTATTTGTAATATTTCCAAGTTGTTGCTCTGAAGCCTCGTCAAAATCTATAATAAATAATCCTGCAAGCCACCGAACATGTAATACATGATCCATGAATTTTTTTGTTTGTGTCCATGAATTTTAAAACAAAACGAACCATGTTCTGTGGTACATATACTGAGTTTTTTTAACAGAAGCCATAGTCAAAGCACCATTATAGACAAATGTTGTAGACATAGACAAATGTTGAATAAATAGTTTTTAGTTGTGTTATCATTATGCTCAAGCAAAGTTTTAAGTTCATCATAAACAACAACTTCTGGTAAATTAATCTTACCCTTATGACAACAAAGAGATGACGATCCCTCTTAAAGAAAAGAGTTTTGTATCACAATATTTGGAAATTTTTTTGATTGGACCAACAGAGTCACATCACAATCTTTTTACAAAAACCTTGCACAACAATATGTCATTGGCAGCTTGTCTTGCACTTGCTTTCTTACAATGTCTATTTTCAACCGTTGCCAATGTAAAGATGTTCTGGTAGAAGGTTGTGTCGAGTTTTCAGGTGATGTTACTTCATTACCTTTGCTGATTATTGTTTGTGAGTGTAATTGATTGATTCTCCAGAGACAGGATGCTCTTTGAGAGTGTCTCATGGTTGGAAGCAGTTGTTGTCTTAGGCCAGGCGTCTTGTTTGTTGCCTGTCTTTTGAAGTGATGTTTCAGAGTTCTTTTTGATACCATGATTTCAGATATATTAATATTTATATATTTTTTAATTTAATTATTTGGTATCTCCCTTTAAAGTTTTTTTAATGTTGAAAAAAAGTAAAGAAATCAAGGTTAGATTAGAGTCAGCTATTTCCCAAGTTTTATTCCAAAAAATAAAATACTAGGCCAACTTACATATCTGAATGTAAGAACTTTTTGGTTGTTATGTAGCGAGGTCATATCAAGTATTGATAAATAGTGATGAAAACATTTGTTAAATTATAACATTATTCTTAACGAAAAGTTAAGCTGAACGCTTCCAATGATGCACAAAGTTGTATGAATGTTTCCAAAGTGTTTCATTCAAGTGTTGAAATTAGTCAACCTTAATGAAATGCTGACAATATTTTTTAGAGTAAAGCTTACCTTTATATAATGAAGTGCCATGAATGAGTAGCTAAAGTTGTCCAAGGCCCGAATTGACGTCATACAGGGCGTAAAAATATTGGGTCGGGATCCCGACCATGCGCACTGCAAGAGCACCCACACATTGCACAATATGTTTATAGTGTTTGTATTTATAGAAACAACAGTTTTTTTATTGTATTGTTTAGTTTTGCACACTACTATATACTATTTATACTATTATATACAATATTTACATCCCAACCAACCTGCCTAACTTAAGTTTTTTTTTCTAAAAGTCACTATGAAACTTGTCAAAGCAAGCCAGTGGGCATAGGCCAGGTTCTCCAGGGCATTGTGCACACATATAAACTGTTCTTTTTGTTTTTCCCTCTTTGTAACACACTTGGCATCTTTTTTGAGGAGGGTGTTTTACATTTCCGGCTGTTTTACATGATGAATACGCCAACCACGTGGAAACTACGGCAGAGGAAAGTAGTTCCTAACCTTTTAACCACGCTAACAGCATATGAACGTTCCCGGTGTAGTGCTACAGTCATACTGCCATCTGTTTTTAGAGATGGCACTGTGGTCGGGATCTCGACCATGCATGTGTAAGTAGATACCGCCATGGTTGGGATCCCGACCACCTGCAGCGAATGTGTTAAACCAAATACATTAAAAAAATATAACTCACGGATAGGCTAAAGTAAAATATCAATTGACCTAAAAAGCGCTTGACAAGGGTATGAATGCCCCTTGCCATTCACGATATACATAGTTCTCTTCTGGTGTCTAAAAGTAACATTAAAAAATGAATTTTCCACCAAACATAATGCCATATTGCAAAAGAGAATGGAAAGTAAGCCTAAATACACTGTGTGAACCACGTTTAACCAACATGCTATTGTTAAAAGCGTACAAAATTTCATTTAATAATTTTGTTTAAAGAATTCACATGATGTTTTCAATCAAACTTTTAACAATTTGGATATTCAGAAAAGAAGAACTACAAAGATTTTTGCCCATAACATCAATAGTAGAAATTATAAAATTTTGGTTTTCTCCATTATTAAAATTAAATAATACAGATTTATTAAAGTTTTGTTATTAAAAAAATGATTGTAAACTAACTATAATGTAGATTTTTAGCATTAACTTGGAGAAGTTTATTGACTAACAGTATAGTTGAAACAGTTTCAAAATGTTATTTTAAATCTATTGGTTCCTGTAGTTTTGTAATTCTTCAACTAAAACTACCTTACATTATGTCAAAATATTGAAATCATATAATTCTGCACTTAATAACATTCTTCCCCACTTTCTACAATACCAAATAAAGATGTTATAGCCAATATTGAATTTTTTGAGCCTGTATTCCCAAATTCTAAATCAGAATAGTAAACTATTATACATTTCATGTTAAGTACTGGAAAAAATACAAATTCATAAACATATAATGGCAATTTTGAAAATGGGTGAATTTAAAAAAGTTTTATTAATATCTTTCGAGTAATTAATATTGGAAGAGTTAAAAAAAGTTTCTAAATTAACAGTTTCACTTTCTCGCATAGTAAAGAGAAAATTTTGTGATGGGTTTTAAAAAATTGATTTCGATTGAGTTCTCCTGATTCCAAATAAAGTGGTTTTTGGAATGATCTCTGCCCAAATGTGTTGACTAATTTTTATAAAATTTGGTATGTGGGCATATTTTGGGACTTTTTTCCTTGAGTAAAATAATTGGCAAGGAAAAAAATTGAACTTTGACCACTCATTGAAAACTTGAGTTTAATTGAATAAAATTGACAGTTTACGCTTTGAAGATATTTATGGCACAAGCAAATCAAGTTTAGTCCATTGTTTATATTCTAACGATACTTATTATATTATAATTTCGGAAATATTATATAAATCAAAATTATGAATTAATTAGTCATACCTTGCATTGTCAACATATAAGGAAAGTTATTAAATGATGAAGTCCAAATATACTCTTTAACATTAGCTCTGAAATATTTTATTTTATTTGAACTTATTTTCCAATTACTTTTGTTTTTTTATTTTACACTATTTGCTCAGGGGGAGCTCTTTAATGAACAATTAATACAGTGAGTGAAATTTTTAACAATATAGAAATTTAGTTTCCAATTAAAGTCTATAATTAGTACAATACCAAATCCACTTTTGTTGTATTCCTATGTAAGTAATCCAGTGCTGATAGTTGATTGAAGAACTTTCACTTTATTACTTGTTAACGATGTTCACCAAACACTACACTGTACTACATGATTTATTAATAAAATGATTCACTTCAAGTTACCATGAAGATGCACTTTGTAGATGTACCTCTTTAGTACTGCAACGAAGGTTACTAATGTGTTAAATACTTTAACAATTATTACTTTACTATTACTATAACTGGAATTATAACTTATAGGAAATACCAATTTCTACATTAAGAATACTTTTCGTTACTTTGCCAACCCTATGCTGTGAGTTTCTCCCCAAGACTTCCCTATATAATTTTTACTTTTTCGATGCTAAAAATCCTTACTCCCTCTCTCTTAAGAAATTTACTTTAACCAATGAACGTAAGCATCTACTTTTTGTCAGCCAATCTAATTTTAATGTTTCAAAATTGTGACCGTTTAGAAAACTGTTGTTCCGTTATTTTTTATGAGTTTTGTGTGTGATTGTCCTTAAGTTTCTAATATAGTTATTTATGACTTAATTGCCTACGGTGATTCTGGGTCTAATTTAAGTGTTTTTCTCTCTCTCTTTTTTTTTTTTAAAGTTGTGAATGGTGTTCTGACTGATTTATAACATACTTCCCTAACGCTTTACCTTTGTCGACGATCACTAAACGTTTAACATGTGTCCAATAAATGTATCTATTTCTATGTTCTTTTTAAAATATTAGACCATTACTGGAAAGCTTATTGATTTCGTTATAATATATATATATTTCAAATCTGTGTCTTTGCTTCATTTTCATTGACAACTGACATTTTTGGTTTGTTTTTATTTGGTAGTGATGTGTAAGTGATAAGGTTGAAAATAATGTAGACGACTAATAAATATAGGAACAGAACGTTTGAACTATAAAGTGATTAATCAGACAGTCTGGAGATATTGTCCAGACGTATTTTTGTTTGTAGGAAAGTTATTTTTGCAGGAACAATGTGATTCACATAAATATATTTTTGTGTTGAAAATAATGTAGACAACTAATAAATATAGGAATGTTTGAACTATAAAGATTAATCAGAGAGTCGGGAGATAGTGTCCGTAGTGGCCGGACGTATTTTCATTTATGGAAAAGTTACAATTTTTGTAGAACAATGTGAGTTAAAATGAAAGATAGAAGATTTAAAAAATGAACGATTAAAGACAGTGAGTAGCATCGAGAAGTTGTCGTTTTAAAAAACTGTAAAAAAATAGACGTTAGGCTTCTTAAAAGCAAAATGGACAATGAAATAAGAAAGCATGACGTAGTAAAAAGTGTATTCGTTTCATATGAAAAATTCTAAAAGTGTTTTTAATAAAAGAGACAGTGTACTTTTATCTAACTGAACTTTAAGTGAGTAGAAAAGAAAGAATACATGATAATTTATGAATAATGAATTCACAATGGAGACGATCAACCAAGGCACAATGCGAGGAATGGCGGATTTCTGTCATCAACTAGAAGACTTCACGTTACAAAGGATGTTCATCTTAGACATTACTACAAAGTGGTAACATATACAACAGACAATACCAATATAATTTTATAAAATTGAAACAATATTATTTTATTCATTTTGCACAAAAAAGATTAATTGTAGAGTTTTAAATATAATTAAGATGTTCTAGTATTTTGTTTGTTTAATAAATTTAAGTGTTTTTTAGGTAAAGGATATTTTCCAAAACAGAAATATAAAATTTTAAACTTAATGAAAAAATAATTCAAAATAAATTTAAAACTAAAGGAGACAAAGAGTTCTCATAATAAAATCATTTTTATTAAAGTTGCAACTAGGCCTATTTCAAAGTAGAGTCATGTATTAAAGCTTTTAAGTCTCGTTAAGACAAAATTTTATTAGAGTCAATAAGATATAATATCTAATGATAAATTTATGTATTTGTTCAATAATATGTGTTTAATAAAAAATGTTCAGTTTCAGAAAAATAAACAAGGACTTCTTATTTACCGTTAAACCACTGCAAAGTACACTTAAAAAAGAATCATGACCCTGAGAATTTTAATAACAAATAGTAATTAGAGATTTTAATCTTTTCAAAATTGATGAGTTAATTTCACCTGGTGCCCATAAAGCTGAGCAATTTATTTCAATTCTTTTTTTTTTTTATTGGTTAGCAAAAGAAGTTTCCCCTCATTTTTTAATATATCACAATTGTCGCACCAACGTGGGGCAATTAATTATTAAAGTAAGAGTCCCAGCATTTTTTTAAATTACAATTGGCGCCCAACGTGGGGCAATTAGTTAATAATGTAAGTTACGCACGCATATTTTTTATATTACAAGGTTTTAGCCCCATTTATTTATGAATAATTAAAATTAATGCAACCATTTTTACTTATCCAGCTCTGTTATAAAACAGAATGGTAAAAATATTCCTATATTTGAAAATCACAGTTAATTAACTGAGTTTTCCATTTGGATATTCTATAATAAAACAGTTTTTTCCAATAAGATATTTGATTTTTTTTTTTTTTTTTGTAAATCCTTAAAGTCTGGAGATATGATCTTGTTTAGTGCTATGTACATATCAAGATTTTAAATTAATTTAGGTTACATTTAATAAGTTATTATGATAGCAATTTGAAATGTTTTTTAAACATTTACTAAAGTTAAAATACACCTACCTACATTATGAACTAAATTCATTTTTCTTGTATTGTATGTTACAGACAACAGCTTGAAAACTTGCTGAAAATAGTCCATTGTGAGGTGATAAGCTTTTCCAGTAATGAGCAAGTGGATGCTTACGTATTAAGGTAATTTGAATTTTCATTAGTCTAGTAGATAGTCTAACTCTAATATTTACCAAAGGAAATCAATTAGTTGGTGTAATATTAGCAACTGGTGTAATTACCTGCATTGTATATTTACTTATTAAATCAACAATTTTGTCTAGTTTACAGTTGTAGGCTATAACTGATGGTTGTCATTAAATTGGTAAAAATTTGTAATTGTTTGATGTTGTAATACTCTAAAATCCAAAAGCAGTCAACCAAATGTAACTTTAATCTTAAGGCTTGACCTGCTGTGTCTATTGGGTAGTATAATAAGTTTTGGTTGCAAGTCCAAATCCTCCCAATAAATCTAATCTAAACATCCTTCATTTTAAAAATATAACTTTCCTTTTCTACTTTGCCAGATGTAAAATTCTTATTGATCTAAATATATATAAAATTAATGTTTTTTTCATTTATGTTTGACAAAGTGTTGTATTAATTTTGCTGAAAGTTAATAAATCTTTTACTAAAAACACATATTGAAATGAAATGAAATATTAGAAAAACAAATGTTGGGCCTATTACGTAAAATAAGGAAAAACTTAGTAACTGTTTCACAAATCATAATCATAAAAGAACTAAAATTTCATTTGGTACAGAATTATCTATGTGGGATTGATATTGTGGAACTAGCAGTGAGATGTAAAGGTTCCCTCCATGTATTTTCTTGCAGAATATCTTTCCACTAAAAAGAGTATCCATCACCACCCATTTATTTTCTGATCCCCTTGGTCATTTTTAAGGAGTTTGCTGACCTATCTGATCCTTTAGTTCTGCCACTCCTAGTCATTTTATGATACCAAATTTCTGTTAATACTATTTGTGGATTTCCGACGACTTTGGTCATTGTAACAATATTAAAAGAACTAGTGTAGACTAATGTAGGTTTTACTGGTAGAAAGAAACTTCAGAAAACATTTTAAATGGCTGCATTTTTGAAACTTGTAATTTTTTAAATAAACATATTAACAAATAGTAATTCTAGCTTACATACTGAATTTAAATGAAATTCTACTAAAATTCTGAATTTGAGAATGATTACAGATTTTTTTTTTTAACTTTGAGGTTATGCTGTTAAAATGAAAGATTTTAGCATGACTGTTTAATTTGATAGTAAAAATCACATATAAATTTCACTGAGTGCAGATTTTTAAGCTGCAAACAATATAAGCTAATGACGGAGCATAGAAACTATATGTGAAATTGTATTTCCAATAAACTGAATTTCTATTTTTAAATGGCTATATTAAGTTTTTGCCAACAAATATGTTTTTGCAAAATTTTAATTAAGTGGGACATAAATTGTATTATAAATAAATTCTAAATGTAAAGGGACCCTCAAAACATTGTCTGGGGTCATGACTGGTACCCATTTCATGATTTTGGGTGCCAACAATATAGTTATCGTAGTTATTTAAGGGCTATAATAACTATATTTCAATACCAAAAGGACATGAGAAAATAGAAGAAAATAAGGGAATATTGATGATACAAAGCCAAAGAAAAGATTGTTACTTCCTTGAAACTCACAATGAAACAATTATTTAAATCAAATGCTTTATGAATGGTCATATATAAGGACTAGAGATACCACATAGTGTAGTTCTGTCATTTTGCATAACTAAGCATGATTACTGGACTAAAAATCTGCTGAATCATGATACTTGCACATGTCTTCATCCACATTCTGGAACTATCAGGAAGATATGAATAGTAAACAGTTGTGACTTTGTGCTCTGTTATATTATAATCTGTAAATAAGTTCCTCTCTCAAGAATCTTTTAGTTTGAAACATAATTGTAAATATAGGACAATTTGCTTTTTGTATGAAAAACAAGTTGATGGGTACTTACCCACCTTTGTACTGCAAACCTTACAGATTTACTGAATCTTGTAAATGTACATATCAAGATGTTATTACAATCATAACATTTTAATCTGCTGTGTGCATAAATTAAAAAGCATGGTACACCTTACTAAGATTATATCAAAAACAAATTTGTCAATACTTCATGACCAACCTTGTAAGATTTTTCTATTTTAATGAAAAACAAACGGACTTCTTAATATTTTTGTAGGCCAAAGGATACGGCTAACAGAGTTATCTTCAAAAAATAAAAGCTAAATTTCTTGTTAACTGTCTACAACACCCAAAATAAACCAATATATTGTGAAATTATGATATCTGTTAATAATAATATTATAATCTATTGCCCAGAAAGGCATGATCAATGATAATGTTTCCTTTAAACAGTTTCAAAATGGCGACTGATGATTTAATACTATGCTAAATATTTTATGATTTTTTCCCCTGTAAATTTGCATATTAACAAATAGATTTTATAAAAATTTAATTTCTAATCTTACCAACTTATGGGGGACAATATAAAATATTTAAATTAGTATTAAAATAACATCCACCATTGTAATATTCTTAAGAGAAACATTTTATTTTTTGCGACATAGTTTGCCAATGGATTATAATATTATTAGCAATTGTTCTTATTCCATAATAATTTGGTTTAGGTTAATATTGAGTGTTGTAGACAGTTGCTAAGAAGTTTTAAGTTTTTGGCAATAACCCTGTTATTATTTTTGGCCTAAAGAAAATAATACATCAGAGATAATGAAATACATGATTAGTGTTGATACATTCGAATTGATGACAATAGCGGCAAAGGTATTCTATGGAATATGGAACACCAGCTTTATGATTATATTTATAAATGACTCGAGAAACGTACAGACAACATACTTTAAATTACCATTTGTAACTGAATAAAAGGAGCTAGATATTAAAAATGGCAGTTTCTAACTCACCAGTTTATAAATGTATGCATAACTCATTTGAGAAAGCACTTTTTTATGCAGCAGAAAAAATTGCCCAAGACTAGATCGCTTTTATGTCTTGTATGTATTTAGGTATGAAGAAGTTGGGTGCATTTACATTTTAAGTAACAAATTGTTTGTTAGATATGTATATGTACTAGGACAAATGAATATCCCAAGTTAAAGATTTTATTTTACTCTCTCCCACCATATATATAATAGGAGAAAGTTTGAAATCCCTAAAAATAATGATGGGTTCTTAGTGGAAATATCCTATTTGAGGTTCCCTGAGCACAAAAAGTGGTTTTTGGAATGATGTATTCGTCGCCTATGTACTTCTATGCAGCCCAAATAAGTGGGCAGATATTTATCAAATTTTGTGTGGGCATATTTTGGCCATATTTTTTATTTTTGATAACTAAAAATTATTCAAAAAAACTAAAAATTACAATTTTATCAAAAAGAACCAACAATTTGATTAACTTTTGCTAAAATGTGCTCCAAGTACTCAACAAAATATATTGATTACCTACAACCCATAAATGGCAGTTCTTGAGTTAACGTTAAACAACAAAATGAACAAAATATGTCATAAAAACACAATTTCTTTAAATCATTTATTGTTTCGTTGAAATGTAAATGACACAAACCAGTGTGCCAAATTTGGTAAAAGAAAACCATAATTTTGAAATAATTGTATAAAACGAAAATTGAAGTTGAAACTTTCTTTAAATAATTGATTTGATCTAATATAATTTACACTTGGGATGATTTTATGACATGATTAAAAGAAACTTAGGTTCTATTTATATATTTATTTCACTTGAGGTTTATTTTACAAATAAGAATAGTCATCAAGCCAATTCTTTGTTTATCCTTATGTCATGGATGTTTATCATACACTGGAATATTTTATGTTTGTTTATAACAGACTTATCATGAACCTAAACATTATAATATAAGCCTAAAGACCTTGACCTTCATTACATGATGAGGGCATTCACATTAGGTTATAATTTTAGCCACACTGAATGTTTGTTTGTTGGCATGTAGTGTGTATTTCCTACATTACAAGGACTAAACTAAAAATAAACCTCTTATGTTGTGTTGTACCCAAACATTACTAGCCCAGGAGCTTGTAGTATTGATTCAGTCAGTGCTACATAGGAACCTTGGTGGGGAGGGGGGAAGGAAACTAGTGCAAATTTGGCAAAAAACATTATCCTTTCTTTCTAATAAAAACTATTTTAATATTGTACGTAGGCCTAATACTAAATAAAAAGCAATAGTTAGTATAAATTTTATTTTTATTACATCTATTCTGTATTGTACTTATTCCATTTTTATTAGTGAATATTCTGTTTTTATTTTATTCACTATATTATATGAAGGTGTAAAAAGTATTTCATCGAGATTAAAATTACTGTAGAATATTTTTTTTTTATGTTAAATTTTATTAAATAACACTGATTAAATTAATTAGATTGTCTATTATGTAAAAATTATAACTCTTTATATTTTAATAAACCATAACAATAAGCATACACGGTAATTAGGGGATCTTAATAGCATAGGACTATTCTAAATGGGCTATACTTCTTTAATTTGGCATAAAGATGGAACATTACAAACAGGAAAACATGATACTTTCTATGATTAATAGGACTTACTATCTTCAATATCCTCCTTTTACCTTTCAAGGACAGCCGTTTCGGCTATTCAGCCATTCTCAGATGGATAATCAATATTCAGAATGGTGACAACAAAACATACTTTTGATTAATTTTTGTGCCTAAGAAACTTGAGTGATCGGGAATAATTTGGAAAATTTGTTTTTATAAATTAAATTTGAGATTGGGAAAAATTTTGAAAATTTGTTTTTGTATATAAAAATTTGAGATGAGGAATAATTTTTTATATTTGTTTTATAAATAAAGTTTGAGGTCAGGAATAATTTTAAAAGATTGTTAAAGTTTTGCATAACACTTGATAATGGAATTTACAATTCCATGCTGAACCCACTTCCCAAAATAAGTGATATTTTCTAACGCTAAACTTTCAAAATGTTATTTGGTAAATTCAAAGTTAAATTGCTGTTTATAGATCATATTTGACTAAATTTACTTTCTGACTAGCTTTTGGTACCTTTTAAATATTTTATTAGACCATTTAAAATGTGAATATGGTGTAATATCACAATACAATTAAAAAAATTGGGATTTATCATACAATTTTGTGAAACTATTAACTTATATTTGTTTTTAAATTCAAATCCAATATTTAAATTAGGTAGATTCAAAATTTTACCTGAAAATTCAAAAAATTTTGTATGAAAATTTGTTTCTTGTATCAGGTGATCCATACCTATACTGGGTGTATGTTTTTTTACTACATCTCTTAGAGAATGAACATGGGATCACCATTTGTAAATGCTAAATTTATAAATTATTTTAATTCATTATGTTATATATGCTACACAACACTTATTCGCTCTATGTATTTTTGAGATTAAAATTGTACATCATGAAATTTCAAATTATTAAAAAATATCAACTGTTATTTAGATCTGTTTTCTCAAATCTTAGTTTTATACTAGAAACTGAAACTAGTATTTGGATTTAGGTATCTACAAAAAAAACATTTTGAATTTTCAGTAATTTATTTACAAAATTAAAGTTTGGTTAAAATTGCAATTTAATGTTAGATTCATGTTCTGCATCTAAAAATGTAATGGGTTATTTTAACTTCTGATGTGGTTAACTGATATATTTAAAATTTGGCACAGTTTTATATAATGTCAGCCTGAAGCCAGGAGAATGTTAAAATTTCATATGTTTTTACTAGTAGTAAAAGAGTAGTAATGTGTAGTATTTTATACATTTAGGAGATCGTGTGTGTTACTAAATATTGATATGTTACACACAGAAATATATATATTTTTTAGCATAAATTTTGATCAGTTAAAAGTATTTTAACAAGTTGTAGAGTCTTTAGATTAACACATTTCATCCATAAAATTTGAAAGTTTGTATGAAAATAAAATTGGATTTTTAGGATTCTACAATACTATGAACTATTTGAAAGTCATGCATCTAATTTTATTAGTATGTTTTTTTTTCTTGTTTAAAAAAACCTCTGTCATCATCACCTTATAAAGAAAAGGAAGTAATGAACAACATATTTGATACCTATAGATATCTTAATCCATTCTCGAGTTTTACATTGGCTCTATATTTTTCCCTCGTGTTAAAAGGGAAAAAAAACCTCCCGAATATTCTAATAGCATCAGAGTTGAAAAGGAACAAGAGTTGGTCAAGAGAGACCTGATAGGAAAGATGAAAGAGAGTGATATAATCCAAAATTACATGAAAAAAATTGTAGATCGAGCTAGGACCCTTGGGATTGGCATGCCTATATTCACTATATAAACCTAAGGGGTTTATGTTTCTAAAACCATGTGCACATAAGACACAATAATCCATAGATATTTGTTTTTATCAAGTACAGATAACAGATTATAAACAGATAACAGAGTACAGATAACAGATAACAGATAACAGTTCCTCAAAGATGTGTGATGATTTTATTTAATATTTTGTCCCTGGAACAAGACAGTATAGTAAGTACTATTAAATTAATATTGAAATGACCATATGTTGTATAAACAAAGGGATTGATTGTTCAAATTATTAAACAAATTATCTAGAGATTCAGTCTGACATTTAGGTATTTTGCACCTTGTTGTTAAAGATGAATAACCTGTCAATAATCATATTTTTATTAAAAAAAAGAAGATAAAACAAAGACCCTTAGTCCTTGGATACTTTAATACGTCAGGTTCAGAAAAGACCAGGAGTTGATCAAAAGAGATCTGATAGGTAAGATGAAAAAATGGAATCTAACCCAAGACTACATGAATGCAGCATTGTCATCTTTGTACACACTAAAAGTGAGCCTCCGAGGGTACCCTTATAGGTATTGTGTTCTATATGTATATCAGAAGAATAATACCATTACTTTCTTCTATAACAGGGTGTTTGAAAAATTGTTATCTTTGCAATAGTTAATTTATTAAATAGGAAACGTGCCTTACTTATTTGTTAGAAATAAAATCATAGAAAATAGGTACTGAAAAAGTTAATTTTTATTTTAAAATAGTGAATCGAAAATTTGTTTGAGAGGTAACTTATATGTTTTATTATATATCGATTTTTTTCTGGTTTTAAAGTTATTTGATAATGATGGATCATTCATATTATTCGTATTTTTTAATCGGACATTTGTCATAATTTGTTTTTATAAAAACTAATACATGATGTTTCAAGAGTGTAAATCAAGTCTTGTTATCAAGTATAAAACTAGAGTATAAAAAATAAAAACGCCAACATAGCCTAGTAGCCTCAGTCCATGTTAGAAACTATAACTAAATTTATAATATAAGAAAAGAACAGAGCAGTCAAAGTGAAGATAAAATACAAATGTGATCAGATAAAACCACTACATACAGGCTTACACAAAGGTGGCAAGGAATTTTTATTATTTTTTTTATTTATTATTTTTATTTTCCACAGAATACAAACCACAAATATTTATTATAATCATACAAGATAAGAACTTAAAAATAAACTTAAAACTACTAATCTTTATCCAATGAACTTAAAATATGCTTGTGAAACAATGTTAACATGTCAAAATTTAAATTGTATACATAAAGTAAAAAAAACTGCGGAAAACATACCACACACAGAAGAGCAATAAAACACCATTATACGTGTGCGGGAGCTATCTTAAATATTAATTAAATCCCATTCATACCAACATACACACAAACAGACAGACAGACTGTGATTATATCTACAAAGTACATTTATTTTAAATTTAAAAACATTTGAATTCAATTGGCTTATACAATTCATTTATACATTAAATTAAGTTCAATCAAACTCAAATACATTCACAATACTAATTATAATATTATACCCTTTATTGTCATTCACTCAGAACAGTCATTGAACAGTTTTAAACATATTTTCCAAAGCCACCGGAGGAAGAGATAATAACCAATATCTAAGTTTAACCTTGAAATGAGTAATAATAAAGGTATTCCTTAAATATAAAGGCAATAGGTTATAAAATTTTGACCCAAGAAAGAAGGAAGTTTTCTGAATAAAGGTTTTGTGACATTTGGGTAACCTTACAAGTCCTTTACTAACCTGCCTTGTGTGGACTCCATGGTTTAATATAGCCTCTCCATTGCCACTTACCCTATAAAACATTTCTAACACTTTAAACACATAGAGATAATGAAGAGGAAGGATTTTTTAGCAATAAAACATGGGAAAGAATTATGGAATCTGTCTTTTTTACACAACATTCTAACGAAAGATTTTTGGAGACTAAACAAAGGAATTAAGTGTGAATTATATGTACTTCCCCAAATTGATAAACCGTAAGCCAACTTAGAATGTACAAATGCAAAGTAAATTTGTCGCTGTATTTGTTCAGGTTGATATGTTTTGATAAATGAAAACCTTCTTAAAAACATAAACATGTATTTTTTAAAATTGGAAATGTGTTCTCGAAACGACAGTTTTTCATCCAATTTCAAGCCTAGGTTGAATTTAGTGCTTTCTCTTTGAGCAACTTCACTACAATCACATAACTGGTTACAGCAGCCAACACGGTGATACTTAAGCGGCACTTGGAACTGAAATGATTTAGAAATGTAAAAGTTTATAAACATTGCCTTAACTACATTCAAAGAAAGCCTATTATAACCAAACCATAGACTCAAAAAATACAGGTCTTGTTGAATTTTTATTTGCAACTGACTCTCTTCCGAATGTACATAGGCCAGAGCTGTATCATCAGCAAATGCTGTAATAATGCCATTGAATGGTCCTGCGAACAAGTCATTAATAAATATAAGAAATAATATCGGACCCAGTACCGAACCTTGAGGTACTCCAAATGTCAACGAACGCCATGTACTTTCTGAGGAACCGATTTTTACAAACTGCTTCCTATTTCCAAAGTAAGACTGAAACCATGTCAAGGCCACCCCCCCTTATTCCAGCTGATTCCAACTATTTCACCAAGAGCTCAATGGTTTACTGTATCAAATGCTTTCTTGATGTCCAAAAACAAGCCTGATACTTTCATTCCCAAATTCAAATTGGAATATATATTAGACATAAAATTATGTAATGCTAATTCAGTGCTAAGACCCTTTCTGAATCCAAACTGACTAGCATGGAAAAAATTACATTTATTTAAAAAAGACATTAATCGTTTTTTTATCAATTTCTCAAATATCTTAGAAAATACTGACAGTAAAGAAATCGGGAGATATATTGAAACCTCATCCGTTTTTCCAGATTTAAAAATAGGAACTATCTTAGCTATTTTCATTTGTTCTGGAAAGATTCCTGATGATAAACTTTTATTAAAAATATGAGACAGTACAGGTGCTATCAAGCTTCCAATGTCCTTTAGTAAATTATTATTTATATCATGTCCTGATGATGTCCCCTTCTTTAATCTGTGTATGCATTCTACAATTTCTTCAGGGTAGATTTTAATAAAAAATAACGAGTTCCGCTGAAATTTTTGTTTGAAATTTATTTTGTACTCCTCAACTTCTCTTAAACCGATATTATCAATAAGTGTGTCCAACTTAACTGGAATTTCAGAAAAAAAACCTATTAATCAAGCTTCCAATGTCCTTTAGTAAATTATTATTTATATCATGTCCTGATGATGTCCCCTTCTTTAATCTGTGTATGCATTCTACAATTTCTTCAGGGTAGATTTTAATAAAAAATAACGAGTTCGGCTGAAATTTTTGTTTGAAATTTATTTTGTACTCCTCAACTTCTCTTAAACCGATATTATCAATAAGTGTGTCCAACTTAACTGGAATTTCAGAAAAAAAACCTATTAATCAAGCTTCCAATGTCCTTTAGTAAATTATTATTTATATCATGTCCTGATGATGTCCCCTTCTTTAATCTGTGTATGCATTCTACAATAATTGTAGAAAATTATTTCTTCAGGGTAGATTTTAATAAAAAATAACGAGTACGGCTGAAATTTTTGTTTGAAATTTATTTTGTACTCCTCAACTTCTCTTAAACCGATATTATCAATAAGTGTGTCCAACTTAACTGGAATTTCAGAAAAAAAACCTATTAAACTCCTCTACTAGTACGTCATCACTTTCAATCTTCAAGCCTTCACATTGCAAAACTATTTTCCCTAGTTTTTTAGACAGTTGACCATAGCCTTCCACTGATCACTAATTTCATAATTCCCTGATTCAAAAATATTAGAAAAATACTGTAATTTAGCAACTTTAATCCATTTATTTATATTATTTCTGAGTGTCGTAAAATTATTCCTTATTTTAATATTGTTGGGATCACCTTTCATTTGTTTATATAGTTTATCTTTTATCTTAATTGCTCCCACAAGACCATCATTTATCCAAGGCTTTAACCTTCTATCCTTATTCCTATGTCGTTTAACGATATTAACAATTAATTTAGATTTATTGACATTATCGATATAATAAACCGAGAAATAACTCAAAAGCATCATTTACATCCATACAATCAAAAACACTATCCCAATTTTGGTCTTCTACTAATTTTTTAAATATTCGCCTATCTAATATAACCTTACTATTAATATTATTTCCGGAAGAATTGATTGTTAAAGGGATGGAACCAAGAGAAAGTTGTCCTAACTGTTATTGGAGTAATGAACCTTTTGCCCCTTTCTTTCAAGAGTTTAATCTTTGATTGTGTCATGATTCCCATATGTGGAATAAGTGGCTAAATTTTAGCCTTATTTAAAGTAAAAGAATTTGTATCTCCAACATTATGTGTTTCTGTGTCTGTGCATTGCTATTTTCTTCTTCTTCTTATTATTATTTTTTTTACAATAGATTATGAATTTGAAAATGATGTGTTTGTCCTCAGGATTAATTGAAATATTTTAATCTTAAATCTAGTCAAAAATTTTGGTTGGATATATCGTTCAGTATTTTTGTTTAGTTTTGATCATGATTCTTAACTTGTTTTTGGCCATATTATGAACAGAATGCTCTCAGAATTTAACAAATGAAATGTAATTCTTAGCTATATGTGTTTTTTAAAATTTAAGGTTCTAATATATCCTTACTAGATTTATATCGATCATTTTATCTTCTGTGATTCTGGATTTTTAGTTGTAAAAGTTATGATTTTTTCCAGGAAGGACCTTTTGAATTTTACTTTTTATTGTAATTTAAAATGTATCTTATAATAAATGATTTTTAACTAAACTGAAATAAAATATAAAATTCTTGATGTTAACAATGTTTATTTACAAAAATAATTTCAGGGTGTCTACTAATATTGGAAGTATACTAGAATTTTTAATCACTTATTGGAAAACGAGAAAAAATTTGCCATGAATCAGATTTATGGAAAAATTATTTGCAAAATAATTTTTGGGGTGACTTTTCATTTATAAAATGTTAATACCTACTTACAGTTAATATTTATCTGTTTTAAATAATTAATATCCATTCGTTTTTTTTAATCACTCACTTTAGGTCTCCCTCATTTTTTCTGTAATTCTAAAAGTTATTATTAAGATATTTTGTTGAAAATATGGAATAATAGCGTAGAGCTTTGTTTAATAATTGAATTTATTTTTGATACAAACTAATTAATTTTTTTTATAAAAGGTTTAATGACACCAATAAATGCCTATATTCATTCTTACATTGCCTTTATGGTTTAAAATCAATTAAATAAATTTCTGTGTATACACCAAACCAAACTCTTTTTTAAATTAAAAAGCTACAATAAATTATATAGTTCAAAGTTCAAATTTTGTAAAGCAAAAATAATCTGAAATGTAATTGATTAGTTATGGATGCACAAACAAATTACACTAGTCTAATAAATGGAATTGAATATCCTACATCCTTTTTTTATTTTTACTGTAAATTTGTTGAATATGATACTGGGATTTTATATGGTGATATATTTGAATTTTGTATCTTCACGTCAGTAGACACCATGGATTTTATGAACCAATGACGAGCAGGAAATATTAAAATGAATTAGTGTATAAATATTCGTATTTTGTAAGTTTTAACAAAACAAAATTAATAAATAAATAAACAACCAAAACAAAACAGTTGTAATGAGTTAGATATTTGTTTCAGCTTATAAAATAAAATAATATTTTAACGTGTAATTGTATTAAGTAGAGTTTGAATTCGCGTCACACAAAGTACATAATTAAATAACAAATTTAGATTGTGTGATACAGTGCTTGGCACACTATTATTGTTGGGTGATTCAGAAACCATTTTTGTAGACATTGTATGTAAATATCATTTGTATGAGCAAAGAATAAAGATTTATTTATTCTTACATGATAATGTTATTTATTGTTTAAAGTTAAATTGACAACACAAGTTGATGGGACAATATTATTTGTGTAGGGATTAAAGTAGAACATTACTTACATGGTACAGCAGAGAAATTGACATAATTTTTATGTTTGTATTTAGTAGTAAAGGAGCCATAGAGTGGCCAAAATTATATATATTTGTCATGAAGATATTTTTTGTACAACTTTGGAGTTTGTAGACAAAGCGTTTGTAGCGAAAAAATGTAAGTTGGTATATATGTACATTTTATCCTGCGTATAGAAAAAAATAGTACAAATTTTGAAAGTTGAGCATATCCCTGAAATAAATGCCAAAATCAATAAAGGTGGGGGGGGATTTGTATTAAAACAAAAAAAGTATGGTTTCAAAGATTGGCCTTCATTTGTGGAATACTAGTACATCATACTTCTTATTCCAATTTTGGCTTTATTTATTTAATGGTGTTATAGTAATTGTTTTCATAATTGGTTTGTGAACTTCCAATAATTGAATCCTTATTTAGGATATAGCCTATCGTATTGAAGTGTGTGTGTGTGTGTGTGTGTCTGTAAATCGGCTGTGTATTACGTTGTTGAATCTACCATGGCCTAAACTTGGTAATTATTATTATGAGACGTTTATACATTTGTTTACTCTTTCTAAATTAATTTATTCACTATTACTATTATTTTTGAGTGTATTTTGGTTGTATGAGTTCCCTATTCCAAGTG
Source organism: Aphrophora alni (assembly GCA_963513935.1). Classification (NCBI taxonomy): domain Eukaryota; kingdom Metazoa; phylum Arthropoda; class Insecta; order Hemiptera; family Aphrophoridae; genus Aphrophora; species Aphrophora alni. The sequence goes on from OY740767.1 coordinate 40,714,081, forward strand.
TACATTTAAGAGCCTAAATCTAAATGATAATGATACATTTTTTTTGGGTTATGTTTGCTAAGTAAATGAATATGAACAACAATATCCAAATAAACAAAAGATATTAAAGAGCTATTTCAACACTGCATCTTAATATCTATTTTAGGTCAGAAATTTGTTACAACTGACATGCAGCCATTATTGAAACTGTTATATATCATTTCTTAATTTGTATGATGTTTATGATATCGTCGCCAAAAGCCTACTGACACTTCCAAATTTTTTTTGTGTGTATCACCAAATATTCAATAGCTTTACTCAGGTTGTTCTATCATTCCGTGGAAAATAAAAATTGGCTACTAGCGACTGACAGTCTCTGCTGGCGGGGAAGAATTCTTAAATGTGCATATATATATATATATATATATATATACATATATACCTTGCCTGTCCACCAGAGGTGTATTTGTAACAATACATTAGCAAAAGAAATGTTTTTAACCATCATAACAAATTTTACACATCTCCATTGTCCATTGTTTAAATAATATTTTAATAACCCATCTTAATTACTAACTTGACAATCACTATTCATTTATAAAATGCAATTTTCTTCAGAATTTTTAGTGGAAGTTTGAGATTGAAGTGCATCAATATTATCCTGTGAAAATTCTCCAATTTCATCTGAAAAATTAATCGAAACATATGTGTGGGAGAAAGTTTGTGCAATATTTTAACACTTATTATTTTAATACAAATTATTAGTTTTAGTGTGTGTGTGTGTGTCAAAGTTTGTGCAATATTTTTGACCAATTTTTAGTTTAACTATGTGTGTATGAGAAAGTTTGTATATTATTTTAACACTGATTATTAGATTTCGTATGTGTGTGTTAAAATTTGTGCAATATTTTTGATCGATTATTAGTTTTAAGTTTGTTTGTGTGAGAACTTTTGTGCATTATTTTAATACTGATTACTAGTTTTACTATGTATGTGTGTGTGAGAAAGTTTGTGCAGTATTTTAATACTGATTATTAGTTTTGCTATGTATGTGTGTGTGAGAAAGTTTATACAACATTTTTGACATTTTTGACTGATTTTTAGTTTAGTATGTGTATGTAAGAAAGTTTGTGCAATATTTTTGCCTGATTTTTAGTATGTATGTGTGAGAAAGTTTGTGCATTATTTTAATACCGATTATTTGTTTCAGTATGTGTATGTGTAAAAGTTTGTGCATTATTTTAATGCTGATTATTAGTTTCAGTATGTGTATGTGTGAAAGTTTGTGCATTATTTTAATACCGATTGTTAGTTTTCCACTATGTATGTTTGTATGAGAGAGTTTGTGCAATATGTGCGTATGAAAAAGTTTGTGCATTATTTCGACCGATTATTAGTAAGTATGTGTGTATGAGAAAGTTTTTGCATTATTTTAATATTAATTATTAGTTTTAGTATGTGAAAGTTTGAGCATTATTTTAATACCGATTATTCGTATTACTACGTATTTGTATATGTAAAAGTTTGTGCAATATTGCTGTTGAGTTCCATTCTAATGCTTGTTTATTGATTTGTTCTTTCCCACAATTCCTTGTTTGATATCCTTGTCATCCACAAAATTTTCAATATTCTTCAAAGGCAATTTGTAGTAAATCCTTGCAATCTTTGCTCCATATTTTTGCATCTTCCATGTTTCTACTCCGTAGAATAAAACTCTTCACACTGCAGCTGAATATTCTGATTTTTATTTCATGAAGTGTTCTCTTGTATACCATATTCTTTCCAATTTTCCCAAAAAATTCTGAGCTTTCCTCACTTTTATGTTTATGTGAAGTGTGCTTGTTAAATACATTTAAATGATTTTTCATTAGTGTAAATTTATACATTCCATTAAGATGTTAACAAACTTTATGTGATTATAGTTTAAAAAGACATCAAGCCTTTGGGATGAATGAAAGTCATATTTCAGTTCCTTCTGTCATATGTATATGTCCAAAAGCTTCGTGGTAATATATTTTGGATTAAATAGCCTGTTTCAAACATGTTTTTTCTACCTACGATACATTATTTAAACCGACACAGGTCCATGATTACCAATACTATACGCTATAAATTTTTACAACTTACAGCCACAAAATTTAAACTAGGTCAGCTATATTGTTTCTTTTCATCTCCACACTTAGGAGTTCAAAATTCATTAACAAACATGCAATATGCAGTTGAAATATCTTAATTAGCTAGTAATAAGGAGTGGTATTCAAAACTTGGCCAGTCTTCTTTTTACTTAATGAGAATGTTGCCATAACAACTACTTGGCACATAGTGTTTTAAGTTACGTCACATTGTCAGCTGGTCACATCCCACTGGTAGATAGTCTCGTCACACAGTTATTTTCAATGAATACTACGAAGTAAATGAAACTACGCATTTAATGTTTAAATTAAAATTAAATTGTTACGATATTTTTTCATTTAGTAGGGGTTTATTTCTTATTATTATGCATTTTATTTCTAATATTGAAGTTCTAGCTAATGTGATTACTTTTTTGAAATAAATTCTTTAAAAACAGTGAAATTTTACCAAACTTAAAAATAGAAGTAATTTGGCATCATTTTGAACTCTCTGTATTGAGCCCTCAGTTAGTTAAGTGGTTAGCACTCTTTCTTGGTGTAAAAGGTTCAGGCTTCAAACCCTGTAGTGGCTCAAAATGTTACTGTGTTTTACATTGTGAGAAGTTAGTTGAGAAAGTTAGAATCACATTGATGGGAACTCGATGTACTGATCACACATTATCTGATTTGTAGGCCTAGGTTGTTCATGGGTTTAGTCCAGGAAAGTTAGACATAAAAAATACAGAATAAGCGAACTATTTTATTCTGAGATTTTTTATGGAAAAGTTTAGGTTTTGAGGTCAGAACACAACACACACACACACAACCACCAGAGCAACATACAGCATTTTGAGATATACAGTAGAATTGTGCAACATACACATACTTATGCAGATGCATAAGATATTTTATACCTGACTCAAAACATTAATTTTGAGATAATCTGTAGTTCATTATAAAATATTGTGGCCCAGCCAAGGAGCCCACCAAACAAAAACTATAATAATTATAAATTAGGATGTAAAGGGATTCTAAATAATAAAATATCAATTGGCACTTGCAATTTTGTTGAGCAGTGCAATATCACGTAGAAGGGGGGGTGACGAGGAGTGGAGGGCTTGAACCAGCAAGCTAAGAGGGAGTTTGTTCCGAGAGCCGCGAGAAGGAAGTTGAACGGCAGACCGCTACGGGACGAGGTCAGTCCATTTTCGGCCACATGCCATATAATTAATCGGTATGTTTTTCGGCCACTATTAAGGGTTTATTTAGCCGTTATGTCTTTTTATAAATTATAATTATTTCTGTAATCTTCTAATTCGACGCTAAAATAAAAGAGAACATTTAATTTAACTTGCGTTGCGTGCGTTCATTAGCGTCCTAACTCGACTCCTTGGCCCATCCTGACAAGATTCGGCTAAAGTGTATGCGGTTTCCAGCCAGCCGGAGCTTCCAGCTGGTCAAAAGAAGTGTAGACGGTCACAATATATACATATTTATACATTTATGTATTTATGTATAGAAATTCACCTTCATGGTTCAATTGAACAATCTAACAGGCCTACCACCCAGAACACCTATTATAAATCCTCCTTTGAAAACCAAGCCTAGCTATTTTATTCAAGTTACCTGTACCTACTGGGCAGCTACCAAAATTACAGACACTGCCACAAACATACAACAACAACATAACTAAGAATGATAACCATGAACCCATCATCTGCTCAAACACAGTTCATAATATTTCCAACCACACCCTCACCGATAGTGAAACCAGAATCATCTCCAAAGGCCTCACATTTACACCAAACCACCTGCTAGATCAATTCAAATTGGTAAAGGATGTTTTTAGTTTTGCCACACAACTCAGAATTGAACAATTTTTTTCACAATCACCACCTTTTCTGAAAGAAGCAAATCCAGATCCCTGTCTCCTGATATTCAAACCGCCATCTACCTGGGATCCCCCACCACAACCTCCTGATCATCCAATAGAACTATATATCAATTTTATAATGCAAAATTTAACAGAACCATCATTTTAAATAGCTTAAAAACAAAACCTAATCTTATCATATCTGAAAAAGCAGCAATACATTTCCTGAAAACTAATGAAAACATCATGATCCTACCAGCAGACAAAGGATCAACCCCACAGTGGTCATGAACAAAGCAGACTACATAAATGAAGCCAACAAACAACAATACTTACCAACCACTAATGGACGATCCAACACCAAAATACAATATATTACTTTCAGAGTGGCTACAATATTTATACAATGAAAACCCTACAATTCCTCAATTCTATTTGTTACCTAAAATTCACAAAAACATTAATCCTTCACCTGGTAGGCCTTTAATTGCTGGATGTAATTCCACTACAGAGAGGATTTCAGTTTTCCTAGATGCACATCTACAGCCATTAGTAAAAAAATCTTCCTACATACATCCAAGACACCAATCACTTCATAGACACAGTCTATCTTCAATACCACAACCCCTTCTTTCAAACACAATTCTTATAACCAAAGATGTTGTATCTTTATACATCAATATCCCTCATGCACATGGTCTATCAGCTCTAGAACATTTCTTAAACAAACGACAGAACAACCCAAATCCTATCACTTCTTTTTTGGTGAATCTCGCTAAGTTCATTTTTCAACAGAATAACTTCCAATTCCATGGCAAGAACTTTTTACAAACTAAAGGAACAGCAATGGGCACTAGAATGGCTCTATCCTATGCAAACCTTTACATGGGAGAATTGGAGGAAAATTTTCTTAGGCGGCAACCCCATCAACCTCTCTGTTGGTACAGATACATTGACAATATCTTTTAATTTGGACATCAGAACAGTTAAGTCTAAATCACTTCTTAGAAAGTCTTTCAAAATTTTCTAATCTAAATTTCACCTGGACTATGTCAACATCACAAGTTACCTTTCTTGACAATGAAAAACTAAAGGACGGCAAAATACAAACTGACATCCATATTAAACCAACATACCTCCACTTCGACAGCAGCCATCCTATGAATACTATACGAACCCTTCCCTATAGCCAGACACTCAGAGCCAAAAGGATTTGTTCAGAGGAGGGTGAACTACATGAATTTAACAAAAAAATGACATCTGCATATGTAAAAAGGGGTTATCCTGAGAAACTGATTAGGAATCAGATTCATTTTGTACAAAAATACAGATATCACCCCCAAGAAGAAAAAAGATAACTTGTCCATCTCTCTGGTCATCGATTATAACCTAGGCCTACAGATATTAAACAACATACTGAAGAAGGCTTCAAAATTCTACAAGCTTCCAACCATAACAAGAATCTTCTCACAGAACCTCTCAGAGTCTTGTTTAAACAGCCCACAAATCTGAAACGTATGTTAGTTCACCCCCAAGCTTCCGGATCCCAACACACCTAACCTTCCCTACAGTTCTTTTCCATGTAATAGGCCAAGATGCAAAATATATCTTCCGTCCAACAACTTCAATAGTTTCTCTAGTAAAAAAGAATTTTAAATTAAAGGTACATCACACATGTACAACAAAAAAATGTTACCTACCAACTACAGAACAGGTTTTATCCAGCTCAATATATTGCCCTAACCATAGACAACTTAAGCACCAGGATGAAGTGCCACAGACATGATGTGAAGATGATGGATATGGAGAAACCAACTGCACAACATGCAGCAATCCACAACGTTGTCACTTTTGATGAATGCGTCATAACAAAAATCATAAAATCACTCCCTCCAGAATGTAATCCCTCAGAACTAAGAAGATGGGAAAAAGGACTAATACTTTCCAAGCTAAGCCTGTCTCCTGTCCATACAAAATCTTATATATATATATATATATATATATATATATATATATGCGGTTTTTCCATTTTTACAGGAAAACTATTGGGAAAATCGAAATTTCTCATAGGTTCATTTTTGTAGGAAGTTTAATTTTGAACATCTTTTATTTGAAACTTTTTTTTTTTTTTTTCGAAAATACATCTCCTTTGAGATATTGGCACGTTTTGGTAAAAAAAAAATATGAAAAATCATGTATAGATACAGCGGAACTTGGTTATTACAGCCACAGATGTAATGTCATTTCTTAACAAGTCGCAGCTAACTGTATTAATTAATATTATGAAATACCCAGTTGTATCGTTAATAAATATGGACTCCTTGGTTATAACAGCATTTAAAACCTTCATTGATTTATTCTTGATCTTGTTATAAAATGTATTTAACTTGTGATGTACTGTGGGCCACATAAAAGCTGTAGGAATGTAGAAAGCTATCGACAGAACTATGCGGCATTGTTTCGTGAATCATAAAACAACTGTAAAGTATTTTTGGAATGGATGTGTCACCCCTCTCCATCTACCCCTCCTAAAAGCAAGTCAGGTATCAGCTGAAAATCTAGGTCAGTGACATTTGCAACACCACAGTGCAATCACACATTTGAGTACTAATACGCTTGGCTATCGTTCCTTCCTGCTTTTGTCTAAGTGTACAGTAGTGTCGTTTGTGTCTTCTTTAATTTTCAGAATTATATTCGCAGTTTTGAATAACATTTCTAATTTAATTATGGCAAGTTGTAGTGTAAAAAGAAAGGTTCTGCCTATTAAGGACAAAGTGCGAATAATGAGAGCATGTGAGAGTGGACGTAAAATAGCAGACGTGTGGCGTGAGTTTGGGCCAGTGAAATCAACTGTTGGTTCAATTTTAAAAAACAAGGACAAAATTCTTAAAGCTTTTAAGGAAGATGGAGAAAACATTAAAAAAAATTAGGAAATGTGATTGGACATATGTGGATGCAGCATTCTGAAATGGTTCAATCAATGTCACAGTTCCGATATTCCTTTGAGTGGACCGCTTCTAAAAGAGAAAGCAACAGAGTTCGGAAAATTGTTTATTGTTGATTTTACATGCTCCAATGGCTGGCTATATAGATTTAAAGCTCGAAACCCGATTTCCTTTGCGAAAATATGCAGTGAGGCGAAGACCATGGATGAGAATGTTACTCGTAATTGGGTACATACCACATGGCCAGTTGTTCTTAGACAGTCATATAAAGATGAAGACAAAATGAAAAATGTGTTGGCGGAAAGCTTTCAAAACAACGACTTACTGCTGTTGTTTGTGGAACCGAAAAAAGGAAACTCCTGGTAATTGGGAAAAGCTTACGACCAAGATGTTTTAAAAACATTAAAAAACACCCAGTAAATTATACTGCCAACAGAAAAGCGTTGTGGATAATGTCTACAATTTTTGAAGATGAACTGAGAAAGTGGGATAAGGACCAGTCATCAAGAAACGGAAACATTCTTCTCTTAGTTGACAACTGTGCAGCCCACCCAAAATTAAATTTGACAAACATCAGTTTGGTGTTCATACCAGCAAACTGCATAAGTGTACCACAACCAATGGACCAAGGCATCATCAGAAGTTTAAAATGTCATTACCGTACTCTGCTTTTGAATGTACTCAACACTTTTATAGCATCAGTCTGATATAGCGTCAACCAAATAACGTTATAACCAAGTTACACTATATATGTATATATCAAAATGCTGTATGTCGGTGGTGTGACATAAAAGAATTGTTTTCTTACCTGAAAACGTACAATTTTCCATAAAATAATGTCAGAGTTAAAAAGTTTGCTCTTTTTTTACGTATTTTCCTGGACTAATTGTGTCACAGGGTTATTTTTGTTATATATGTGTTTTTTTTGTGTATAAATACTTTAAAGGTCATTATTTTTGTCTGATGTTGGTAAATTTTAAAATTGTCTGGCTGTTGAGGATAATTTTCACCTATATGTCCTACACAACAACCCACAATAGCTCATTTTGTACAGCTTTTAACATTATAATATAAAGATGTTATTTTTACAATAACTATAAAAAAAAATCAACAATAACAACTTTAGTAACTAGAAAAAATTATCAAAATATCAACCCCAAATGTGTATACCAATTTCATTAAAATTTGGTGTGACATATTTTGGCCATATCTCGGGACTTTTTTTAAATTTTTGTTTGGGAATAGCAGCCATGAGTAAAAAACACAAAATTACAATTTTCTTAAAATCAGCATTAATAATTTTTATCAAATTTAGCTTAAATATGAGGCTCCAAGGACTCAGACAAAACATAAAATTCTGGTAAATGGGTTATTGGTAAGAAAGATAAAATCGGCTATAGCGATATTATAAATAACTTATTGGATTTACCGATTTTCTTCAAATTTTAGTGAAATGTGAAGATTAATGACCCAAATCCATGTACAAATTTGGTTTCCAAATTTTAAGAATGTGCAGTTTAGGAATGTGTGGCAATAAAAAGAAGAATTTTGACCATTGGCATTAAAAAGCTTGATTTTAATCAAATACTACTAACACTGAGGACTTGTTTATGGCATGAGCGAAGCTTTCTTTAATCCCTTATTTAATTTTTTTTTCTTTCACATTTTCTCTTTTTGGTTGTCCATTATCGAAATGATATTTTGATGTCAATTAGTGTTTTTGTTCGTTTTTGATTTTGGGGATGAGTGAGTATTGTTTTTGTAAATCAGGTTTATTCTTTACCATATTCAGTATCAAACTCCAAGTCTGTTCTGTTTATGCAACTACCCCATAGTCACTTTCACATTCTGTATTTCAACTTTAACATTCTACAACCTGTTCATATGTCCTGTTCAGCTGTTTCTTCTTCAAGTTTGTTACAATTAAACCTTTCACGAATATTATCATCGACAACATACTACAATTTCCTTATCTTTTTACTATGACAAGTAATATTATTGTTGTAAATTTTTACTTCCCATTACTATTATTTCACAATGGAGTAAAGCCTATTACAGGTGAATTTTTATTTCCTATCCGTGTCATTTCACAATGCAGTAAAACCTACTACGGTAAAAGGGAGTTTACTGTATTTTATAGTCAGTGATTTATATTTTATATAGAAAGTCTAGGTTGGCAAATGATACCCAAAAAACAAGAACTTCATGACCTACAAATATCAGCATATCTTCAATAGAGTATTGAATAATTAGTTATTATTTATTATGTTACTTTAAATAACTGCTAACTGATATTCTTTGTCCATTTTTTCCTTTTGAATTTTTCAGTCTAATTTAACCTAATCTTATCTCATTCTAATTGTTATTTCTTTGAATTTTAAGTTCAGTAGTGGGAGTGGACTGGATTTTTATCAGATTAGTCTGGTTTGAACTGGACATGGAACAAACACATTTTTTGATGGTTCGTGTAAGGGTAATTACATGTTTACTTGATCAATCTGACTAATTAATGGAAGTTTTGTTGTTTTGAAAGCTGATAATGATGACAACAAAGTACAAATTTAATTTGATTGAAAACTCATTCATTATTTGCTAGTAGTAGGCTTATATAACTAATATGCTGAATGAACGTTGGCAGGACTTGCCGTTGATGCATTTCTTAAATAGATGTATAGAGATTGTGCAACTGTTTTTACATAACTTGCATTGCTGAATTTAATTTTGTCTAAAGGACAGCCTTTCATGATTTGCTTGACAATAATCACATATTGTCCCTTCTGTATTTCATATGATCAATTACTGAAAATTATTAGTGATAATATAGAATAAATATTTTTAAATCATATAAATTTTCAAGACCAAAATTGATATAATTATAAAAATGAAGCCCAAGTATATATTGTATATATTGTCGTCAAATGCTGCTAATTTCCATTTCATTTTGTCTTTATTCCTTGGACATTGATGCAATGAGAGAGAGAAGAGGAGGGTGGGTTATTACAGGACGTCTCCTGTACCTAATCTTAACATCTTTCTTCAAGCATGATCTACCCTGGGACTACTTACTGCATACTTCAAGGTGGTGCCTGTTTTTGCATCCCAGTTGAGCCCTACCTAGTTGGGTTTTCTTTATCCTGGCAAGATATCTAAATATCGTCTAACAATTTCTTTTTCCTACAGTTACCTAACAATGTACATGTTCTCTCACTGATTTGAGAAAGCAAAGTGGCCAATTCGCTCATCAGTGAGACAATGTTAACATTGTCTCACTCTAATTACTTTGTCTCACTCCAGATTTGCAACGTGAAGGCACGAAATAGTGAGTGCGTAACATGCAGACAAGGTCGTATGCGTGCGAAATACGTTGGCAGCACTGGCTGTAAATCAGCTGGTCAGCTGTTGTACTGTTGTATTTGTCACAACACTTCCGGTCACGGCAGAAGCCACTATTTCATTGATTTGCCATTTGTAAACATTGAAGGTGGTTTTGCTGTCGCAAAATGGACGTTAATGACGATTTTAGTAATAATAGTTCACCAGAAGAATCTGGTACTCCAGAAGAATTAAAAAATGTGGCGAGGAATGTGTCTCTAAATCTTCTTCCAGAGAAATCAAAACATAAATATGAAAAAAGGTATGAATTGTTTACTTCCTGGTGTGAAAGTAAGAATGTAAAAAGCCCAACGGAAAATGTACTTTTAGCATATTTTGCTGAAAATTCAAAGATTAATAAATCTTCTACTCTTTGGGGCGTTTATTCAATGCTTAAATCCACAATTCAAATCAAACATAACATTAACATTGGCAGTTACAAAATAATTTTATAATTTTGTTTCTGATTTATTAATGCTACTTTCACATTAAATGTCATATTAAAAGTTCACTTCTGTGTAAAAATATGTTACGTTTCTTTACCAATTTATTTGTTTTATGGTAACTGTAGGAAAAATATAATGTGCAACTCGAGTGCAAAGTGCAATCGCCTCACTCGAGAAACCATTCCTCACTCGCCTACGGCTCGTGAGTAAGGATTTCTCTCGAGTGAGGCAAATGCTTACTTTGCTCACTAGTTGCACAAATAACTATTGACAAGAGTACTCCGATGAAAATTGCTACTTTGTCTCAATGGCCCTTATCTAGAAGCATTCTCCTCACATGTTGTCAAATTTTATAAGTTCTACTACCTCCTCAGGCCTCTCCTTCTCCACTTCCCACCTAACACATTCGAAGTCAGTGTGTGTTGCATCAAATCTCTGTATGGGTATGTCTGATTCACTTAGATTTGCTATTTGATACACAGATTAATATGTGTTTTTGGTTTAAAAAAATAGAATTATTGGCATTTGAAATATCAGATTCTTATATCTCTACTTGCTTAAATAACAATTAAAACATTTTTGTTGATAAATGAAGTTACAATTTTGTTTAAAAATAATGTAGTATATTCATTTCAGACTTTTTCTTTCTACCGATATATCGAGTGAGAAATTAGAATACTTTTTGTGAAATACGCTTTGTTATTTTAATGTCTGGAAAATCGGACTTTGTCATTCAAAGGGTTAATAAAGTCACCTCCTAAAATTATAATGTTTTTTAGATGCAAAAAATTATATTACTTTAATATAAACAAATGCATTCCATAAACTTAGATAATAGCACTCAAATTCACCCCTTAAAATTATAATATTGTTTCATTATTTAAAAAAAACTGTATTCCTTCATGTGTAAGCAAAATGATCTCTTAACCAAATTATGAGCAAAAAATTAAAACATGATTGCCATCTAACTGGTTTAAACCAAATAAATTGATATAGAATATACCACATACATTTAAACCTAGTTTAAATTAAAGGTTACGTTAAACCAAGATCATTTTAATCAAAGTTTAAGTTTCTATTGATATTATAGCAAAGAAGTTTAAAATGTAATTTAATTAACACAATGGTTTAGCAAAATATATAAAATTTATCTCTATCACTAAAGGGGCTTTGAACTTCAGAATGTGACTGACCATGACTGAAAGATCCCTAATCTTTTATTTGTTTTTTTGTATATGTCAGAGGTTAGATAAACTTTCCTGCTCAAATTTACATTTGGATTTCATCTTTGTCGTTTAAATTAACTTTTTAGTGTTCAGTATAGGCCTATTTTTGTTTTTATCTGGGATTTGGATGGAGTCCAACATTATTATTTTAATAAATCACTGAAATTATTGTTAATGGTCCTACTACTTAATACTTTGTCTGATAAAGTTAAAGTACTAAGTTACCAGTATTGTGTTTTATACTACTGTGAGTTTGTAAAAAATATATTACACATATTAATTATCAGAAGGTTTGATGTGTGCAGATATTTTGTAAATTATCAGACCGTAGTAGCAAAGCATTAATGCTAAGGTCACAGCAGATTTGCTGATGTGATACACCAATTTTTTTGTGAACCTTGACCTTGATGTTAATGCGTGTCTATCAAAGAACGAGCTAAAAATGGACTTTTGCAGATAGGAATTACAGTTTAAATTGCCTTTTTTCCCTTTAAATTTCATATTAATGAACAGTAAAATTAAGCCTACATTTTTGGCTACTGTCTGTATAGCAATAATCTACTAATAGTAGTTAAAGTTACTGCTAGAATACAGTACAATACGAAAAATAACGTATAGGGGTTTGGACGGGATAGCCGAGTTACTGGATATGTTCAGAGAGGGTTAATATTAGCTCAGGAAAATATACACATTCATGTGGTTTATGTTTCTAGGAAAACAATTTTTATCAAGTTTCCTATCTATTTCTTCAACTTGATAACTCATATAAGACCTGATTCAATATGAATTTCTAAGAGGTTAGTTCTATTTTTATAATTTGTTGAAAAAAAATATATTGACCTGGTTTGTAACACTGTATTTATTTATAATACACTCTTTGAACTTAAACGTTTTAGATTTGTTAAACAGTTAATATATGACTCATATGGAAAAAAAAAAGTAAAGACCATACAAAAACCATTTCTTTGAACCATAAAGATTAAATCTTTTTTATAATATCGGTACATTGCATTAAGTTAACTTATTTGCTGTTTTTTCGTACTCATTGCTTGCTTAAACCATGTTTCTTGTCCATTCAATTGATTTTACTTTAAATGATGACATAGTCTAAATAATAGCATGTGTATTCGGAAGGAATAAAAGTGTATACATTATAACAAGTGTTCAAATACAGATATCACAAAGGCTTAATAGCTCTGGTTCTGATTTATATTGGTATATGAAACGTACAACATTTTGTAAAAATTAAAGATGTTCTATGTGTATATACAGTATGTTATAAGGAGTGTTCAAATCCTTTGTAGCATACACACACTATTTAAGGGAAAGAATGTTGAAGAAAATTCCTTGAATCGCTGTAACCAATTGGTAGAAATGACTTATGTTTTTGAATTAAAACATTTTTTTAAAACTTTTTGCAACCCAAATTCAAATATTGAACTATATGTTCTTATTCACTTTATATACTTTTCTGGACAATTAATTTGCAAAAATATATATATATATATATATATTCTTCATTAATTTTGAACTTTAGATAGATACCCTTACATTAGTTAAAGTTGTTGCTAAGCTCATTAAATCTTTCAATAAGTTATACTTTACACTGTTTTCTATCTCTTTCAAAACTCATTAACTCACTCTTCTACCGGTAGACTATCGAATTCTTAAGTTCTTGCATATTTAGCATAGCTTACGACAACACTTTCCTTTAGTAGTAATTCACTAATTTAGGTTTTTCTAGAAATAAGTATTAATGTTTTATAGTGTATTCTACGTGTATTCTTTACTTGAATAAATGTGCATTTATAACTGAGCTTAAATATTTATGGGACTGTCAAAATTGGAATAAAATAAATAGTTGACACCTTATTTATAAAAAATATTATAAACATGTTCCATTGGTTGGAACCACATGTGGATACAACTTAAATAATATACCAAATGAGATGTGGATAATATTATACGATAGTTGATTACAAAAGTCAGAATTCGTATAATTAGATTTTCCTAACATTATTTAATAAACCTACTGTTAAATTTATTAAGGCGCATTTTTTAGGGAGATCTTACTTACATAGAAAACGCACACTCTCATATAACAACAATAATTAATATACCAAAGGAAAACGTGTAGGAAACACCTCCATTGATCTCATCTGATACCTGTATACTAAAGTCTGTCTAATATCATGGTGACTATAACTATCAATTAAATCTATTCACTAGATCAGTCAGAAGTGTTTTTAAACAACATTTTTCACCAGTAGTCTCAAAAGCTATTAACTATTACATCTGAAGTTATTTTTATACATCTCTATAAATTGTTTGAGTACTTCCTTGATGGTTGCAATCTGTAGGTCTCTTTACAAAACAATGTTCGGAACATACCATGAAGCATTTTTTCTTAACATTAAAGCACTTTCAAATTGGAGTTACTAGCTGTATCCCACAATAATTCAATTCCATATGTTCAGACTTTATTTTTTGCCAACTGATCAATACAGGTTTTTTTTCAAATTGGACTCCTATGTGTTTTAATTTTGTGAATATGTGATTTCTCCATATTAATCCAAAATGCGAACTAACATTTGTCAGAGACAGTTGTTGATTGTTCATACGTCAGGTCTAACATTTTAATATAAATGTTACTTGTTCTCATTTAGTTTTATTAGCCTTTATTTTCTACTTATTCAACCATATTTGAATTTTATTAGTATTAATTTGTAATTTTTGTAGTGTCAAAACTAGATCGTTGCTTGAAGGTAGGATTACAGGAATGTTGCGACTGTTGTTAAACGTATTGTAATTTGGTGTGTTTTTTGACTAACACAAGAGATATAAATGAAAAAATTCTTCCAAATGGCCACCAATCTATTTTTTCTGAATTTCAATAGGGTTCTATATAAGCACATTATAGTTCCTATGCAAAATTTCATATTCCTATCTGAATTTTTGTACTCGTTATTTTGCTTACATACAAATGACAAAGGATGACATGTTGAAAATCACTTTTTTGGTTTCAAAAAAAATAAAGTCGAAATTTTTGATGATTACCAAAACCTATAGTGTAATTTATATACTGTGTAAGTTAATTAATTAATTTTAGCAAAGTAATAATCACTCTGCTAGAATTATTTTAAAATTTATAGATATTATGATATCTAAAGATAATAAACACAATTATTTATTTTGTAATATCCACTTTTAATTAGTCTAGCTGACCAATGGTTTCGCCTGCTAAGGCTGTATTACAGACTGAAGAAAAAAGACAAAAACAGAAAACCTTAAAACTAGAGGGTGTGAGTTAGGATACAATGAGTGGAAGGTTGGGGAAATACCCGGCCTGGGCAATGACCATAGGAACAATACATAGTGGTGTATATAAGATAACTTACAAAATATGTAATTCATGTTATGTAGGTCAAACAGGACGTAATTTTAAATCTAGATTAAGTGAACATGAAAGAAGTTGGCGGTTAGGATATGAAGATTCCAGTTTTTCAAATCATTTAAGACAAGTGTCTGATTTGAATTCGAGTGTAGATTTTAAAATATTACATTTTGATAATAAAGGTAGGAAATTGAATGCTTTGGAGAGCTTAGAAATTAAAAGAATAAGATACTGTAACCCTAATTTAGTTTTAAATGACCAGTTAGATTTGTATAACTCTCCATTAGTAAAACCTTTAAAAGTTATTTGTACTTAAAACAATCAACTGGTTTTCCCAATATGTATTGTTCCTATGGTCATTGCCCAGGCCGGGTATTTCCCCAACCTTCCACTCATTGTATCCTAACTCACACCCTCTAGTTTTAAGGTTTTCTGTTTTTGTCTTTTTTCTTCAGTCTGTAATACAGCCTCGTCAATGCCTTAGCAGGCGAAACCATTGGTCGGCTAGACTAATTAAAAGTGGATATTACAAAATAAATAATTGTGTTTATTATCTTTAAACATGGAATTCCACCAAGAACCATCGGTCTCAACAGTAATGAAAATTATGATATCTCTTAAGCAAGTGCTGTCACTCAAGAATATAAAATGATCATAAAAAATGCATAGGATTCCATATCTACATTTTTACATAATTAGAATAGATGGTGTATTCTTCTATTGCATCTTACCTGTGAGTTTCTTACCTCTGATATTATTTCCATATGGTTTTCTATGTTGCAATACCTGTGATTGGTGGATATTATGTGTTCAGCATAAGGAGATGAAGTTATAATATATTTTTATGAGGGAAATGTTCTGTGAAACGAATTGTAAAATTTCTATCAGATTGCCCAGTATAATAGTTGTCACAATCACTACAAAACTTATATACTCTGATGTTTGAGTATAAGTTCTTAGTTATGAGGCTCAAGGTGGATAAGACTATTTGATGTCCTGTGTGCTATTTTATAACATTCTTTTAAGGTAGCTATTGGTTATTAGATTATATGGTGTGCTGATCTATTTAAATTTTTTGGGTAGCTTGAAATATGTTTATTTTCCTACTATCTTTGCTGCTGTCAATCATAGAAAAGTGGTAACTGTTTGTTTATACTATGCTTTTTGTAAATCCATAGGAATAATTTTTTCACCATATTTAGTTAAAAAATGTGTTTGTGGTGTGTGTATGTTGAGTGGGTATGTAGTAGCTGTGTGTGGGTGCATGGGGGGGGGGGGGTTTGCCGCGGTCACAGTTGTGCAATGTGCAGCTTTAAATGTACATCCAAAGACATTCAACCATATTTTCTAAAATGTAATCATTATAACTAAAAAATAGAATTTTAAAAAACATAACTTCAAAATTAAAAAAGATGTTGATAATGGCTATTTTAATGAAATTTATGTGTCTTACTATTTTTTCTTAATATGATTAAAATGGGTTATCAAATTTTAAAATGATGGCTATTTTAAACAGATTTTTTATAGTGTCCTCTTATATGACTTATCTGAATATTATGCTCATTTTATGCAATTAGGTGATCTGCATATATTAACCCTACAACCGGTCATGTTAATTTTCTTAAAAATTCTTCGTTTGTTTAAAAATTAATAAAATATATTATTTGTATACAAAACCTAACTTATAAGACATCATTTTTCTCAGGAAGATGCATAGAATTCATCTATGTAATAAAAAAAAATAAAAATTTTAAACGCTTTTGGAGTAAGTATGTTAGATGTCAAAAATGATATTAACTTTTTTTCAGAAAAATCTGTATCACCCAAAATCAATAGCTTACTACCTTTTTCTAAGATATACAAAAGTTTTGTGTAATATTTTTGAATATATTTAGAGGGGAAAAAAAGAATTACATTTTAAAAATTTTTTAAAAAATTTTACGAAAAAAACTGAATTTTCTCTCTATTTTTTTCCAAAAAACATAAAAAATAGTAAAATATATTTTATACAGAACTTCTATATATCATTATGTCCAGAAAGGTGCATAGAATTTAGTTGTGTAGTGCAAAAAAATGTTACATGTATCACATTTGGAGTTTTTTGGTCAAATACCAAAAAATCGAGAGTAACGGAGAGTAAAATTTCACAGAAATGGTAATCAAAAACATACTAATACATTTTTTGCAATTTTTTCAACCATTACTTGAGATTTGTAATATATTTGTGAATATATTTAGGGGGAAAAAATAATAATATGTTACATTTTATAAATAAAAACAACGATTTTGACTAAAAAGTGATACTTTGACGGTTGAGGTTAGGTTTGTAACCTCCACAATTTAGCCTCACTAGTAACAATCTGAAGATAGGCCAAATACAAAATCAGTATATTTTACTAAGAAAATATATACTTTACAAAGAATAACACACATATTCATTTTTATAATTATATAAAACTAAACTATCGCCCAAAAACATAAACTTTAGATATAAAAATACATATATTGTAACTTGTATACACAATTTATATACAATTTGTATACACAAACCTTCAAAATAACAAATATCTAACCCCAAAACAATTTGCGCTACGTCATTTGTTACAGTTTTATTTTGCACATTTGCCTATGTTCCGAGATCAAAACAAAGCCTTCTAAGAGTTCAAAGTAAATATCAAGTGGTACCAACTTATAGAATGGAATTTCCCCTACAACATAGTGTAAAGAACAAGTCCTTTTTCTAATAAGATAAATTAATTTCGTCTTTTCGTAAAAAGCATCGAATGCCAAATGAATTTCGTGTTGTCAGGTTTGTTCTATGTTCAAGTACGAATATCTCTGGATCTGTTAGACGCAGAATAATTTGTAATCTACGGTTAGAAAGAGAAACATGTGATCTATATAACAGTGTTTTAGTTGACTTAAATGACAGAAAAATAGAGTTGTAATCATATCAGAAAAATGGAGCTGCGCTATACGAAAAGGCGCAGAGTTGAAATTTACGATTTTACCCTACAAAAATACGTGAACTTCATCAATATTTGGAATATTATTTATAACGTTTTATGGTTTTTTTTTTTTTTGCATGATATGCATCTACGGAACATTAGCTTTCCAACGGTATTTTATTTATTGCGATGGGACAATTTTAAGTGGGCGTAACGTTGAATGGCAAAATACGTGATTAAGAGTTGGTGAAATCACTTGGGAGCACCTGGGCGATTTACTGTAGGTCGCCGCACCGGTTCCAGGGTTAATATTAAAGGTGAGAAGAAATCTGCCTCTTGACATGCTAGCGTATGATCACATGCCGATGATTATTTTTTAAAGCTATCATAATAATTGGTTTAACATACAAATGCATTCATATATTTGATATACTATCAATCCATTATGTTATCTCTTTTCTAATAAGTTAGTCTTTACTAATTCAATAATTTTGTGACCATTTATATTAAGAATATCACATTGGTCTGTTTTACCACTAGCTTACTGAAACAGTTTACTAATGGGTATATTAAACTCTAACAATAATGATAACAGAATGATAACAGATGGACCTCTAAATCATTGATAGTTTCTACATTTATTCTATAAACTGTAATATATGCTCGTTACCACTGCAATATATGTTAACGATATTACTAAATTTGGGTTCAATAAATAAAAGACATTGTATTAGATTATAACTACGACTGCGTGTTACAGGTAGGAAGGTGAGTTCAAGACTGGCTTGAATATGTAGCCAGGGAAAGCGTCAGTAATAAGGGCTGGTGGGAAAAGGAACTGGATTGCAGCCAATAGCATTTATTAATTTGTCGTATGACATATCGAACCATATGACGTCACACATCATACGATGTCACGCGATGCTCCCACTCTTGTACAATTGTATACATCACAATTCCTCCCTCTTAATTCTTTTAAACAATACAATATACAATTTTAGTTTTTTATATAAAACTTAAACACATCTTTTTTAAAAACAAAACTTAAACACATAGTCGTATAACTTTAAACCTAGAATCTTGAAACAATTTGACAATTAAACTAGTAACGTAAATTAACACATGATAATTTGTTAGCAAAATTAAATTAGCAATTTAAACAAATAAAATCAATTTTTCTTCTTAATTGTAAATTATTTTAAAAAAACAATTCTATCCAGAACACAAACATTTTACAAAATACAATTATACATAATATATTATTTAATAATCAAGTCTTACAACAGGTTTCCTTAATCTAATTGGATATCTTCTTTCAACAACATCAGTAGTATTATTGTTTACAACGGATGTTGGAGAATTCCGTGTTTGAATCATAACGGGACTGGAATGTCTCATAACAATTGGTGGAGAGCGGATGCTCTTCCGGGGTGAGATATTTCCCCTTGTTTGAATGGTATCTGTCACTAAGTCAGTCAATGACTCGTCCACTTGTTTTTGTTTATTTTCAGAAGGAGGCGAATTGACACCAATTAGTTGGTCAATATGCCTTCTCCATATTATACCAGAATTTAACCTTACTAAATACATTACTGGACTAATTTGCTTAACAACAATACCTTGTATCCATTTATCATTTGAACGATATTGTCTTATTAATACTGATTGATTTACAAACAATTTTCGTGTTCCCGTTCCTTTAAAATAATGAGTTTGTTTTTCTTGCTTTAACTCTACTGTTTTGGCAATATTAGGTCTAATTAAATCTAACCTTGTTTTCATTGGTCGATTAAACATTAACTTAGCAGGCGTTTCTTGAGTTGTAACATGAACTGAATTTCTATAATCAAACAAAATTCTATACAATGCTAGTTTATTATCTATACCATCTCTAAATGCACATTTTAATTTAGTTTTAACATACTTAACAGAATTTTCTGCTAAACCATTAGATTGTGGGTGGTATGGTGCAGAACTAGAATGTTTAATACCATTACATTTAACAAACTGCTCAAACTCAAACGAATTGAAAGGCGGACCGTTGTCCGTATGAATTACTTCCGGTAAACCAAATCTACTGAACAATTCCCTTAATTTATCTATTGTCTGACTAGCGGAAGTCGACTTTACTTCAAAAACTTCTAACCATTTCGTATGTGAATCTATAACAATTAAATACATTTTCCCTTTAAATGGACCCATGAAGTCTGCATGTAATCGTTCCCAAGGTCTACTAGCATACTGCCAACAATGTAATTGATTCTTTGTAGGATTTTGCCTTTCAAAAAGACAGGAAGAACAACCATCAGCCAGATTTTCTATATCTGTATCTATATTTGGCCACCAAATATATGATCTCGCTACTGATTTCATCTTAACTATCCCTAGATGACTTGTGTGTAATTCATCTAATACGTATTTACGGAATTTATTTGGAATAATTACTTTATAACCCCACATTATAATTCCCTGTTCGATTGTTAATTCTTCCTTTCTTTTAAAATATGGACCTAATTCAGGATATTCTACAGATACATGATGTGGCCATCCATACATTACATAATTATACACTTTTCTTAATACTATATCTTTTTGGGTTTCACTTTTAATGTCCTCACAAGTAATAGGTAATGAACTTTCTTTAACATAATATAGATAAGTTCCTAACCAATCTAACTCTTGTTTATTGTCACCATGCTCGACTTTGAGCGGCAAACGTGATAATGCATCTGCATTAGCATGTTTAGCTGATTGTACATACTCAATCTTAAAACTATAGCCTGATAAAAACAAAGCATATCGTTGCAAACGACTAGCTGCAAAAGCAGGTAATCCCTTTTTGGACCCAAAAATACTTAATAATGGTTTATGATCTGTACATAAAATAAATTCTCGTCCCCATAAATATTGATTAAATTTCTTTACCCCATAAACCAAACTTAAAGCTTCCTTATCAATTTGTGAATATGCTTTCTCTGCCGTGGATAATGTTCGCGAAGCGTATGCTATCGGCCTCTCAACACTGTCTTTTCCAATAATAGACAACACACAACCTAAACCGGTTGGTGATGCGTCACACGCCAATTTAATAGGTAATTCAGGATCATAATGCGCTAATACTTTAGAAGAAGCTAACAGTTTCTTGACTGTATTAAAAGCTTTTACACATTTTTCATCAAATTTAAACAATACATCCTTTTTAAGTAAATTATAAATAGGATTCAAAACACTTGACATATTTGGCACAAATTTACCATAATAATTAACTAATCCTAAAAATGATTTTACCTCTGTAACATTAGAAGGTGTTGGGGCGTCTAGCATAGCTTTAATTTTCGCTTCGGATGTGTGCAGACCTTCCTTGTCGATAATAAATCCTAAATATTCTAATTTATCAGAGAAAAACTTACATTTATCTTTTTTCAAGGTAAACCCTTTTTGGTTTAACCTATTACAAACTTCTTGTAACCTACTGAAATGTTGTTCAGTATTTTCAGCTGTTATCAATATATCGTCAAGGAAAGCTACAACACCTTGTAAACCTTGAATCGTCTGCTCAATAACTCTTTGAAAAATTCCCGGTGCAGAATTAATACCATATGGCATTTTTGTATACGCAAATAAACCTTTATGAGTGCTTATTGTACATAATTTTTGTGATTCATTGTCAAGCGCTAGTTGCATATATGCTTGGCTTAAATCTATTTTTGAAAACAATTTCCCCTTTTTCATACAAGCAAAAATATCCTCTATTCTTGGTACTGGATAACGATCTATTTCTAAAGATGGATTTAGAGTAACTTTAAAATCACCACAAATGCGTAATTTACCATTTTTCTTTAAAACTGGAACTATTGGTGTTCCCCATTCAGAACTTTTTACAGGAATTAAGATTTTATCTTCTACTAATCTATCTAACTCATTTTCTACTTTACCTCTCATAGAAAAAGGTAAGGGTCTTGGTTTAAAATATTTAGGTCTAAAATTATCTTTCAATTTCAAAGAAACAATTTCTGTTTTACATGTACCTAATTTTTCAGTAAATACGTCTGGAAATTCCTTACATAATTTATTTACTAAATCTTCACGTTTAGCTTCATTTACAACTTCGTTTGGGTTTGACTGACCCAATACTCCTAACAATTTATTTTCAAAACAAATATTTATTTCCAAGGTCTTTAACCAATCTCTGCCCATTAAAGGATGAGCCCCCCTTTTAATTACATACAAATCAAGCATTTTACTTAATTTACCATATTTAACATTAACCTTTAATTTTCCAGTTGGGACTATTTCTTCATTAGTATAAGAATTTAATTTTAAATCATTAGGATATAGTTTAAAATTACTAAGATTTCTCAAATAAAAGTTTTCATTAACTACAGTTACTGCAGATCCTGTATCTACTTCAAAAGAAATAACTTTACTCCCTACCATTACCTCAACTGTAATAGGCTCTACTTTAACTCTTTTTGTATTATTTTCATTCTCTACTTTAAACAGATTATTTAAATCATACACATCATCGTCTACATTTGACACTCTATCTCTATCTAATTCTTGAGTATTTTTCACTCCAACGAAATGACTTTTGTTGTGTTTATGAAAATTATTATTATTTCTAGATACATATTTATTCTTATTCTGAGATTTGTTAACCTTTTTCCTACATACCTTTGCCAAGTGTCCTTTAATTCCACAATTGTGACACACACTATTTTTATGAAAACACTTATTTCTAAAATGACCTTGCTGGCCGCAACAATAACACATCACTTTCACATCACTTTTGGTTGACACTTTGTATTCTTCCTGCTTCCCAGGTTTCCATTGTCTCGATGAAACTGCCATTCTCTGCATTCTGAGTTGAGGGTCGCTGCCTCCGGCTATTGTTTTCGCATCCTTTTCCGCTCCTTCAATGGAAGTACTAATTTTTACTGCCCTCTCGTATGTTAGGGTCGTCTCCGATAAAAGTCTTTGTTTGATAGCGTCACTTTTTAAACCGCTAACTAATCTGTCTCTTAAATGTTCGTTTAATGTCGCGCCAAACTCACAATAAGTTGATAATTTTTTTAAGTTAGCAATATATTCGGCAATGCTTTCGTGTTCGTGTTGCGTTCTTAAACTGAATTTATATCTTTCGGATATAAAAGAAGGTTTAGGGTATAAATGTTCCCTAATTATGGTCACTAATTCGTTGTAAGTTTTTGTTCCGGGTTTATTCGGAGTACATAAGTCTCGTAATAAGCTAAATGTTTTTACACCTACAACCGTTAATAAGGTAGACACTTTTTTATCATCTGGAATGCTGTTACATTCCACAAACAGTTCAAACCTTTCTATATACGAACTCCAAGTCTCGTCCGCACTATTAAATTCAGAGAGTTTCCCAATTATTGTGGTAGACATGTTGCTTACACTAGACACTGAAATATTCTGATCTTC
Source organism: Aphrophora alni (assembly GCA_963513935.1). Lineage (NCBI taxonomy): Eukaryota > Metazoa > Arthropoda > Insecta > Hemiptera > Aphrophoridae > Aphrophora > Aphrophora alni. The sequence goes on from OY740767.1 coordinate 40,737,820, forward strand.
AGACATGAGAGAAAAAATAGTACTGCCACTACACGTTCTTTTCCCTCCGTAACTTTAAACTTTTGTTACTAACGAAAACTTATTTAAACACTTTTTTCAATAACTTCCCTAACACGTCTTCATGTCGTTAAATCTTCTACAATTCATTAAACCGCTATCCTCGTCGCCACTGTAATATATGCTCGTTACCACTGCAATATATGTTAACGATATTACTAAATTTGGGTTCAATAAATAAAAGACATTGTATTAGATTATAACTACGACTGCGTGTTACAGGTAGGAAGGTGAGTTCAAGACTGGCTTGAATATGTAGCCAGGGAAAGCGTCAGTAATAAGGGCTGGTGGGAAAAGGAACTGGATTGCAGCCAATAGCATTTATTAATTTGTCGTATGACATATCGAACCATATGACGTCACACATCATACGATGTCACGCGATGCTCCCACTCTTGTACAATTGTATACATCACATAAACCTAATGATTTTATATTACATAAGACAAGTTAATTGGACTTAATGTTTTATGATTTTATAGAAAAAATTATTGTTATTACTTTTGTAATATTTTATATAAGTTATACATTTCTAGATAAAACATTATTCAATATACAGCGTGTCCATAAGTCATGATGGGTTTTAAATAAATAAATTTACAAACATGTACTTTTGAAAAACATGAATTAAGTGATAGTATGGACCAAAGAAATTTAAAAAATATTTATTTTAATTCTATGTGAGTATCGTCCAGGTAATATTCCAGCTTTTCCCATACTCGACCTAGAACAATTAAAGTTAATGATTTCACTGCTTCTTGAATGCATTATCTCAAATGTTCGATATTCCAAATCCTCTTATTATAGACATTTTTTTTATTCCATAAATAAAAGTCCATGGATCTAAGGTTGAGTAAGCATGGTAGCCAAGCTTTCCATCCCGCGCTTCCAATCTAACGTTGCTGAGGTAGGTTAACCAAGAACAACATTAGCTAAGTGTGTTGATGTCCTATCTTGTTAAAAAAATTAAGTTTTTTTTTATATCGGGAATAATATGGCAATGTGATCCAGAACAAGAACGCACCAAATATTGACATTTGGCTGTCGTGTTCATATTAAACGAAGGCATGGATTTCATTTGCCCAAATTTAAACGTTGTGGCAATGTACATGGTTCTGAAGTAACAGGCCTTATCACTAAACATAATTCAGTTCAGAAGATTTTTGCCAGCTTCAATTTCACCAAGAATATACAATAATTAAAGTTTATAGCAACTAAACTTGAATTACTTTTTCAATCTTGTCCACTGTTGTTTCTAGAGCAAATTTTCAAACAGATTTTTTTTCTTTGGGAGGTTCATAAAAGTTGTATTATATGTTTTCAACAGTTTGTTTCATGATGGTCTAACTAAACGCTGTTTGTGTAATAAGGTGCCAGTTTGTCGCATAAGTAACTCTTTGTCCCATCTACGAACGTTATTTTCGTGTGGAGGTTCTCCATTAAAGATATGCCAATACTAATACTCTCGAAGCACTACAGTAAAGTTATAGAAATTAATTTTGCAAGGTACCGGTATAAAATACTGAATTTTCATTTGTACGGTTGTCATGTTTATTTTGTAGATTATATGGACCATATGATTAAATGACACAAAAATGGTTACTAATTCATGAATAAAACTAAATAACAGTTGTTTCATTTAACAGCTGTTCATGCACCTACAATGTTTCCTTTATGACTAAATGACTTTATGTAACTTAAGTTTAAAATAAATACATTTTTTCTTTTTTAGATTCTGAGAATTATTTTGTAAATATAAAGGCAAACATGATTTGAACATATCTATTTATAGCGCTGTGTTTTCCAGTTCATAGTATAAGATAGTGAGCTAAGCAAAAATTGTAACTTTAAAAAACAGCTTACAGTTTAAATTAAAATATTTGGACTCTTTTTCTTTCATTGCATACAAGAGAATATCACATAAAACTAATTTTAGCAGTTTGACTTGGAACAAAGTTTTAGGACCTCTAAAACAATAATGTAGTGTAGCAGTTCAAATTCATATACAGGGTGTTTATTTAGGTGAATTTCGGCAACTGTTATAGATACATAATACTTTAAATTGATAACATGCCTTACTTTTTTGTTAGGAATAAAATTACCATACAAAATTTACAGGGAAAGTTCATTTTTATTTCAAAAAGATCGATTTAATATTTGTTTAAACAGAAAACTGTTACAAATTGATTTAACCCTAGAAAGGTACTGTTATTTTTTGTCGATTATTAGTACTTATGCATACAATTTATGTTACATAATGTTTATATGTATTGTAATCTTTGGTATGTTTGTTTTTGTTTTTGTTTTTGAGGAGGGATTTGCAGAAGGTGAAAAACTTTATTTATGATCATTTTTACAGAAATATGTAATAACGATGTAATGTTTACTCAAATTCAGAAATACAAAAATGCTATTTAGTACAATCTTAGTTCTAATTATTTACATTAAAAAATATAGAACTATATGTTCAAAAATTCTTCAGAAAGTATGAAATATTTAAAAAAATATATATAACAGTAAATCTTATAATATAAAATTATAAATAATGCTATGACAAGACAAAAAGTGAAACTATGACCTTACAAATTACTTATATTTAAAACATGTACATGGCCAAAAAATTATAATTTGAATTATTATTATTTAATTAACAGATATTTATATTTGTTTATACACAATCTGGACATGTTTTTACAGAGTGGTTGTGGCAACATTTGAAGTAAGTTATAGTAAATCTCTTTCCTGAGTAATGGAATAGCTACAGTATTTACGTGGACCATATTGATTTTCATTGATATTATCTTTTTCTTCAATTATTTTTACAAGTTTCATTATTGATTTTCTCAAAGTAGAGTACATTTTAGGAAACGTGTGAAGCCTTGGGTGTTGCGTTGCTGTGTAGAGATACCATGAAATCTAACCTCAAATCCGTTTTCTGCCTTCTAGAGTACAAGTTATGGCCTTAGATTACATATGCATTTATTGCGTTTATATTCATAATGTTGAAAAAGAAACACATTGGCCATCTTCTTGTTTTTCGTTCATGGTTCATATCTTGGCACATCTGATCTAATGAATCAACTTCTTTGGTGGAATCATACACATGAGTTAATTCAGGCTTCTTAGTTTCTTCATTGATGGTTACACCAGCAGTACAAGTTTTTTGTTGTTTGGCTTGAATACTGTCATATCATCATGAAAAAAGAAGTAAGGGGCTGCTTAATTTGCATAATCTTTGTCTATCACCTGTATTGGTAGCTCGGGGTTGTTTTTCTTCATGGTACCAAAAGTTGTCTATTTGTACTTGTGTAGCAAATATTGAACAAGTGGTACACTAGTGAACCAATTATCTAATAATGTTTTGATTAGACCTCTTCACAGTTTGAACAAGCTGCTCCACAAAATATGTTCTAGCAGAAACATTTGCAGGGTAGCCTACATATCTTTACCTAAATATGGTTTCAAACATGTACTTTCTAACACTGATGATTTTTATTCCGTACTTGGGTTTAGGCGAAATATACATGCTAAATTGGTATTTCTTTTAAGCCCAACAAGTTGATTATCAACCATGAGGTAACTTCCAGCTTTATAGTTATTTCTGCAATTAATTTGTAAGCAACATTTCCCAGTTATCCGATACTGGTGCTAATTTGTTGTATTTTCTTCCGCTGCTCTAGTTTCTTTCTCATCAAATCTGAGAAAATTTAAAACAAATTTAAATCTACGGTCAGAAGTTGTACTCTTATGCCTTTGTCCACAATAAGATGTAGTGAACATTAATGTTGTTAAATGGTTATCTTTTAGTACTGCAGATAACACTAATATGTCAAGGAATGCTTCGAGTTCTTTCATATCCAAGTCGAAGAGAGAAATGAATAATTCTTATTGGCTTATTTATCTCTTTGAATTGCTATTTCTTTATTCGTATTATTTATAATATCTTTCATTATGTTTTCTGTACAAAAATAGCTCGAAACAGCTGATTGGCATTAAAGCAGTTTTGGCTTGAGGAGAAGGGCTAAACTGAATTTGTCTATGTCTCTAGCAGGAGTTTTTCATTAAATTATAACGGGCTGTTCTTAAAAAATGTTTAGTCTTTTTCAATTAACATTTTTTCATTAATTGAAACTATTGGAGATACTTCGTCTTCTTGTGGTTCATCATTACGTTCCTCCTCCATTACGTGCCTTGCTTGCTTTTGAGCCTTTGGTTTAGTTTTTTTTATAGTTATAGTTTGGGTCTCATTAGTTTATTTATTCTAACTTTTTTCCTCCTACAACTGACTTGTTTCCATTTATATTCTTTTTGTTTGCTTCTGAATTTCGAATCTCTTCAAGAAATGGTTGTTCAGAAGGATTCAACTCTTCCAGGTCTGGAACATATTCAAGGTTTGCATCTCTTATCATATTATAGCTCTTCAGTTCTTCGTGAATTTCTTCATCGTTTTCTTGGTACCTTTCTAGAGTAGATTTTTTAGATTTTAGATTTAAGATGGGGTGGAGACCCTCTTCGAGAAGGTCTCCCTGCACGTCAACCATCGGCTTATTGTGCCCTTTCTAGAGTAAGTGAAACTCTAAATAAACAAAACATTTCAAAAAAACACATGTAATATATCCAATAATAATAATGATTATTTCTGGTATCTTAAACTTCTAGATGTTGATGTCAATTATCAAGCATTTTGTTTTTTTTATCGATAACTGTGTTATACTTTGAAGTATATAAAAGATAAAAACACCACTGTGATTGTCATTAAAAGAACAAAATATTTTGTTTCTTGTTTGTTTCTAAAATGATTAGTTGACATATATCTTTTCAATTAGGAATTCTTGAAATACATTCCTTTACTTTTAAGATAGTTTTTATTATATTATTCAGTATTATTCCTTAATTCATTCAAATGTTAAAAATTTAATTTTTAATTGTATTTGCTTTTGTTTTTTTTTACAGTGAAAGCAGTATGTTTGTGTCAAGAAGACGATTCATACTGAAGACCTGTGGTACGACCACTCCTCTTGAATGTTTAGCACCATTGCTGTTACTGGTTGAAGAGTATGCTGGATATGATGAAGTTGAGGTAATTGTGATTAATTGTTACCAAGGCATTTTTCAACTTAGGACTTGTTAGGAGTATGTTAGATTAACAGTTGTATTGTGCCCTCGTGCTAATTATAGATGAAAGATTACAAAATGACTTCCCACTGTGGTGAAATGATCAGGAACTGTACCCTCTCTGTACAGATAGACCAAAGTACCTGTGCATGTGGACCAAAAGACTGGTCGGTGTACTTTTTTAAAAACATTTGCCATACTCCTCGACCTGCTCAGAACAAAACATGTTTTCACCTCTCTTGTCTTATCACACATTCAAACAACAATTGTCTTAAATTACAATTTTTCTCAGTGTTAGTTTTTTAAATCATTAAAAAAATGTTATAAAATTATATTACCTAGGAAATTATTTTTGTTTCTTGACATGGAAGAAAAATAGTAAGAAATTTTTAAGAAATAGTAAGTGCATAACTGGTTACTTTGAATCGAGGACGTCTTACTAGACGTGGCCACTTCAGAAAGCACTTGCTTAAATTGGGCATTATTAAGGAAGATGTCCTATGCAGGCATGCATACAGTCCTATAAGACTGTAAGACATATCCTTCTAGTCTGTGAGAGATTGGAGGTTAAGAGAAGAAGTCATTTGGGAGCCTGAGAGGACCAGGAGGTTGTTGATCCTGACATTGGACAAAAGCTGCTGAGCTTTATTGAAGGACCTCTTAGCTGTACAAGGGAGCACAATAATAACCCTTCTTTGAAGTACAGTGGTCTTAAGTCCAACTCTCCCAATATAATCTGAAATAAACAAGACAAAATGAGTCAAATAATGTAAATTAAAAAAACAAAAATATCTGTGTAAGCAAATTGTTAAATATATTTTTAAATGGCTAAATTCTAAAACTTTTCTGGTGCTCTAATTCGTGATTGGTCTTATAAGATATTCCCAATCTTTTTTTCTAGACATTTTAATTGAAAATATTTATTATTGTTGATTAAAATGGATTATTGATGTGTTTCAGAATGTATTTTATTCTCGTAAGAATTTTAAACGACCAGATCTCCAGCGAAACCCTCATCGCAGCTTTGAACAAGAAGTTGCTCTTTTGGATTCATTTTTTGGAGGTTGGTATAAATAAAAAACTATGTATAAAATATTTTTTATATCTTTCGAATAATTGTTTTAGCCATCACTATAATAAAAGTTCAGTTATTAGAAGAAAATAATAAAATTGTATGCCTATTTTGTACTTTGAGATTAAAATACAGCTTTAGGCTATTTTATTTTATCCTGTATATAAATAAAATCTGTTATTACAGTAATTAGAGGTGTATCATAATCATAAGTATCAACCTAATCCTTTGTATCTAATAGTATCTGTACCTGATACTTTAAACTGGTACATAATCTAAATATGAGAAACATTCTTTGTCATTTTAACCACCATATACAAGATATCCCCTTGTAGCTTGAGTACATTTGAAAGGCTAGGTGCATATAACTTGTTCCATCCACTTTTAAATTGAGATTTATGTATGGTGGTACTTGAACTGATAACAATTGTCAAAACATGTTTGTACCTCATTTTATGGTTTTCACGGCTTGACTTTGCTAAAGTGATATTTAATTTTAAATCTTATACTAGTACGTTAGATGAGTATTCTTGTTCTTACTTTTGTAGTTTCATATATTATACTCTTTTATTTTTTCACTAACGTACTTTGCCAAAAACGATCCTATAATTATTATTTATACAACATACTCTTAATATAACAAACAATGGTCGACACAGTGTGCCATGATTGAGATTATTTCAGAATTAGGTATTTTAACAAATAAAACACAATTTTTCTTTTGTAAATTCTATAATTTATTTGGTCTAGCCGACCATGGTTTTGCCAGTTACGGCATTGACGAGGCTGGCGAAACCATGGTCGGCTAGACCAAATAAATTATAGAATTTACAAAAGAAAAATTGTGTTTTATTTGTTAAAATGGAATTCTATCAAGTACATCAGTGTAAACAATAATTAGGTATTTATATTTCATTCATTAAAACAAACGTTCAAACAGTACTGAAAATTTATAGTTGCAAATTCTGAGAGAAATGTGTTTTCATAAATGTGTAAGATTTATGTGGATGATAGTAAATATAAATTTGTTTATATCAAAATTAAATAGTGTATATGCTCATAGTAAATATATAAATATACTAAAACAAACAAAATACATAAATAAATATTCTAAATTTTATACATTTACATTATATACTTATGGATATATATAATCTTTTTTTTAACATGGGTCGAACCTGATGCTAAAAGTATCTAATAATTTATCAGGTACATATCATATAACAGTTACACTAAAATCATGTCACAATCCACCTAAACCTTGTCAAGGTCAAGGTTCGCCTAAGTTGGTAAAACAAGAATACATTTTACCGATAATTTTTAAACCATCAAAATGATATTACAAAATTTAAGGTAAATAAGGCGATAATGAAACGGTTTTTCTTTAGGGTCACAAGGCCATGGGTACATTTTACTGTAACCGAAAATGGATCCTTCTTACAAAATCTATGGACTGTGGAATCAGCACCTTTGAAGACTTTCGGCTCTTTCAAGTGTGCTGGATCTCTTGTTGTCAGACACCTCTGTTCTGTTGGAGCAGAGCCACACACGTTTCATTCTACTTAATTTATTAGATGGTTTGTTACTGGATAGTTTCCACTCAGCAGAGCAGTTGCCAGCCGTAAAACTTGCCTAATAAGATTCTTTATTGTTTTAACCGGAACATTTCCAGACTTAAAACTTATATATAATCTCATACCTGTGATTTTCTCTGCTGACAAATGGTCAACAATTAGAGTCACTTCAGCTATCACCTCTTCTGATAACCTTATAATTTATTTATTTGAATCTCTCAATCTTTACTTTGACAAATAAAAAAAAAAAATCTTCTCTCTCTTCCAAGGATCAGAGTGTTTCTCACAATCAACAAAATAAGTAACTACAATTATGTGCTTAAGGAATGTCTTTTTCACAACTCTCTGGTTGGTTGTCTCCTAGGACTTCAGATCACTCAGACCCGCTGAGTAGTGCCCTCATCAACTTGCTTCAGAATACCGAATTATAAAGATCCTCAGAGACTCACTTTAGTGAGTATGAACTTGGGAATCCTAAGGGCGCTTAGCTGGATCTACACCTTTCTTTCATGTAGTCTTGGGGTTAGATCCCTCTCTTTTCTATCAGGCCTATCTTCAACAACTCATATTCTCTTCCGACCTCGATGCTATTAGAATATTCAAGGACTAGGGGAGGTCTTTTTTATAAAGGCAATGATGATTGTTAGATTTTTTATTTGTATTTAAACAGGAAAAATGACTAAATGTTGTAAACATTGTCATGCTCAATTTACTTCCAAATTACTAGCAAACTGTTATTTTCTTTTACTTGCAGATAGGCACATGGGTTTTGCACAGAAACATTCATCTTTCACTAAAATTTGCTTCTTTTACTTTTTGAGCTATAACTTGTGATTTGCAATTTTTGGGGAGAGAGGTGCGAATAATGTTTTCTTTGTTAAAGCTTTGGTTTTGTATATGGGTGTGTGAGAGAGTTGGTACAATATTTGTGGTGCACTGTGGATTTTACATTTATTTACACCTTATATGATTTTAATTTTAACTCACTATAATTTGATTTATTCAGGTGGAGCTGCTTATTGTTTGGGTTCACCAAAACGTGATTGCTGGTATCTCTATAATTTGAATTCAAGTGCACAGCAAATTGGAAAAGAAGCAGACCAAACTCTTGAAGTTTTGATGACGGATCTAGACCCAGAAGTAATGCGGATTTTCACTCAAGAAGGATCCTCCTCCGCCGCAGAGGCTACCCAAGTGAGTTTCACATTTATTACCTTCTATTACTTTCAGGTCTATCGAGTTTAAATTATTAGATAATTGGAATATTAAAAGGGTTTTTTTAAGCATGGGGCTTCTTCCAACCAATAAATAATAAATACAAAATAATTGGTTCAAATCTAATATTAAAAAATATTATATTTAAATAAAAATGTATTACAAATAAAACACACACAAATTCTTTTGTTAAATTCTACATTTATTGGTCTAGCCGACCATTGTTTTGCCAGTTACGACATTGACAAGTCTTATACAAAGATATCAGATATTATCTTTGTATAAACCTCGTCAAATGCTGTAACTGGCGAAACCATGGTTGGCTAGACCAATAAATGTAGAATTTAACAAAAAATTTGTGTTTTATTTGTATAACATGGAGTTCTATCAAGTACCATCAGTCATCAGTATAAACAATAAAAATGTATTATAATCAAGACATAAATTAATAAAAAGTGAACTTAAATAATTTAGTACATCGTATATTAAGAAAGAACATTCTAGAAGCCAGGAGGGAGATGTGTCGAACGATCATACGATGTCCAAATAAGAAAATAGTAAATATCATACACAAATATGATAGTAAACAGGACAATTCTGAGAAAAAATGTTTGCAACAGGAAGAGTAGCGCACATTAATTGTTAGTCAGTAGCAAGAAGTCTCCTGTAGGGGATGGACGTAAGTGTCCTTCAGTCGTTAGAATCAATATTTGATAAGTGAGATGGACAGAAGTTTATTTGGATGTATTGTTAAAGTGTTTAATAAGAGTTGTGTAGCAAGAGGAGAAATGAATAATAAAAGTTATTAACTGTTAACAAAAGTATTTAGATCAGGATTTGGGAACTCCGTAAGTAAGAAAAGATTTAGAATAGCATATGGTTATTTAAATTTATTTATTTATCTCAACAGTATGAACAGAAAATTAATCGTCTTCTTTTTATATAGATAATGGTGAAATCAATTTAAAAAATGAACAATGATTTTTGTTAATGCTTTGTAATTAAATCATAGGTTTAAATTTAGGTTAAACTGAAATTTTGTTTTTCAATCAATTAAATATTAATTATAAGAAATGAGTTTTTGAAACATTATTGAAAACACCTATTCCTTTGATATCACCTAAAGTATAGGTTAGTGAGTAAGAACTCATATTTATAGAACTCATAGTTGCAAGAAGGACGAAGAGCAACTTACAATAACTAACTCTTATATGATTTGCAGTACTAGGTTGGGTAAGCACTATGATCAACCCATCAACATTTATATTTGTTAATAGATACAAATTAATTTTTCTTTGTGCCTAGAAAACTAGATTTGTAATTCATCTCGGAATGCTGAGTTTTATATTTTTTAACACTATAATATGTTTATCTGATCGTATAATAAAGAATATTTTAATATAGTAAACTTGGATAGTTCGAAGCTGAAGGGACCAATGGAAAATTCGAATTATAAAAGTTAATTTTTTTTTAAGCTGTAGGTTCTCAAAATACTTGAAATAATAATTAAGTGTATATGTTTATTATATAAGCTATATTTTTACAAATCAAAAGTTAATTTAGCTATTTTATTATTCACAGTACTAGTATACAGTAAATTTATACACATATGTATACACTAAATTAAAGTTTGACACAGTATTGTGAAATGTCCGATTGCCTTGCATAATTAATTCTTTTAAGGTTTGCAAAATCCTCAATGAAAAACAGCTTCACTTACAACATACCGCCGAAACTCGCACAGTTGCCTTAACTAACACAAAATGTTAATGTCTAGTACTGAACGTGTGGTTTACTCAAAGATATTGTGATCACTCACACATACAATCACTTTCAAAACACAAATGACTGTGACAAGCAGACCGAGTCTGAGTAGAGCATCGATTGACAGACTACCTAGAGAATTCTCGGAAGGCAATAGCGCGCCTTAAATTAGATCACATGTCCAATAGCGGCTATGCTTTTATCCCTGATTAGTGTTCTATTCAGTGTACACTGAATTATTCTCGCAAGGAGATCTCTTTTACAGTACAGTACAAGATTTTATTTTTAGTGTTGATACAAAAACTTCGAATGAAAGAAGTTTACTTCGAATTGTCCATAATTTTTTTACATTAATATCATGGGAAGTTCAAGGAACAAACCAAAACTTTGAACTAACGGCAATTTTGAATTAAAAACATTGAAAATCTATGTTAAGTTTTACTTAAAACAACTAATCTAGTTTTTGTTATTAAATTGAACATATTAGCTTTATAAACAAAAGGACTAGCCAAGCCATTTCAAAGACAATACCTTGTTTCAAATAAATGTTTTAAACTTAAGATAATTGCATTGTACTATATTAATAGATAAGTCATATTTATATTACATACATTTAATTTATTTATACTTGATATTAATTCTCAAGTATGCTCAAACAGCATCGCAATATAATGGAGACTGCCTGCACCTGATTAAATTTAGTTACTAGTTACTAATAGTTCAAATTAAATGTTGCATCAATAAGGAAATTCAGAAAACTTTCTATTTCAGAAATCAGGGATTGATCAAATACTGCCCCAGATGAAGATTGATGATTATTTGTTTGAGCCCTGTGGATATTCTATGAATGGAGTTGCTAAAAATGTAAGTTGCTTGTTTGTTAATTTGTGTCATATAATAATATTATTTTTCAAACTTCAACTCAAGAGTTTTGAATACTGTACTTGTAAATTTAACTAGCAAAACTTTTCTTCGATTAATTTGAATAAAATTAATGTATTTTTAAAGGTAAAAATTGCACATTTTATCTTCTTTGAATTAATTTTAATAATTGAGACATCAGTGTAATTAAGGCATAAAATTGAAAATAACTGTTCATCACACTAAACTTTAAAATAGTCAATTACAAATTTAATTAACACTACATAATTAAGAGTAATTATATCATTAATTCTTTTTATAGTACTTTTAAGAATAATTAAGGCAATCAACAGAGAAATAAACAAATGGAATATATTGTGTCAATATCAATCAAACTGGAATTCTTTTATAATCTATTATTGATTTCTAAGGTCATGTGTGGGTCCAATGTACCAAATAAAGACAGTTATTAACTATAACGATATAAATGGGTTTAGAAGAGAGAGAGAAAAAAGCATACAAATCAATAGTTTAGAATCAGAGTACTGTTGAACATTTCTGAATTCCAAACGAAGTGAGAATCAACCGAAGTGTAACATTCTAAAAAAATATATTTCAGAATTTACAGTTCTTTTGAGTTTACACTCAAAAGTTTCATTCAAATAATAATTTCAGTTATTCATCAAAGTCTGTTATGAATATGGTTTAATTAGACATGTGGGGGAAATATGTTTTTTGGCAATATTTTCAACTTTTTGTTTAGAAGTTGAAAAATATTGCCGAAAAACATATTTTCCCCAATGAGTGTGATAATAAATCCACAAAATGGCGGAAAGTAGGTTATGTTGGTCAAATAAGTTATAAATTGGGTAAACTATTGGAAAATAAAAAAAGTTGTAAACCAGCATTTTATGTAGACAATAATTTGGATAAATTGTTAGTTAATAGTAAATATAAAATACCAAAAATGAGTAAATTTGGGGTCTATCAATTATCTTGTAAAATTTGTAACGCTACATATTTAGGGCAAACGAGTAGAAATTTTAAAACTAGATTAAGTGAGCATGACAGAAGTTGGAGGTTAGGACATGAGGACTCTGGTTTTGCTAATCGTTTAAAAATGCACAATGTTTCGGTTTTCATGCTAATATAAATTTTGATATTTTACACATAGCTAATAAATCTAAAAAATTAAACCTTCTGGAAAATTTAGAAATTAATAGATTAGTTGAAAATAAAATGTGGTAGTTTTAAATGAACAATTAGATTTAAGTAATTCCCCACTTTTAAAACCATTAAACAAGTCAAGTCATTGACATTCCCCTCCTCTACCTTTCTCATTTAGGTGTAAGGGAAATACCCAACTATTGTCATACTGTGTTGTTATATTGTGTACTGAACCTTTTTTTTTTCATTCTTGTATAAGTCCTTGACAATGCTTTAACTAGCAAAACCATGGTCGGCAAGTTTCAACTAAAATATTGTGGTTTATACTAAAAATTGTTGTTTTAATTTATTTAAAATGGAATACCACCAAGTACCTACGGTCTTTAGCATAAAGAGTAAATTACTATAATTTGTGTTTTATTTATTATTTTTTTTATGTAGCGTATACAATATAACACCACTAAAAAGATTTTTTCACTAGTTGAGGTTACAATAATATTAATATGAACATTGGATCAACTTCAATTTAATATCGTACACACTTATTTTTAACTATATCATTACAAGATGAATGTTATAACAATGTTTCAACCATATTTCGATGTTATTTCTCAAGCCTTTCTTTGCAAACAATGTAAACAAAATATAGGGAATAACATTGAAATAAATGACATAGTGTACAGCCCAAAAATATAATTTTATAGAAATTGATTGAAATTTAACAGTTATTTTAACCATTCTGTTATAACTATATACTAATTTGGAAAATCTGTTCAATTAAAATCAGGGTTTTTTTCGTTGTTTTACTTTTTGAAAACATATGATCTTACAGTACTGTGATTTTTGCAAAAACTTGGCTTTAATTACTTTCATAAAACCAAGTATCTTATTGAATATTAATATATATTCTGCGAGTATATAAAAATGTATGATTTTATTTACAGTGTGTTAATAATGAAATGACTAACATACCACTTCAATCACTATAAAAGAAATTCCCTACACAACTTTGCACAACAAACACTTTATTAGCAACAATGTAATACAATCATTGAAACTTCGCCTTGTTGTCATTTGTTATGGAAAGTTGTGTTTTCTTTCATTTGGTGATTAAAGTTTCTACATTTGGTGCTCATTTCAAGTAAAAATCATTTCAGATATAAGCGAAATATAAATTTAACAAATATTATATACATATGACTTATGTAGAAAGTCTGTTCAAATTTATTGAAATTGATAAAAGAAAAGACAAAAGAAGAGAAAACACAATAATAGAAATATGAGGTATGTTTGTAAAGTAAGTACCGTTTCCAAATGTGGCTATTAGAGTGTGTTGGTTGTTTTGATACACACGCATGCTGATCTTCTTTATAATAGCTTACTACAGATACCATTACAGGAGAAGCAGTTGTTGTTTGTCATTTATTTTATACAATTAAAAGAAACACCAACTGTTATCCTTATTTTTGTTTTTGTCTTTGAATGGAAAAAATTTGAAACCTCTTAAGGTGCTCACTTATTTTGAGTACAAGTACCCCTAGCTGTATTTACCTACACCTTTATGTAGTCTTGGGTTAGATCCACCTTTTTTCCTTTCTATCAGGGCTCTTTTGACCAAATTTTGTTCTCTTCTGACCCTGATGCTATTTAAATATTCGGTGGTCAGGGGTCTCTATATTAAGCTCTTTTTCCTTTTTCTTTTTTTTTTTTTTCAAGGCAATGTTGACTGCAACGGTTTTGCCTTTAAATCACAGGAAAACTGGTGGGGGGGGAAACCAGCAGAAATTCATCAACAGACTAACTATGTTTACAATGAATATGCACTGGGTATTGGAATTTTAAGAAAATGAGTTAGACATTTTAACAAAGGGATTTAGAAGTTGCATGATCAGGAATGGAATAAGCTGCTAACTATCATTAATGATGCATTTTGTAAACAAAACACTTGGTTAATATATTTGTTACTTTCTTGTGAATTTCTACAAATTTCAAGATGTATGAAATTCTTAAATAGTTTAAATTATTGGAAGTTATGCTGTTTGCAAACAATACTTACAGTGGAGCATAACAACAAAAACTTGACAGGGCTTAGTTTAAGGTATGGCTTTTCTTTTAACCCTTACAACTCTTATATCGGCTACCAGCTGACATCACTGTTTTCCCGTTCCTATCGCGAGTCAGCTGAGAGCTGACATCACACATTAGTGTGTATCTCCATTATGTATTCTATATCATGTTATTTCGATTTTATGACATACTGTTGTTTACTCTATTGGAATCTTGCAATGGTGGTTATAGGCCTACAACTTTGAAAAGAGACTGTGCAGAACCACATTACAGGACAGGAGTTAGTCGAACGCGCAGAGGGGAGGTGGTGGGGAGTATACTCAAGCTGTAGTGATTAGTAGTCGCTGCCTCGCCACGTTGGTGTTTCATGTGTTCCGCCCCTCCCTACCAGCGCGGACCTAGCCGGCGTGTGGCTCTTTTCTAAGTTGTTTACCTATATGGGATTTTACTTCTAGAATATTTGGATGGTGTTTGTAGCATCTCAGCTGATTTTATTTTTGTCTCTGTCTCATGTGTTAACTAAATATTAAAGTGTTTTCTTGTATTTTTATAGTATATTGGTTCTTTCTTTTCAGATGTCAAGTGTTAAGTTCAATTATTTTATTAACGAAATTTCGAACAATGAGACTATATTTTATAAAGGAAATGAATACAATTCGGGAGATGAAGTGATTGAAATATGAGTGGTTAATGAAAGTGATAAAGTCAGTGATTGTGACGAATGTAATGTAAATATAATGGATCATAATGAAATTGAAAGCGTAAATATAACTGAAAGTAATTTAGATAGTTCTAGGATAAATATATTTGCTGTAAGTACAAGTGAGGTTAGACCTATAAATATTTCTTTAAATGTACATTATAACATAGAAGACTTAGGCCAGCCTAGTATTTGCTGACAAATCAAATTATGATAAAAATAGAGGAAATTTTGACAAAAGAGCTATAGAATTCCAATATTTTAGGCCAAACCCACTTTCATCCAAGTGAAAAGACCAATATGCAGACCATACTTCCAGATTATTAACCATTAATTTGTTTTTACAAAACAGTCGGGTTATGTTGCTCCAGTATTAGGTGATTGTTTTGAGAGGCCCTTTGGCAATATAAGCTTCAATAACTGCAGAGTAAGTTTTTGTGTTTTATTAACATCTAACCATAGTCACTAATCCAAAAATAAACAATCATATTGTTTACATTAGATAACAAATTTACAAATCATAGGCCTTAAATTGCATATAGCTTTGGTAAAAAATAAGATCTAGGGGGTTCCCAGGGTCATCATTATGATAGTTGTAAGGGTTAATAAGAAAATAGTTTACAAATAAAATTATTTTTTTTAATAACCTAATGGTACTTACTTTTTAACCCACCAACGGTTATCCGACCCGCTAGCGGGTCGATTTTTCATGCATGGCCTAGTGCAGCAATTCTAAAACACATATTTTGCAATTCACCATTACGCCCACTGAGAATGGTCCCATCACAATAAATAAAATACCGTTGGAAATAAATATACAGTAGACTCCCGTAAGTTCGGCCTCGGTAAGTTCGGTCTCCGCTTAGTCCAGCCGGCTCTCTGAGCATGAGGTCATGCACTAGGCGCGCGCCAGCCAGACGCGACCTTAACTTGTTTATTATATTCTTTAACGCATCGATTTACAACACGATCTTTATGCGCGCCAGCCAGACGCGACCTTAACTTGTTTATTATATTCTTTTCCTATACGCATCGATTCACAACACGATCCTTACGCGCGCCAGCCAGACGTGACCTTAACTTGTTTATTGTAACTTTTCCTATACGCATCGATTCACAACACCATCCTTACGCGCGCCGGCCAGGTCGCGACCTTAACTTGTTTATTGTATTCTTTTCCTATACGCATCGATTCACAACACGATACTTACGCGCGCCAGCCAGACGTGACCTTAACTTGTTTATTGTAACTTTTCCTATACGCATCGATTCACAACACCATCCTTACGCGCGCCAGCCAGACGCGACCTTAACTTGTTTATTGTAACTTTTCCTATATGCATCGATTCACAACACGATCCTTACAAACAATAAATAGGCATTTTTTTAGATAGGGATTGGTTAGTTCGGCCACTTTTAAGTTCGGCCTAGGGTGCAGTCCCGAGGTGGCCGAACTTACGGGAGTCTACTGTATCCACAAATATATTACAAATCTGTATCAATATTTTAAAAAAAATCATAAAAAATTTTTAATATGGTTTATGTACCGATTTCTGTGAAAATTTTCTCTCCGTTACTCTCAATTTTTTGGTATTTGACCAAAAAACTCCAAATGTTTTACATCTATCATTTTTTTTTACTACACACCTACATTCTATGCACCTTTCTGGACATAATGATTTATAGAAGTTCTGTATAAAATATATTTTTACTATTTTTAATGTTTTTTTGAAAAAATAAAGAGAAAATTCAGTTTTTACGTAAAATATTTTTTTACATTTTTAAAATGTAACAAATTTATATATTTTTTTCCTAAATATATTCACAAATAATATACAAAAATTGTGTATATCTTAGAAATAGGTAGTAAGCTATTGATTTTGGGTGATACAGGTATTTCTGAATAATGATAACATCATTTTTTGACATGATGTTATACTTACTCCAAAACCGTTTCAAAATTTTTTTTATTACATAAATGAATTCTATGCATCTTTCTGAGAAAAATGATATCTTATAAGTTAGGTTTTGTATACAAATAATATTTTTTATTAATTTTTAAAAAACGAAGAAAATTAACACTGCCACTGGCAGGGTTAAACACGCATCATAATAATTGTTGGATATGATATTGAAATGGTTTTAAAAAGATGACGAAGTCCACATTGTGCATCAATAAATAATCATTTCAACAATAATTATGACTAGTTTTTCAGACATGAATGAATTTTGTTTTTGGTGGTTTTAAACTTCTATAATCATTTTTATGAATTATTCATTTGAAAAACTATCCAAATTGCAATATTTTTTGACTTTGAATGAAGAAATGCATGGTTTTTCAGTGTTTAACACTCAAAGAGCCCATGCTAATTACACCTTTGGCTGGACTATTTTTAGTACATTTTCAATAGTTTTTTTAAAAAATTCACAAAAAATAGTACTCTTATCCAAAACTCAATTTGTAAAAAAAACCATTTTATTCAGAAAGATGTACAAAATGCATATATGTTATAAAAAGTTTTTTTTATTTTTAAATAAAGTTTTAATAAAATAAAAACTTAAGCCAAAATGCTACCTAAAAGCCTATATTAGATACTATACAAACTTTTTTTTTTCAAGATAATATACAAAAGTTTTGTAATATAGTTGTGGATAACAAATGGTAAAAACAAGAATCAATTTATAAAATTTTTATTAGACAAGTGGAAATTGTCTAATACCCAAGGCTTGCATATTATAGACATTAAGACATAAAACATCACACAGCAATAGAAATTTAAGTTCAGAATGCTTATCTAAAATTAGGCCTGTGACGAATTGGGTTGTAACAACTGAAAGATCTAAATTTCATGTTCCTAATGTTGTGTAGAATGGTTACAAAATATCAATATAAGTAATCGACATTTCAAATTTCGTAACCGCACCGAAAAGAAAATGAGTCTGGTTCTGTTTGGTTTCTACTTCGTAGAGTTTAATTTGGAATACATAGTTCGAAAGAGAAAGAAAAATACTTTAAAATATTGTCAAGTTATGGTATTTGGACAAGAATTACCATTTACAAAAATTATATGATGACGCTTTCACATTTGCTTATATTGTGAAGAACCATGATGTGCTCATTTCTAATGGCAAAACACTCAAACTACATTGAGTTGTTGAATTTTTAACTTTCGTGATAAGGATTTTTGGTTACATGATTTTGAAATGTTTAAAACATTAGCTTTACAATGATTCAATAATATTTACTAGGCTCAAACTTGAATTGGAAAAAAAAAAAAAAACTAATTTTTGGGTGTAAAATTATGTTAAAATTCTTGATTTTGTTAAATTTTTAGAGATTAAAAACTATAACAGTTAGAAAGATATGAAAAGCATAGATCAAAAAATGAAGAATCGTTTATAGAACAGTGTCACTCTAGATTTGTTAGACGAAAATTTGGACTTGTAAAAATTAGACAAAGGATAATCTAAATTATAACAACTTTTTATGGTATTTTTTTTACATGAATATGAATGTTTGCAACATTAGCTTTACAACAGTAGGTAGGATTAGCTTTACTTATTGTGGTAGGATGATTCTTAGTGGGCGAAATGTTGAATTGGAAAAAAAAAACATGTTTTTGTGACTATACCTACACTGCACGTCGCTCATCCATCTACACAACACATGTGTGTCAAAATGCAGTTTGAGGGTTAATAGGGATTTTTTGCTGTTTTCAACATTATTCTCTGTATTTCTGTTGCTTAGATAAGTAAATTTTAAATTTACAAAAAATTGTAAATGCCAATATTACCGTTTAAATACATATTTATTCATACACAGCTTATCACAATGTAAATAAAGTACAAATTATGTTCTACACTATTATTATTATTATATTATGCTCCTTTGTTTCAATAAAATCTAAAAGTACAAATTTTTTGATAAAGATAGTGTTTATTTTTGATAGTGTTGTTTATTCACACTTATTAGTCCACCATACTGTCATCCATTTTGTAGCAAACATTATTGATTTTGGACTCTATTAAGATAAATTATACATGGTTTGGTCTAATTTTTCTTGTAATGCAGTGTAGAATAAAAATATATTACAGTTTTTATTTTAAAATATCAAATTAAAGAAATGAAAGTTTGATCAAGTGAAGCACAGTAGGTAAGTTATACGAGTGGCCTATGGCAGGTACTGGCCAGTCCTAATACTCTGCACACCTGTGTGTGATGCTGCGTGGTTAGCGTGAGATGACCCTTCCTTCAACCACATACCACGTTTGATAATAATGTAATTGGGAAGCTACCAAAATTCTAATTTCTTAAAAATTAGCCCTAACGGTTTTTATAAAACTGTACTCAAACGTTGGTTATAATGGTAAAAATATAATGTATTGGTTGCCATCTCTTAAAGAATGATGATTCTGGAGTTATTGCTTAAAAAAAGGCAAATTAACAATAAGTTCCGTCATAAACACAAACGATTTTGATTACATTTTGGTTTAATGTCAGTAGCATACACTGGTGCTATTCTTAAATGGTGGATGTGCTGTTACAATGTTGAGAGTGTTTTTTGTAAACTTAATCCGTACTAGATAATCATTTTTAATATATGCAGTTGTTATTTGTCAATATTTTAGTGCCAGAAAATAAATACAATTTGATGCATAATTCATTTGAATAGGATTTACTATATTTGGCAATATATATTTTTTTATAATAACAA
Organism: Aphrophora alni; assembly: GCA_963513935.1. Taxonomy (NCBI): domain Eukaryota; kingdom Metazoa; phylum Arthropoda; class Insecta; order Hemiptera; family Aphrophoridae; genus Aphrophora; species Aphrophora alni. Next base: position 40,758,127 of record OY740767.1, read on the forward strand.
TAGCATTAAATGAATCAAAAATGTAAAAACTGACAAAACAACCAATTTTATTTTTTATAACTAAAAAGTTAATTTAAACTTTATTTATTTAATAAAATAGCTTTTCAACTAGTAAAAATGAAGTCATTCTAGCCTTCTTGATTTAGACAAAATCTTCTCATCACTTGATCATAAAACCAGGCTTTAAATCTTAATTGTACATCATTTCTTTCTCAATTAAACTGTAAGTAACAGTCTTGAAACCTGCAATTATTAATAATACATTTTAACCCATATATGCCCAAATTAAGTTTTTGTCACCAATTTTGTTGGTTTTTATAAATGTTTATTATAGTTCATCTCTCAACCATTTATAGCATAAATAATTTGTTTTTCTTACTGGTTTTTGGAAAAACAGGTGCCCCATTTTGAGGGCATTGGGTACGGGAGGATAGAGGTCATGTATATAGAAAAAATCACAACTAGCCCAACAAAGTTATCTTTATTACAATGAAAATGTTACAAAATTATTGTACATATCTTGAATTTATATTTTGTAAGTATGTCTTTACATGTGGAAATCCTCAAAACAGTTAGCGTGACATCCATCGTTACATTTTTTGCATTTGTTTGTTGTGTTTTTGTGGCAATGGCCGCATCTCACCTGCATTTCACGCGATACAATGATGTGATGTTTACGATCAAGCCTCACTCCATCTGGTACTATTTTCTTCACCTGTTTAGGAGTTTACCCATTGGGTGTACGTTGACCTGAATAACTGACCATATAGTTTTGAACAGTGTATCTTATACAATTTAGAAAGTCCAAAGATCCCTTTACTCGTCCAGCAGGTGTTAATCGATAAAGTTGAAAGACATTGTTTACACTTGCCTTATCCTTCACACTCTATCGCTTACATGTACCCAAAGGTTTACTCCACATCTATTTGAAGCAACAATGACAATACTGTTGTCATTATACTGAACTAGTGTTGTGGCATTTTCTGTTTCAGTAATTTGATGTATTCACCTCTATTAATTTCTTTTCCGTTTTCTTGTCAAGGGTAGGTGCATCTCAATCTGATGTCTTCCCATCGTTCCTGTTGCATCATGACCTAGTTTGTTAATCTCCTCAAGAAGTCGAAGAGATGTAAACAAATTATCAAGAAAAACACTAAATCCTTGGTTTGGAGGAAGTCTCTTGAGTAAGTCCACCACAACGGAACCACCTACACCAAGTCTTGAATTTGTATTTCCAATAGAAGTCCCTTGATATTGTATATATCCGTCGTGTATATAGAGACCACAGCTTGAAACCAAATCTTATTGGCTTGCCATGCAGGTGTTGCTTGGTCCCATGTCACCCAAAATACTTATATCATCTTATGTAATGTTTTCATCAATACTTACATATGCATCACCAGGAAAACATTTTAAAGATTTTTCATTAATAAGACAAATTAGAGGTACTATTTTGCTGAATTTGTTAAGTTTGTTATTGTCATTTACATACAAATATCGAAGATTTTCTTTGAATATATTTTGATAAATTGCCTTCGCAATGCCAGCATGATGTGTGTTACTTCCAGTGTCCCAATATAACCTATGTCCTGATACTGAGCAATAATATATGTACGTAAATACAATGATAATAAATCGATACTGATTTTCTTGTGGTGTAATAAATATATCAGCAGATCTATTATAGTTGTGGTCTTCTCCCAAAAATGCGAGAATTTCTTCCAATGAATATCTGTAACAAAAAATACAGTCATATTGTGGCATACAGGCAATCCAACTTTAAATGCAAATTTCTTGTTTATATGAGAAATAATATAAAACCATAATAATATAAAATAATATGTTACTAGAAATGCAGAAATAAGCTTCTGTATTGCAAAACTAATGCAATAATAACCTAAACTGGCAGCTTCATGACCATTTTTGGGGCAGCAATGTTTTAGAGGTTATTTTTTCAACATGACTACAAATATTTTGTATTTTATTATATGCAGGTGTTTTTAGAATCTAGTAAATTAAATAAAACTAATATATAAATAATTTTTTTTATAAATGAGTAATTATACTGACCTTTTTGTGATGATGTCAGTATAAACCTTCCTAACTTTCGCATTTGTTCTATAATCACAGATGAGCTCCAACTATGCTTTTAAATTTAGGTGTAGCTGGAGTTTGTCCAACTGAACATGTTACTATCAATAAATATCTCATCAGTGTGTTTATTAGAGTTATAAAAAAAAAGTATAGTTAACGCCCCAAAAATGGGGCAATGCGCATTTATAGGTTTTAAATTGAGAAACAATTGTTACACGGAATTATAGTACAGAGAATTGTCGAACTAAGTTCTGCTAATTTATACTTACCTCCTAGTCCTAGGTATATACACATACCTAGATATCAGATAGTTAATGTTCAAAAACTTAATGAAATCGAAAATAGATTTACTTTGGAATTCATAAATAAATAACACTGTTTTTTTTTTTTTTTAGATTTTATAATAGCAACAAATTCTACAATGAAATTCGTCTTCTAATTAATAAATACAATCTTGAAATATGTTTTACAAATTACAAATATGTGGATTATTTAGGGGTGTGCATTGTATGTGTAGCACAAATGGAATATACAGTGCTGTTTAATGTAAATAATTATAACTTTAATCATAAGTAAAAGAAAATTATGGTTTACAAATAAATTGTAAAGAACTATAGCAAACCATATAATAATTAGTACATTTTGTTTGGGGTCCTTCAAATTTACATTTTAGAAAAATTTCATAAAAATTGTTTAAACGATAATGAAAACATAAGAAATTTTGAGTATCTGATTTATGGCACCAACCTTGAATTTTGAGTTATGTAAAAATTGGGAGAAAAAAAAAGATTCTAGATACCTACATCTAAAGTAAGACCACATACCAAATTTCATTGAAATTGGTCAACTTGTTTGTGCTGTAAAGCACTGATTAGAGAGATATATTACAAAACTGCACTCTTTTACAAACAGACTACATAAAAATGTAGACCTTTTTGACCTTTTACAAAAACATTTCTATATCACATATAGTTTAGGGTAGATTTAAAGATTTATTATTGTCTTTTCGATTTACATTTAATTTACCACTACAGTACAATACTACATTCCTCACGGCTAGTGCAGACAATAGTAACCTTAGTTATATTCTTTATTATTTATACTCATAACACTTTTCTGTTTTGTGTATAAATAGATAAGCATTTGTTTACATATAAAAATATTAACTTATTTTAATAGTATACTGCGTGCCACGAATCAAGTCCATTGGGTAATAGTCAATAGAAGAGCAAGAGTAGCGCACTGTTGTCAATTCGAAAAACTCCCTCCACAAGGCGAACTCCCAAGCAAGGCTACCGACATCTTAAATGCTAATAGAGTTGGGTAAATAAGTAGATTTATTATGTTTGCATAGTTTTGTTATGAGTTAAACTATAGTTTATTTGTTTTAATAATTTAAAGATGTTAGTTATTTTAACTGATACATTAATATTATTTCAGCATTACTAACATATTTATTTTTGAAACATTTTTGCTTTAACGGTAATAATAATTTCCCCTTTAATAATAGTAATAACCCTGTACAAAAATAAATATTGGTTTTTAATTGAAGTTACTTGGAATTTAAGGGGAAAGATTTTAGTTTCATTTATTTATTTTGTCAAAAAAGTATTGGTTTCATTGAGAAATTTCTGATGATTTGTTTACAAGGAAGTAAAGCAGCTGCAAATGTAATTTTTAAAAAAAAATTATTCGTCAACTATCTATGCATCTATGATTTTTTCAAGAGCTTAAATGAACGTAACTGAAGAAGAATCGCAATATCAAGCGCTGTCACAGCGGAGGAACTAGTTGGCAAACCCTATTGGTTTCTTCAAGGTCAGGCTGTCTACTGGCTCTTCCCTCAATGGATTTGATTAGTGGCAGCTTGTATAGAGTAGGCTATACAATAGTTTAATTTATAATATTATGAACTGTTGGTAGAATATGTATTTTATGAATTATGTATTTAATAATAACCTTATCTAATGAAAAATGAGGCTTCCTGCAAATTTATTTTAATAAGTTTATTTTAAATATCTTGACAAATTCCCACCTGTCCATATATTTAATCTTTTTTTCTTTTTTTTTATGAAGATATTAAAGATTAAATAAATTGGGTTTTCAACCGAAAGATGATTATTTTCCCTTTTCAATTATAATTCTTCAGCAACAGAAGTAGTTTTTTTAATTCTATATATTTTGGTCTTTAATATAAACTGACCCATCTTTTGTCTTTTTCCATATGTTCCCAGGATGTATCTCAGCTTCTCTCAGTAAGTATTTACAAACCCAGACTTAATCTTTAAAAAATCATTTCTTATGCTAGTACTGTAATGAATTTTCAGTTTGGATTTTATAGATGATGTAAAAACTAAACAAGTCGTGTTATATATTGTACTGATTTATTTTCATCACTTTTTTTTATAGTTGTGACTTGTTACAATTTAATATTATACAAACAATAAAATTTACAGTTACATTTTAGTTATTTTAACATTTTCTGAAACAATATTAAAACATTTTAGACCGGAGTAGTATACACTACATTCTAAAAATGACAGTTTGTGCAAAGGATATTATGCATAGGGTATTTATAATAGATTAATTTTAAATAAACTCTGACTACATTTAAAAAAACTAAAATGTCATTAATGTAATTACAGGGAAAAGTCAAAATTAGATTTAAAAAAGAAAGGTTTGCATGACTTGTAATAATGTACATGAAAAATTAATCATTAAATTTTTTTTCAGCTAAAATATTTTTAAAGGCTCGACAGAGTTCCCTCAGAAAGTAACGTCAACATTTTCTAATTTATAGCAATAAATATATATATATATATATATATATATATATATATAGCAATTTATATATATTTATATGATTATACTTTAATTTGTTTGTTTGTCAACAATTCAACACTAAATTTAACTAAAATTATACACTGATCAGTTAAACGAAAAGAAGTTCAGATGCCAATGCTGTAATTATCTAATGGTTTTGTCCCCTCTTTCAAGACTTTTACACATGACCTTGTGGTGAATTATCCAGAAAAAATTTAGCCTTACTTTAAAGTAGAAATTATTTATTTTTTATGACTGGAAGCTGTAAGTGCCTTATTTCTGTACCGGTTTGGGTAGTAAGATTATCCGTTAGCTTTATATATGAAGTTACGTTGTCCCTTTTCATGTTTCTCATGTTATATAGATTTTTCACTTATACCAAGAGTTGATTTATATTCTTGAAACACCGTGGTTTAATATTTCTATACACAAAAGATTGTAAATATCCGAATAAACCATATCAATAATTTACATTTATTTACCAGTAGTCTGTTAAATGACTATATTTAAACTATATCAATGTTTAGCAGAGTGCAACATTGAATTCACAATAGGATTTTGATATTTACTTGTTATCTTATAGATTACCTATAATGGTTATAACATAGTTTAGATAAAATTTAATGATTTTTATTAATTAATTTATAATTTTTTGTAACATTAATTTATTACATTTTATAACCATAGACTGATTAACTGATTGAATCTATTCTCTGTTTGAAATTATTTGTTAATGATGGAAGTTCAATTTTATTATTATGCATTTTGAGTGTTTTGATTTTTAACACACAAATAATGGCAAATGTCCGAAAAATGCATAATAATAAAATATGATTGAATCTAATTCATTAAAAAAGTGGATGTTTGTTCCAAGTGCACACCAATCATCACAGTACTTTTTTTTGTTTGCTTCCATTTTCCATCGAAGTCTATTTAATAATCTTCCATAGATTACAACATTTCCATGCCGTTACAACATTTCACAATCATATTTTTAAAAAAAGTTTATTTTAATCTCAGCCATCTAATCATTACTACAATAACATCCATTCAAGCCTAGAACTACGTAAGTCAAGCTGGTGTATATACTGGAAAGAACCAACTAAGATAACCTACAATTATGGTGGAAATTTAATGAATTAAATATGGAATGATGGAGTTTATCCAGTAGGCCTGTAAAAGTAAGTTTACTTATGTAAAAGTAATTCAACCAAAGCTACCTACAACCAAATTATTTATTGCCAGACCCTAAATTATCGAATGAACTCAATATTTATTGTTTATGTCACTTCAACAAATCCATAATATAACCGAAACGTTTTGGTCAAAACTTAGAAACATTCATATTTCATAAATTAACAATGACAACAACAAGTCATAGTTAACTAAATAAGCCTACATATGGAAAACGTTTGTTGGAAAACTATTTCCTGATTGGTCCGCTCAATTTACAGAGCAGACGAATTTGAAAAAAGGACCACAGCTGTTCTAGTTTTAAATGCTATGTGTACATAAGGTAATTGATGAAATAAAAGTAAAAAAGAAGTTATGTCCATATTCAATAATATAGAAATTTATTTTAAAAATTGTATTAACTTACTTAGGTGTATTTCAATCCAAATTTACATTAAACTTTATTAGTTGTTATCACTTATTTAATTACGAGCACTGCTACAAAGGCTATATCAAAAGCTGTGACTATGAATCTATTTTTTTTTTTTTTCTCAATGGTTGGTGATTGTTATAAAAAAAGAATTCGTAAACATGACTTAATGGAGGTCAGAAACACAAAATTTGGCTAAACATTGGATCCCAAGATTATATTGACAACGTCTGAATCATAAAGGAATTATATAAAAAGTATATCTCATAAACTGTGCTCGATCAGAAATCGTTGTCACAAAACACAAATAGTTGTGTGTGCGATTAGAAACACACACAAAAATAAAAGCTAAGTGAAATAGCACATATCTACTAAGTCATTGGATGAGACCTATCTAATTTTATTTGAAGTTTTATTACCTATTTAATCTTGAAAAATTATTCAAACTTATTATGAACTGATGTTACTGTTGAACTGGAACTGATAGCTTATACACTAACTAAAAATTATTATTAATTTCCTTCAAGTGATTACCAGAACTTAATGAATAATTTTAGACAGTTCATCTCTCATTTCACTCCATATGTTTATATCTTTCTCTTAAATGAGTTAGAGATACTTGAACTTTAATTATAATTATTACTTGCATGTATACTTTAATAGATTATTCATTATTATTATTATTTTTTTTGTGCTCTTACTTGGGAAAAGTCGCACATGACCTAACCCCCAGATAAGATTTTGTGTTAATTTATTATCAAAGGATTTTATTTAGGTATATATGAACCCTGAGTCTAGTTGTGGCATAAATCACGTTAAGTTATTTCAGAATGAAAGACAAGAAACCCAATTTAGACATCATTTATAATTATTGAACTTGATATTTATGTGAATCGTTTATGGTAATCATATTTTCAATCAATATATGAACTTTCATTCACTGTGTTGTAATAATAATTCACAAACAATCTTTTAATCTCTGTTGTAAATATTCTTTTAATGATTGCTGAAATTTAGTTTATTTGTTTTACTCAAGTTTTGTTAGTTAGATGTTTATTTATTCAAAATCAAAATTAACAAAATTTATATTTGTATTCTATAAAAGCTTTAAACGTAAGACAGATATTAATAAGAGATTATTGTTGTACCGACCTTATATCTAGATGCCATTTTCTCCTCTTTTCCAGTGACATCGACTCTCAGTTTTGTTTTTATTGCTAAATGCTATTCCAAACATAAATTAGATCGTGTCCTAGCTGAGGTGGTGTAATGTTAGATGTCATCATATTTTTTGTGTATTTAAAAATGAATATTCTAGCAAGTATCATAAACCTCATTGGTGTAATAATTAATGATTACAAAAATTGTATTGTAAAATAAATTTTGTTAACTACTAATAATAGGAGAATACAACTGGTTAGCTATTATAGTCTAAACAAATTTATACAAAATATTTTGCTCCTTCTTTTGTCACAAAATTCTTGTACTACCATTGTAATAAGAATGATTACTTACTTCCTAAAGCTACGGCCACTGTAGGATTCTGGGCTCTCTCACCACAATTCTCCGTTCTCTATAATCTTGTGCCAGGAATCTCCATCTTCTCCTACATATAGACTAAACATCATCCATCCACCTTAGACATAGTCTTCCTTGGCTGGTTCATTCAACATAGCTTTCTTTGGAACTCTCTTTTCCTCTATCCACAAACATGGGCCAGCCAATTAGATCAGAATCCTTATACAAACTTTTTATCTCTCCGATTATTCTAACTTTCCAGTCTCCATCTCTTTTACTGGTCTCTAAATCTTCCTTAATACTTTACGTTCCCAGACGTTTAACTACTAGCCTTATAATTAATTGTCTTATTAATTATCTTATTGACTTGTCTTGGTATGTTTTTATTCTTTAATGCTATGTAGTACCATAATTCATTGCTTATTTCAAAAGATCCCGTGATCCTGTTTTGAATTTTAACTTAGGCTTATTTTTGTTCAAAGATTTATTTGAAGTCTAAATTCTTCCATGCAACTGAATAACACACTTCCCTTTACTTTGCTATAAACCTATGCAAAATGAATGAAAATAGGAGTGAACTAAGGATAATTAGTTAGAATTTTTAAACTACCATAAAGGTAGATGGGTGAAACTTATATTTAGTGATAGTACTGCAAATGGTGATAATGTCTTAAATGTAAAAGTTGCAATATTTTGAATAAATTCTACAATATATTAATAAACAAACTTTGTATTTTCTGTTTTACCAGGGCTGCTATATGACAATCCATATTACTCCTGAGCCAGATTTTTCATACGTCAGCTTTGAGACCAACATTCCTAAATCATCTTATAAAGAAGTAATTCAACGTGTATTGGAGGTTTTCCGCCCAGCTAAATTTGTACTCACTGTTTTTGCAAACAAGGTTAGCATGTCAATTGAGGTGACAATAATACAGAAGTATAATAAACTACAGATGAAAACTAAATGTGTTAATAATTTGGGAAATCAAACAGTTAAAAAGTATTAGTTTAATGTTTAGGGTACTTTAATTATCTCTATTTGTCTTCTAGTCCTTGTAAAAAATAAACCTATAATGTACTGATTGTTGAACATCTGCAGATTTTAATAACTCAAATCCCAGAACCAGACAGCTCGGACGGTTAGCCTGTAACCACTTGGATTGAAAGTAGTCTGATCTACACATGAGAACTGTACCACTACCCATTTTTGATGAACCGTATTACTTAATACTTTAACCATTATAATTGTCTCAAGCAATAAAATACCTTATTTTGAAGCAGGTAGCGTTTATGGAGGAGTGCAATAGATTTGCTAACTAGACTCAGTCCAATAATATACTTTCTAAAAATAATATGTTGGTAGCTTCTGGTTATATGTAAAGAGATGGCAAAACAGACAGTCAACATACTGGCAAAGGGTCTGAAGACTTTAAATGGTGATCATATAAGGTGCTCATGGATTTCATAAAAAGCCTAAGTATAGTCTGGAAATCATTTTAGTTGGGTAGTATATGTATATTATAAAATAACTACTATTTTTTTCTTAAATGATTTTTTTTTAGAAACAAATTGTGGAAGGTTAGGAGATTTCAAAATTTGTATTTCTTAAAAAAATGAAGATCAGATTTTTAAAAATGTTGCAAATGAAAGTTTCTCAATTTTTTTTTTTTACCGTAGAGAATAAAACCGTACAACAAAAAAAGTTTCTACAGTACACTTAGGGTAGTCGACACTAGATAATCCGACACGCTTAGTAGTCTGACACGCCTGTCAGTTGGTTCACCATGGTATACTAACAACCTCGAGGTAATTTGAGAGCTTTGTTTACCATACTTTGTCCTCTTATAACAATTTACCTTTCATTTAAAAATTTTGTAATACACAATTCATGTTTTTAATACATGTATAGTACAACAGAGTTAACTTCAACCAAGTCTCTCGCAGGTTGGAGAAATGAGGGGCATTTAGCGGGGCTAAATAGGCCGTTAGTAGATATGTCACTGCTTGAAGGGGAATTTATTTATTCTTAAAATTTAGTTCTACCGTTTCAAAATAAATCATTTTCTCTGATGTAAAATAATTTTTTTCATGCTCACAACACGTCTTCTAGTCTTTTACAGTCAATTTTGAAAACTTTTGTTTCATTAATTGTTCAACTACAATAATATTGTTATTTACATTAGAAACCGCTACTGCAGTTTTTACTTGCGCCCAAATAAGTTCAATCGGGTTTAGTTCTGGGTGATACGGAGACAGTCTCGCAACAGAATGACCATGTTTTTCTAAAAGATTATCGAAAAGGTTTTATTCATGCCGGGCCTTATTTTGTAATATTAAATTATAAAGATCAGGTTTATACATTTCACTACTACAAGGGATACTTTTACTCCTTAATCATTCTAACATTATTTGCTTTTTGTTGTTTGAATTTGGACAGGGATTTAATTTTTTGTTATGGTAAGATGCATTGTTTATGACCAAAACCAGCCATGGTTTTAAATTAGGTATAAATGATTTTAAGCCATATTTCATAATTTTCGGTATACATGACTGTGATAATCACCTTTTCGCTCTCCCGATTTAAAAATAAGCAATGCGGTTGGAACACCTCCACACTCATTCCATGCATGAACAATAATCAGCCTTTTTCCTTTTGAAACATTTTTTTAAATAACCACTTGTCAAGTTGTCAGACTATGACGTAGGTTTCTTCAGAAAAAAAATATTGGTCTCCCTTCAAGTCTATAGTCTTTCATTATTTTAAAATAATTAATTCTTTTCAACTTTATGTAATTTTTTTCAATTAAAATTCTTTTATTGTTGTCAGTTTTTCTCCACCGGAAACCCATATTTCTAAGAAATTTGCGCAAGGTTTCGGTCGTGAAATTAAATTCAAGTTCTGAGTGTTCAGTTCTTAAAATTGTCATTAGTGATTTCAAACATGAGAGTTTGTTATATTTTAAATGGAAATTATGAACTATATTTCGTAACACGGTTTTCTGAAAATTATCAATATTTACTTTTTTAATTAACTGTCTACAGGTTTTTCCAGGTGTTGAAAAAGTATCATTTTGTCCACATTTGTTGAATTCTGTTGTGTTACTTTATAATAATACTCCCTGGCCTAGTTGATTAATTGATCTAGGTTGAGGCATTATAAACAAACAGAATATAACAAACTATTGTAGTTATATACAATGAATGAGTCAGTCATGTTTTCTCTCCCTCTCTTTCCAAGCTAGTCCATTAGACTTGCCCCACTCCTCCCTTCTCCCAACAGTCATGTCAAGTATACACAAACTCGTCAACTGTGCATCTTGATCTTGCTTGAAGTTAACTTTGTCGTACTATACATACATTTATTCATAACTCCTTTGTGCTCATTGTGTAAAATTAATTGTTTTATTAGCCTACTGTCCTAAATGGTTTTACATACGAAAATATCGTAATTCCTGTAACTTACTGGTAATCTGGACATTTAAAAAATTACTTTTGATAATCCGAAACCCTCTCGGGCCTATACCTGTCGGATTAGACTTTTGGTAATCCGAAACTCTCTCGGTCCTATACCTGTTGGATTATCAAGAGTATACTGTATTGTTTTAAATTGTATTCAACAAATTGTATTCTTTTAAATTTATCAAGAAATAATCTGGAAAACAGACCAAAGCATCCACTTCGATTTATTTGCCAATTTATTTCCATTTCAATACTAAATAACTTTTGTCTAAAATATTTTTTTTTCAAAAATACTGTTTTTGAGATATCAGTGATCCCCTAAGGGATTTTATAATTTTGATTATAAATTTTAACATTATAATTTTGATAATGGAGGGTTGTTGATTAAAATGGATATGGTAATTAAATATGGCAAATAACTAATTAATAATAACAGTAATTTATTTTATATTTTGAAGAAGAAAACAAAAGTTTTTAATTTGATTACATCCATATATGTTATAAAAACTCTATTTAAACTAGTTTTGTTTGTTATAGAATTCTGCTGCTGCTGAGTGTCCTAAGGAAGTACAACTGCTGCCCAAGTTTGGAGAGCTTCGTCGTCACGATATCCAATTCTGTAATCTGCAAAACTACGATCTGACTTTTGCATTTTATTCAAAATTCCCAAGCTGAGGGTCGCAGCTGGCCCGTGGCCCATTCCTGGCCCGGACCCCCTTCCCTTCTCTTTCTTGCCAGTCTGTCATTCCTAGTCCAGACCTTCTCTTTGCTTGGTGGCAGTATAAAATTTCCTGAATATTTCTCAAAATTTTAGATCTAAGGAATGGTCACTTTAGTTGGGTTCATTTATGACGTTTAAGTTGTTTTAATTATCGTTGAAATGATTTTGTTTCCATAATTGAATCTGTTCTTGGTATTCGCTCATTTCTATAGTTTATTTCACCTATGAGGGTGGTCGAGCATGTGGAAACTATATAAGTCATAAGATGGACACCATATATCTTTTATGATGGCTAAGTATCAGAATCTCGTTATCCCAATTTACTTTTCATTTCCCTTTTATTTTTATTTAAACTACTTAAATTTTTGGTTAAATTCCATTTTTTCTTGATGTTTAAAAAATGTACACTCCACTTCTAATTTTTTTCCCGCAGGGTTTAAACAAATGATTTTGCTAGTCATTAGATTTTATTAACAAAAATAAGTACAGTACTTTCATTGTCATGTTTTATTTATTTCCTCCAAATTCACTAACACCATTAATTAATTGTTAACTAACATAAATCCATTTGTGGAAATATCCAGTGCAACAAATTAAATGTTGACTGAAATTTATTTTTGCTCTATATTAGAGTAAAGTATTGGAGTCTCTTTTTCAGACTTTAAACTCAATCAAATGTTCTCCTTGAACAAAAATGTTCAAATTTAATTGTTAATAGAAGCACAATTCTAATATTATTTTTCTTTATTTAAATGTTACAATTTAAAATAATTTTTCGTCCCTTTAATATATTGTACCAAAGAATTTAATATTTGTGAAAATCATTTCATTATATTGTATGCATTACCTACCATAGTTTAAAAAAAAAAAAAATTACAAAGATTATCATTCCAGTTAAGTTTTGTGTGCGTCCTTTGTTAAGAATTCTGTGATGACGGAGGTTGTTGTAATTGCTGTCACTAAAAATGTTTGTCATGCAAATTAATTTTGTTAAACATGATTTCCATTTAATTATACTACTTACTATTTGCCAGACATTATTAGTGACATGCTAGTCATACTTAGATAATTTTAGTTATAATTATTTATAAGAAAATAGTTTATATGGATTACAAAGTATATATATTGAGTTTTATACTTCTGCCAAGCAAGGATAAGCTCAAAAAAGTTTGTTTTAAGATTAATTTAAAAAAATATATATTTTTATTGTTAACTTTATTGTTTAACTTTATTGTTAAACTTAACTGTTTGCATTGTTCGTAAACTTTGTTTCATATTCTTGTTGCTTATACAGAAGATTGTAAAAATAGTTTGCGTTTTAATTTTAATTTTAATTGTTTTATTTGTATTTAAACTCTATGACATGACAAGCTGGTAAGATAGAAGGGTAAAATATTTTAAATGTTTGTTTTCTATGTCCAAGAATGTAATCGTGTATGGAATGGGTTATTCTAATAATATAAAAACATTTATTGTAATTTTTTGACTATATGTTATTTTTAAGAATATTTTATATTTTGTACTAGATTTGTCGTAATACAGGGTCTTCAAAGTGAACTTTAGGGATTGTTAAGGGAACTATGATGCAGAGGTTTTATCTATAATCCCACTATAATATATTTGTATTGTTCCTTCTTCCATGTCCAAACCTAAAGAAATATACCTACCTTCAGATAATTTACATAGTCTTAAAATTTCAAATTATCTGTGAACTAGTTTAGCACATCATCAAATATTTCATGTGTGATAAAGTAGTGTTACTATAAATCATCCTAAGTATGAAATAAATATAATAGTCAAACTTGTTTCATTTCATTATACCTTTTATTAAGACTTTGTGTGTTGATGTCATAGATAGTATGATTATATTATTGCCAATGTACTACTTAGTACTGTTTCAATTTTAGTTGTTAATTTCTTCTTCTTCGATTACATGGTCTTTTTTTTCATGTTAGCCATGTTGTTGCACTCCCAAATGTAAATAGATGCTTTGATGCCTATTCACAGGAAGACCCGTAATCTCCATGAACTTCAAAATCTTCCTAACGAGGTTTTCTTGAAGGATTGTCTGTCTTTTGTCAAAGATCTAAGAGTTAGTCTTTTCCCGATTAAAGCATTCCCGATTCGAAGATCAGATCTGCCGTTTCCTTTGTAGACTACATTTCCTGCACAGAGACTCCCCAATGAATACGTCCATTCTTTCTATATGTTTTCTCAAGCTACTCTGTAACAAACCCTACTACCATCTATAAATTGTTTGAAACATTCTGTATTTAATAAAAAAGCTTTTGAACCACTCTGGTAGAACTAGATCTTATGCTTCTTACAGATTCTTTAAAGTAATAAAAATGAAAAGGTTTAGGAACTACATGATAATTTGGATTTTCGTCGTTATATCATTAAAATTTCAAATCGTCGTGATGATTACTTGCTGAGCTTATAGATGTTTTAAAAAAGGCTTCCAAATGACAAACTAGGGAATGCTAAATTTTGACTTTTCATCTTGTTTTTGTAACATGTAAAAGGAAAAACATTATGAATATTATTTGTATGTTATGAAAAAAATTTATCATAAACTTCTGGGTGTAATAGTCAAGAAATGATCGATAACCCTGTCATCCTTTACCTACAAAAAAAATAAAAGTACCACTTTTTTTTATTGTAAAGCTAAAAAATATTTTGTCTCTTGTACATTTGTTGGGAAGTTATTGGTTTTGGAGATAAACGACGTTAACAGTTTGATGTCCATCATTTAAAAAATGTCTAAAATAAAGTCTCTGATTTTAATATACTGTTAAAAATATTATACTGTATTAAAAAATGTATATTCCAAATCCACATTCAATATATCATCCATTTCTACAGTTTTCTTTTTTTTAGGAAAACAAGATTAAAATTCGAAAACTTCCCAAAATGGGTTGTAGGGAAAACGTCAATGCACATTTCATGGTGGTCCTGAAGATGGATGGCTGTAACAGATATTTCCAATAATAAAACTACTTTCAGTGTATTTGTTTTTACAGTACAACCTCGTTTATCCGGACTAATTGGACCGGAAGAGATCTGGTTAATCAAAAATCCAGATAATCCAAAATTATAGAAAGATAAATAAAACAAAATATAAAATGATAACTTACCATTTATAAGTCATGAAAAAACACAATATTTACACAGTCATTCAATTTACACAATACACGAAATTACACAATGTACTGTAAATGACGAAAAACATTTTATTTACACACCTGAAATATTTACACATGCTTTTAATTTACACAGGGTTTAGTTGTTATTTACAAAAAAGTCATTTATCTTCCTCTGTTTTAATTTGGTGTGACGTTTCAATGCGGCCCTGTCTATACGATTCAATGCGTCTAACTTTTGGGCCATTGTAAGCACATTACGTTTTCGTTTCGTCGCCATTTCTACGCACAAACGCTAACACGCGAATATAAATAAATAGCAGTAATAACGCCCCCCTCTAAATACTATGCCAATTCTCATTCACGTCCTCGATACTCCTGACTGGGGATTTGATGTGCCAACTGCCACAAAAAAATAACGGGAATTCCCAAAGCTGGCGGCACCGCTTTAAGATGTGACAAAATGTTCACATTTACTGATTTACACCCTTGAGTCTTAGCAACCCGACAACAATAAAGTTGTAAAAATGACATGATGGTTTATGATGCGTTGAAAACATGCACCTGGTTTGTATTTATTTCACAGTTGTACATTTTCTTTAAGGACCGTTACAGGCATCGTCATTGTATTACACTTTCTAAAATATCAGGCATTCTTTATTTTTTTCCCGGTTTTTTTATAAAATCCCTGACTTTTCCTGAAAATTCAAATTCCCTGACTTTTCCCGATTTACCCGGTCGCTAGACACCCTGAAATACTATTAACCGTATCCGATCAAAAATGTAAAGAAACTAAACACGGCACAGCACGATATGGTAATGATGTATTCCGGTCGCTAGCACATGATAGACTACCCGCCGGCATAGACAAGGTCACTGTCATGCCGCATCGGGGTAGGGGGATGGTGACGCAGAGGTCATTGCTCCTCCACTTTCTCTTCCCAGTGCATCAACAACCCGCCCTAATACCTCGAGGCGACACTGTAGTGTTGAGGAAATCACGTTTTTATCAACATTAATGTAATAGCAGATATTTCTTGTTGAAACTCCATATTCAAGGATAAAATAAAGCAAAAGCTTAAAGTTTCAAAATATTATTCAAAATACAGTAATTATTAAAATATTTTCTAACTTTAAGCTTTATTTTATCCTTGATTAAATTTTTTATTTTTTGTTCCGGATAATCCGGACATCCGGTTGAATGAGGTCCGGATAAACGAGGTAGTACTGTACTTGAATAATATCACACATATACATTTACATTAACAAACTTTGAAATATAAAAATTTCCTTCCCCTTTGTTTAGAAAAAATGAGACACCAAGCAAGAATAATGTGAATGGAGTCTAAAAATCATGTTACACGAAGCATGAAATTTATATTATTTCAATAAATGTTTTAATAAAAATTACCACAATTTGTTTTATTTTATTGTTTATATATATATATAGGCGAGGTGGAAAATTTTCAAAAGACGAATGGAGATATCGTGAGATTCTTACTAAAAACCACCCTTTCCTGTTGTTAGTACTCCTATCGCTTAGGTCAAAATTTAGGAATGGTTTTCCATGTACCAAGCTAATAAGCTCTTTCCACTAACATGTCAAGAAGATATTGTGAAAAAAAGCTAACTTTTATATAACCACACAAATTAGTTACTTTATGTGGTATTGTCCTGAAGGCATCATCTGCTGTCTAATCAAAACTGATATAAGCATGATACATGCAGTAATATGCTGATTACTGCACTACAACATAAAAAATGTTAGAGTTGTAAGCGATATCTCCTGGACTGCAGAAGGCCTCGTCTCGGTGCATCCCCATTGTACCTACTTCATCTAAAACAGATCTGATTAGCATAATAGTTAGGAAAAGGGCATAATATAATAAGGAAGTGGTTAGCATTACAGGTTAAGATCTGTCTTGGGTAAGTACAGGGATCAGATGTGTTGTATCTGCCAAGTGAATAAATTAGTATAGTTGTAAGTTGTGAGTGAGCCCCCTTGTAGATTTACTGTTAAATGTTGGATGTATTGTTTGAGATAAGGCACATTCAAGTCTTCGTGTATTTTTATTACATAATTTACATCCATTTTGTTTTAAAATTTTTCTATTCTTATGTATGTGAATGTTAGAAGGAATCAGATTGGTCTATTTTTTAACCAATCATATTAAACATATTTTCATTTACCAAATTAATTTCAATGTCGGATATGCGAGGTAATTTGGTAAGTCAAAAATTGCAGCAATAAAGCAAAGTCAAGTGGGAAGTAAGTCTACATCCTGTGCTGGGTAGCGACTAGGATAACTCAGTGGGTAAGAAAATTGGCACTTAAAGCCAAAGGTCCTGGGTTCGATTCCCAGTCTAGGTCATTTATTTTTCACTTGAAATATTATTGTATTTTAATACTTGAAAAACCGTAATAGCGTTAAAATTAATAAATACATACATAAGGGCTGACAGTTAAGTAAAAATTAATTTCAATGTTGAATATGTGAGGTAATTAATTTGATAACTCAAAAATTGCAGCAATAAAACAAAGTCAAGTGGAAAGTCTACGTCCTGTGTTGGGAGAAGTGACTAGGATAGCTCAATTGGTAAGAGCATTGGCGCGTAAAGCCAAAGGTCCTGGGTTTGATTCCCAGTCTAGGTTTATATTTTTCACTCGATATATTATTGTATTTCAATACTTAGGTGGTAAAAAACGTAATAGCATTAAACTTCACTAGTATTTTAGATTATATAAGTTTTTTCTGCCTGAGAATAAGTACATATTTTCCTAAATAGAGAACAGTGTTGGTTCATATGGACCTTTTCAGGGGGCAACTTGGCAAAGAAACCAGGACCAACCAGTTGTTCCTGCAGATAAACCCAAAAAGAAAGATATTTTTCAGAACCAACACGGATCTTGTCTGACTCACAAGAGTGAGGATGACTCGATGGACACTCTCACAGACACCTTAGCCACTGATCATCCAACGAAGTATCAGAAGACTCGTTCTTGGCAAAAGAGGTAGGCACTCTTTCTGACTGACTCAACAAGGAGGCGAACCGAGGAATGGAAGAGAGGTAAGCCTCCTGGACTGGGGATAACTCATCAGCCTTCGAGAGCATTCCTCTATGTACCCTGTTCCTATTAACACCCAAGACTTTTGTGGTGCAAAAGACTGGGACCATTGGCGCAATATGATAGGAGTGGCATTAGCCCTGGATCAATGTCAGCAAAAGAGACATTGGATAAAATTCTTTGCCATCATTCTCTACCTGGACACTAAAAGACTACGATATAAACAAAGGTTTTAACATACCGATTTAATAACGGTGAAAGTCAAAGATGGAGTGCGACTCTAGATCTCCATATACGGTGAATATATCAACCTACAAATATTTCTGGAGGAACAAAATATCCCATACCATATCTACCACTTAAATATTGAATGGACATAAAAGGTGAAGATCTGTGGCATGTACGAGCAGATGTTCTCTGCTGTAGTCGAAGGAGACTGAATGAGCAGAGGGTTAGGAGTACTGAAGGTGTTGAAATGGGTGGCCACATTAGTAAGTAGCCTGTTCTTTGTAGAACTTGGTATCCCAGAATAATGCGAGCAACATGATGGAGATCCAAGAAATTTTTGATATGATAGTTCACATTGAAGATTACAAGTCTCGCAAGACCTTTACTCAGTGCCTTAGATGGCTGAAATTTAGTCGCACAACAAGCTGTTGTAAGGCCAAATTACAGAGTGGAGAGAAACACTCCTCTAAGGAATGCACAAGGACTTCAAGTACAGTAGAGTGTCGATTATCCGACCTAAACCGGCCGTGGCAAGGTCGGATAAGCAAAAAGGTCAGATAACACGGAAAATGATAAAAACGACATTGAAAATGTGTTAAATTAATTTGCACATCGAAAACTTTTCAAATACAAATAACATAACTGAATGTAACGTATTAAAACATCAAAATGCACTTACGGCAAAGTAATAAAACATGTTTTACAGTAGGTACATACTTGCATACAATGCAGTGAACTACGAAACTAAACTTAATCTTGGGTAAAAAAGTTCGTGATTGTCTTTTGTTTGTCGTTTTCTGGCCGCCAAATCTCGAAGTCTCCTCAAGTAAAAGCTCGGTAGACAATGTTTTCTCCAGCTGCTCTGCATACTTTAACGCTATTTCCAGAGCTTTGTGTCCTTCGCTATGTGAAACTTTCTGTGCACTTTCCTCCAACACCATGTCCTCTTCATCATCTTCTTCTCCTTTTCCGTTTGCCTTGTTCACTATTTCTTCATCTATCATTTCATATTGTTCATCTTGGGCAATCCACTCATTCACATCCCTTTTGTCTGCGCAACCCGGCACTTGTAACAATGGAAGTAGGCTGGTGTTGTCCGGTTGGGTCTCCTGTACATTTTCACCACCCCCGGCGATTCTTCATTTTCTTGGAGCAAAACTTTCCAAGATTTAGAAATGGTGTTCGCTCCAACACTCTCCCATGATTGGACCACGTAGTAAAGCCACGTCTTTCAAATTAAGATGACGCAATATTTGTTCACCATCTCTTTTCCCTGGTCCATAGCATCAATTAAAGAAGAAAGCAGGTTTCTTCGATAATTCCTCTTCATTGTCTCTAAGGTCCCGTGATCCATAGGTTGACATAAGGAAGTCACATTTGGAGGCAAAAACGTGGCCTGTATTTCCTAATCTTTAAGTTCGTCCTCGTCAGGATGGCACGTAGCATTGTCAAGAAGCAATATTGCTTTCCGTGGCAAGTTTTTGGATTTCATAAACTGTTCAGTTTGTGGCACAAATTCTTTAAAAATGTCAGAATGCTTATCCAAGCATTTTTTTTTTTTTTTATTGTAATATTTCACTGGTAAAGCATTTTTGGAAACATTCTTAAACGCTCTCGGATTTTTCGACTTGCCTATCATAGCCAGTTTCATTTTCATATTTGCCGTGGCATTACTGCATGCAAAAATTGTCACTCTTTCTTTGCTACGTTTGTAACCTGGCGCTGCCACTTTATCCTTTGACGCTAGTATTTTGGCCGGTAACAATTTGTAATTGAGACCAGTCTCATCACAGTTGAATATCTGATCACCTGATAGGCTTTCCTTGTCCAGTAGCATATGATGTTTATCTATAAACGATTGAACGGCTTCAGAGTTTGCTGAAAGCTTCTCGCCACAGATATTAAGCTGCCGACGAATTCTGTATCTTTTTTTCCATCTATCTAGCCAACCTACACAAGCTGTGAAATCAGGTTCACCTTCGTTCAGTTCATTTCGAAACTTTAAAGCTTTTTCTTGTAAGATTGGTCCTGATATCGATACACCTTTATCTCTATGTTGAGTAAACCACAGGTACAAAGCTTCGCTTACTTTTTCATACTCACATTTTTTTATCGTCTTCCGATCTTCCAAAGCAGTTGCCTTGACTCACTGAGAACACCATTTTTCAATTTCATTGCGATTCCTCTTCCAGTCTCCTACCGTTGTTTTTCCTACGTTATAATCTTGCGCCACTTTTAATAAAGTTTCACCATTGTCTAATCTCTTCAAGGCTTTCAGTTTTTCTTCCATTGACACAACCACCTTTTGAGGCCATCACCACAACTTTTAGAGACGACAAAATCAAAACACAACAGTCTATCAAAACGGCAGAATAAAACAAGGAAACAATGCGCAACATGTCCTCTCAGCGAAAGAGCTACGTAAGCACTGAGGACTGAGGAGTACTAGTGGCAGGTAGCAGATGAGATGGGGTTGACGTGGGTGGTATGTAGTGCGCCAAAACAAAGAGAAAGTGCAGTCACTGACCTGTCACCTGGCGCGCGAATATAATGCATACAGTCAGGTGTGACGAAAAGGGCTGCCTACTGCGTAAAATCATGTTACATGACATTGCCCCAGTAGGTCGGATAACTCGGAAGGTCAGATCACCGAGACTATATTGTACATCCATATGAGAATTTCCATACTGCAAGTCATCACAGATGTGAGGCTCACAAAAGAGCAACACGCTTTCTCAAAAGTTTAAAGCTAATGGTGATGGAACACAACAAGTTACCTCCATACAAACCCAAGGACCAAAACGCACAAGTGTTGAAATAGTGAACATACAACCACCTCCAACTTTCGAAGCAGAGGAAGCATTAAGCCAATATGGCAACTGAAGGCTATAACAACACTACTTTAAAAAGAAATATAAAAGAATGAAATCTTTTATGATCGGCTGTGAGTAATTATGTTGCTTTTATTGAAAGCTCACCTGTTAAACATTAATTCATACACATAAATGAACAGTGAAATACAGAATTACAAAGTTTGAAAAATCACTCAGTTTAATTATTAAGTGAATTAAATCAATATACATAAAATTGCAACAATTAAAAAAAAATCACAAATTGAGGTATTGTCTTCATTAATATCTTTAAAAGTTCATTGTTTTATTTTATATAACACACGTTAATCACTGAAATGTTTTCAAAGTTCATTATTGAAACAGATAAGAAATCAGATATCACACAAAAAAATAAAGTTAAAAGGTTTATCAAATTCTCATTCATGAGATATGCTATTTTATCTGGCTCATTGAACTATAACATTGTCTTTACATATATGAATAATATAGAGAACACAAGTCTCATCTCAGGGGTATGGTGGTGCCGGCCTCTCCCAAGATTAGTGGGAAAACAAGAAGATGAAATTATATTTACTAAATCTCTGGACAAAGTTCCTAATAATTGATAGAAAACAAAATGAGTTACCATATAAAAAAAATAATGGAATGAAATGAAATCTGAATCAATGAATATAGGTAATATTGTTCCTGTTCAAATTATTGGTTGCTAGTCTTTACATCACTTTAAAACAATTATTTAGGTGAAATTATAACCACTCTGGCTAAAAGTTTATATTTAAAAGTTAATGTCTTTGAAGTATATATATGTGGATTACAATGGGCTATGCTATTGATTTGGTTTCACTGCTATCGTAGAAATAACTTCTTTCTTTCACTTCAAAATAGATCAACTACATTTTGATTATGGTTTAGAAAGTACTATTTGCAATATTTTGAGACACATTATATTTTAATATACTGTTGGATTTGGCGTTTGTTTTCGGATTTGAACTTCTTGAGCTGGGGAAGCATTCTTTCTCTCCTAATGCCTTCCCAACAATATTTTCCAAATACATCGTAGTCTGAAAATGTTCAAATTTGCCACCTTCTATATCACTTTATTAATTGGAGTTTAATTGATGAAAGATGGGATGGTTTTATTTCTTTTATATTTTTTAATGGTGCTTTTGAAAAAAAAATTTCATGAGAACAAATAGATTATATTAAGTTACTAAAGGCATAAAATTACTTCTCAGACAACTTAAAAATAATGAATATCTAATTTACATATTCAACTTATACAAAAACAAGAAGTTTTGCTTAATGGAAATTGAATCACAATGGAATTTTTACCGATCAATCAGCGAGTTCATTTCCCTTCATGGGCATGTCTTCGTATGCACCAAGATGTGTGACTTTGTTGTCGGCCATTATTTAAGACGTTACTTGCGTTTATTTCAAATCCTACTGAACTATATATATATACATGTTATAGATTTTCATAGACAATGTTTAAATGCCAAATGTTCCATTTAATAATATTGGTAGCATTTGTTTCTGTAGTTAGGTTTCACTTCTTTACAATCTAATTTTTTCTGAAGCCTTCCGCCTAAGATTGAATTTGTTAAGTTTTAAGCCTACTAAAATTTAAATATAAACCTGAAATAGTCGTGTCATGTTTATCTAATAATTTTACTGGGTAGTTTAGAATAATTCTGATGTGGGAAACACAGGTCAAAGGTGTCAGGAAATGTTTTGTTTTGTTATTTTCAGATTGAGAGTCAAGGGTTTTATAGGATTAGAATGTTGATCTAATGTTAAGGTTAAAGAATGTCCGTCTACGAGGGAAAAGGAGAATCTCAGGCTGAGAGGTCCCTACACCTTCATAACTTGGAGCTGTCTTGCAAGTCAGCTCGACTCCTGCAGCACAGACACAAGAGGACCCCTCCTCACCAAACATAGCTACAATAGGCACTTACAGCAACATGGATTGGATCCAATGCACCTTTGACCCATAAGTAATTTGACAGTTTTTTCTAACATAAAAATTTAGAACTCTTTCACTATATGCAAAATAATAACTACAAAATTGGTATCGTTTTAGAAACTCTTGTGAAGCCACAAGATAATTTCAGTAGTCAAAATTTAAAGTTCTACCACACTGATAGACAAAATAGGAGTACAACAGTACGCCGCAATATACCAATATGTATACCACAACCTAAAACACCTCACTTCTGAAACGCTCATTGAGACACCTACTATTATTTAACCAGATTTGGAACACAGTTTAATCCCCTGAAGAATGAAAAATAGCTATTATAATTCTACTGTTATAAAATAATAATAATAATAATAAAAAAATCTTGACACAAACTCATACAGACCTTACATCATGTGTTGACAAACTGCTAGAGAGAATAGTAAATAATCGTCTCAGTTGGTGGTTGAAGAAAAATGTATTGTTTGACTTTAGACCAGATTGTAGATTAAAGATGCAATCTTGAAAATCATAAAAGATATTTAGCAGCGTTTTCAGGATAACAAAGTGATTCTTGCTATTATGATATATCTGGAATCTGTACCTCTTGCTTCTTTGATCCTAGAGTGTATGAAGATTGGATATTAAGAGGTAAAATGATGCAGTTCAATCACGATTTCTTTTAAAACAAAAGAATACAAAGAAAAATTAATGGTACCACATCTCAATTACATACCATCATGAATGAAGTCCCCGCAGGGCCGTCTTGAACATCAATTTTTTTAATATTCTGATGACAAGGATAACAATAGGAAATGTACAAATAAAGTACAATCTCTTTCCAAAAATGTTAGAAGATACCTCCAATGAAAAGCTTTTATGCAAAAAACACACAGAGACTGTACAGACAACTGTTATATCTGCATCTTTAGTGACCTTTTCGATTCCAAGTTTGCTTTGTAGGCAATAGTAAAATATAAGATTATTATTTCCGAACGCTGGAGATTCTCAAATTATTATAGAAACTTTAGAATAAACAATTAATTTTGCACTGTAACATTCTGGGTAATGAATGGCAAACAAAACTGCTAAAATTACGGCAAGATTGAACCAAAAACTGATCAAATACAATCCTTTAAAATTGCATATCAAATAGCTATGTTAATTATGGAGAGAAATTGATTATTAGACGAGATCAGAAAGAAGAAAAAAAATTGTCAAAACCTTTTTTTAAATACAAAAACCATCAAATGACCTACATATCTACACTAACATCAGCCGATCTGAGCAAATGTTTGGAGCAAGGGCCAGAATTGGTCATCTAGTCACAACAAAAGTACCTTAAATAAATTTCATCTCTCTGGTTCTGCTGTCTGTAAAGTGTACAATAAGGAGGACCCCACTGAGCATTTTCTTCTACGGAGATGTACGAGTTGACTTGTTGCTAAGGATTGAAAATTTTAGGAACAAAGATTTGAATGAAATAACACATTTATTTTTATCTTAGCAGTTTTAGATTTTTTAAACTGAATTGATGGAATTATTATCTAGTTCTCTATGATCAAAAATCTATGTAATTTTGAGACTTGACTTACAACATTTATATTTTGGCATATTTTAATAAAGTCGTAATAATAATAATAATAATAATAATAATAATAATATATATATATATATATATATATATATATATATATAAATTGTTTAAGATGCAAAGTTTAAATAGATTTTTACTAAATCTACCAAAACTCAAAATTTTGAAGATTTATAGGCTGAAAAAAATCTGATACTGCTTGGTAAATATTTAGACCCCTAAATTAAATAATTAATTTATAATTTTTATATCTGAAACCTACAAATGAACAAAACAAATTTACCCACTTCTTCTCCTCCAAATATCATAAGAAACAGTATTTTCAATTTGTAGTTGTACAACAGAATACGAGAAGTTAAAATTTAAAAAGGATTTAAGGCAGTACTGCATGCATACACCTATTTAAAAACATTTATTGATACAGTAATGGCAAAAGACGAAAGTTGTCTTGCATACAAGTAAATTGTTTTTTATCAATATGTCAATTATCCTTTAAGCTATAATTAAACCAAACTAGTATTAAAAGATTAAACAAATTGGTCTGTTCATTTTGGTAATTTATAACATACTTGTGAATCATAATACCTGTGTTTAACAAATTGGCTTAGGTAAATTTCATCGATTTGGATTGGCTGGATAATTAACACTGGCTAGGTTGAACTAGAATAAGTTACTTACATGAAATATTATGATGCATATAATGTTAAAAAGACATCAACATTCAGGTTTCTTGTGATGTGGGCATTTTAATATATATTGTTAATAAACTTGTTGCACAGATTTAATTATATTTTCAGGCAGTTGTGCGATTGGTGAATTCTGTCTTTGCTACCTTTTTCGGAGAAGCTATTTTTAAGCAATCTTTGATATTTATTTATTTTGGGCATATGCTTTTAAAAGTAGATCTAGGAGTTGTTTCCTTTTTTACAGGTCAAACTAATGACTAATTATTCAAGCTCTTCTATTGCAGATGTCACAACGTTGTATATTTCTTAATTTCTGGATTAATATTACATACAGTTAGTAAATACATCTTTAGAATTCTATTGTTCTTAAAATTAATTTTTTAGTTAATACGTTGGACGTCCTCAAGTCCAATAAAACAGAATAACTGTTTTATTATGTATACTTTGTTGTTTTGTGAGTGGAATCTGTGTTCCTCATAGATGTTATTTTTTATTATTAAATTCTTGTTAAATTATGATATCAGAAACCTTTTTTTAATTGAGTAACATATATCGTTAGTTTAGGTTGATTTCTGTCTCTATGTTAGAATTGAATCAGCATTTAATATATAATATATCTATTGTGTCGTTAATATTATAATACTTCCTTTTTCTTAAGTGGGATTATTGCAAAACATTATAATAATTACATATGTTATAATGTTTGAAATGCCAGCAATAAAGGATATTATTTGTTAGAAATACCACCTCCTGAGTTACCAAAGCAAGCTGCGAGTGAAATTATATTTAGATGTAGAAATACTAAAAAGCAGCTAGAGCAGAGTAATTAGCATGAGGAAATGAGTGGAGGCCATTAGAAAATATGAGGTAATTTCAATTAAAATATGACACAATTGAATGTTAATAAGTATGGTATTTTAATATAACTTCCCTTCCTTTCAGCTCATGTGTTCTCTTCCAAGTGGATGAAATATAGCCTTTTAATAGGATATTTTGATTTTCCTGAACAGACATTCCTCAAAGTTGCTGGAAGACCATTAGGATGAAGAAAAAAATAAATCAACTTTTTCTTTTAAATTCGACAACACTCCTGATGAGATATTTATTTGGGGAATATGATTAATGTCATAGCTTTATCATCTTACTTTACAGCAAATGAGAAGTTGTGGAAAGAGCAGATTATATTATATATTTTTAAACAGAAGGCTTTAATTCTGCATTGAAGTTTCTCAAAACTTGTTGAGTATAGCCTATATCTATATGGACAATGGTACAGAGTGAAAATACCACAAAGAATATAAAAGAAATTAAAAAGAAATCCTAACTATATGTATTAAATTAAAGGATGAATGAAAAGTGTAACTTTAAGTAAAAGGATATGTAATCTGTATGTTTTTATATAAAAATAATTGCTTTATTTATGATTCAAAAAATTTTGGTATATAACTTTGAAAATATATTTAATAACAATAATTATTTTCTTTGTAAATAAATAAGTGCTGTACTAAATATTCAAAAAATATTACAACAAATTTTATAAACTAAAAGTTTGTAAACCTAATAGAAAATTTATTTAAAGCATGTCTATTCAAATAAAAAGTTTATTTCTTTACCGCAGTAACAAAAATATAAATACAGACAAAAAAGAAAGAAAAAAAATTGAAAACAATAGTTTAATATTTCGCAAATTACAGCACATCATAATATATTTTTAAAACCCAACGCACTTACCAAACAATATTTACAAACACATGTACAATTTCTAGCAATGTACAACATAGTTTTTCAAGTCAATCAATAAAAAAAAATAATAAAAAATCTTGTTCTATTAGTTATGATATTTGACTATCATTCAACACTTGCTACCTACGTTTGTTGTTTCACCGTTTGTTAATCCTACTTCATCATCACTATAATGTATCGATAACTCAGAATCTCTTCGCACTTTTTTGATAAGTGGAACATCATCACTATCTTCACTCGAAGTCCTTTTGCGCGGAGATTTGACAACATTGTTGTTAACACCTTCTCGCACTTTGTTTTCGCCGTCACTCAATTCATCTTCAGGGGCAATTTTAAGGATAAGCTCAGTTGATTCACAAGAGCTTTCCTCTTCAACTCTTGGCAGTCCTGGTTTAGTCCTCAGCCAGTCTTGTTGTACGATACCATTACACACAGATTCCCCTTTGTTCAGGTTACTTTGAGGTGTCCTTGGTCGCCCACCCCCACTACTAATTTCTTCTGCATTAGTTCCACCATTTTTTAAATTGTTGTTCTCTTGTTCTAGAAGTGTTAATGCTTCTTTAGATTTCCGTAGTTCTTGTTGTAGATAATAAATTGTGCTCTGCATTCCTTCAACATCTTCGTCAAGTTCTTGTAAAAACTCGTCCAATTCTGAAACATTCAAAGACAGAAGCCTTCAAAATTTACTGTACTTTGAACATAAATATATTTGTTTTAATGGTAAAGTATTGATACAGTTGATCAGTTTATTTGACAATCTCGTCTGTGATCAATGTGTGGACATAGGTTATATGAGCAAACCTGCCATAAGAGCTAAGTAGAACCTACAAAAGACCATTTTAAATAGGCTCATTTTTGAAAATTACTACCCATTTTTTTAGAAACAATCATATTCAACGAATAATTCAACCTAATTTATGAGGCAAATTTGAAAGAAATCCAAGTAAAATTCTAGCTTTGACAGACTGATTTATTTATGCAGATTAAAGTTATGGTTTGTACATTATTGGATAGTTTTTGAAACTTGTTTATCGTATAAAATACATTTGAGAAGAATTTACCAATATTTTTTTAAGTCAATTGGAATTTTGTTCCAAAAATATTACTATTAGTTCAAATTTGAAGACAAGTGAACACAATTTATTGCTAATGTTTGAGCAGTACAACACTTAAATATGAATTTAAACAAATGCTGAAAATATGTAAATAAAAACCTGAACATTTTTATAGACAGAGTAAATTTTATTATACTACTGACTAAGGTTATGTCTTAAAGCTTTTCAAAGGTTACTAACAACTAAGTTACCTTTTATAGAAGAAATCTAGATCTGGTGTATAATCAAAATTTCTAGATAGTACAAGTGTTTTTATTTTCATTTACTTATTATGAATTTCCACCAAATAATTATAAGTTTGTTGTTGAGGATCATGATTGTCCCAGGTTCAAATTTAACCCTTTCCCATCTCATTTGCAAGAGCTAATTTTCCCTATCTGCTTGCATTTAATTTTAGGCAAATATCAACAAACATAGCATACATTGCTTGTAATTGGATTCCATGACAACAAGGTATTAATTAAGATGTTATTTTAGTTCAAGAACATATATGGCATTATGAAATCTATATAAAAAGAAATTTAATGTTAGTAAATATTTTTTTATATACTATAGTATGATGCATAAAAATTTAAAAAATTCAAGTTTTTCAGAAAATTTAGGGAAAAACTTTTTTTATGGAGGTTATATATTTCTAAAACTACTGAAACTAATTATTTCTTAAATTTGGTGAATGTTTTATTTAAAAATATATAATGATAACCCTAATATAAAAATAATTTAAAAAATTAAAAATTTAATACCAAACCACTTTTTTTAGCCTGCAACAACTCGCTTCAATCAAGCCTGCAATTAAGACTAATACACGGCATACTAATGCATTTATCAATGAAACCGACAGCTTACGATACATAGCGGCGAAAGTTTGAACTTCGATCTGATTTCAGTACAGCAATAAGGTTATCGGTCAAAATAATAATTTATATGACTATTTGGGACAAACGAAACTAAGGCACACATGAAAAAACCGATTTCTAAATACATCTGACGATTTATTATCGCAAACCTAAATTAACATTAATTAGTTAGACTTTCCATAAGAAAAAGGTTTCAAATCGACCAGAATCGGCCTAAAGCATTGATTCATTTAGCAAGCTAAATCAGCTGATATCGATCGAGGAATGTATAAAAACCAATGCCCTCTGACGTCACGATGCACATTTTTCAAATATAGTAAAATATCAGTGCATTCATTCAAAATTATGCAATTTGGCCAATATTTTAATTTAAATTTCTTAAACTGGTAAAAGTAAGCCATAAAACCATATCCCTAATCTAACTTAACCAATAACATTAAACTATGTTAAAGAATCATTTTAATTTAAATAAACCTATTGTATTAGCCTTAAGTGCATATTAGAACTAACATAAGAAGTGCAGTGAGTAATAAGTGCAACGATTTATGTGGCCTAGAAAGGTTTCTAAAAGGCTGAGGCTTTCTATTCTTGTATTCAATATGTCACTCCCAGGATTTTAAAAACTAAACGCATGTATTTTCTGAAGCTAGAGAAAATTTTAATTTAAGGTCTAGTGACAAAGTTCAGGCCTAGAGCAACATTCTCCATTTAAAAAGGACTTCCAATAACTATCTCTCCGAGCTGAATATATATTGGTGAGATCTAACCATTTATTATATACATTTAAATAGTGACTAACCCATCTGAACAGATTTAACTGAATTTTTTTATTAATCATTTATAAACTTGGTAATTGTTAAAAAAAAAAAAAACAAACTATAAGAAACTTTAATGAATAATTATAATTGATGTGACTTTGTTAATTTAACTCACTATATATACTGTATATATATTTCTGTTTCAAGCCTATGTTAAAAATTTTAACCTTACCTAAGACTATTAACTGATCTCATGTATAATCTAATCATCATCCATTGTTTTATATCATTATGTAAATATCATTATTTAATAATTTAAATATCCCTTTTAATGTAAATGGTTGGAAAGTGCCACGACCCCTTTTTAATTTGTTAAACCCCGAGATAAGACTCTAATGACTCATATGATTAATACCACATTGTATATATATCTATTATTTAATTTTGTTTTTGTTACTGAGTGTGCCCTAATAATATTTAAAGAACTGAACTGAATCGTAATAATTGAGTGCAAAGCACAAATAACTTTGATAATTTGATTTATATTTTATTGAGTTTCTGCTCTAATTGTGAATGACATATTACCTTGTCAATAAAGGTAAACTTTTCTTGTTCTTTCTTGTTAAACCGAGTTTCATTTATTTATTATTATTAACCATTTATTTATTTATTTTTAAATTATCAAAATCATATTAATATTCATAATATTATTCCTATTTAATTTACATTTGACTGGCAGCCGAGGCAATCATAAATTATATTTCTCTTATAATAATAAAACAACATTACAGGTAGCTGGTAGTGTTGTAAGCCTTTTCAAACTTTAATTTATAAACATTGCTATAGGCTACTAAAATATTATTATAAATCACCATTATACATTATGAAATTGTGTACAGACTTAGAAAGTTTACTAATAAAAAAAAAAAGAAAAGATTTTTGCCTACTTTTATGATTTGTAGTCCTTCAGAGTATGGAATCGCTTGAAGCACTCTCCGGGATGTAGGCCAGGTTTCTTATTGCAGGTCTCACAAAAATATACAGTTTCCCTTCTGTTTCCTGCTTTTCTGTCACTACAAACCATGCATTCTTTGGTCTTCTTGTTTGTTGTTAGGTTGATGAAGTGTGGTGTTATCCAGTTTAGCCGTTCTTCAGGCGGCCTCGCTTTCTGCTTTCACGGTTTCTTGTATCACCTACCAATCCATTTACAACTTCTTCCCTAAACTTTTTAGATTCTACAGGTTTCTTTCCCATATTTAATAAATACATGTTATATAGCAAATAACTATTTACAACTGAAATGTCCAAAAGCCAGAAAAACATTTTCCGCCACCACTTCTTTGATTTTCTTACAAACATGTAGCTCGACACATAGTGGTCAGCAGTGTCTACTCCACCCATCCTTTCATTATAGTTAATCACAACTGTAGGTTTATTGACTTCCTCTTCAACTCTTGTCTTTTTCTGCCTTCTCACCAATGTTTCACTTTCATTGTTGTGGTAAGAACTGAGCATTATGACGTCTCTGACATCACGCCAGACCAAAACCAATATGTCATCTTTATGCCGAAAAGACAAGACTTCATGTTTTTTTAAGCGCCTTTTTAACTGACTCTTAGTTATGCTAGAGGGGCAGCCTTCCCTATTGCCCATTACTGTGCCGGTTAAGTGCACGCGGATCTTAAGAAGCTCTTGTGCGAGTTTTAGGCTGGTATAATACCTGTCTGTGTATATGTGAAAACCACAGTCCTCTCCACATTTAGCCCTAAGCCTTTCAACTAGAAGTAACACAATTCTAGCAGTAAATGACAAATCTGGGTGTGGAAGAATCTCAGTAGTGATAGCACCATAGTAAGGTTCGAATGTATAAATGTAGCCGGTCCTAGAATCAGATAACACAAATATTTTTAAGCCCCACTTTATAGGCTTTTTCGGGTTGTATTGCTTGAAGATTATCTTTCCTTTAAAAGATATAGTGCTTTCATCTAAGGAAAGTTCAAATGGTGGTATAAAGAATTCAGTAAATTTTTGTTGTAGATAAGCAACAATGTTACTTATTTTATCACGCCTAGATCGAGTCCTAGCATTTGGACTTTTCGAAGACACATGAAGAGTCCAAAATATTTGGTGAAACCGGTCTCTTGTAAAAATGTCACTAAAAAAGGGCTGTTTATAAAGCCAATTATTTGAAAAGTAGTCTGAAATATTAGGTTTAGGATTGAGGCCCATGTTGAGAACTACTAATAAAAACGCTTTCATTTCAACCAATGAAACTTCTTGCCATGTGTTCCAAACAGACCTATGAGGAAGTGGTCGCTTTATATGTTCTTTAGCATACATGTTTGTCTCATCAACAATGTTTTGAATTAATTCATCACTGAAAAACAATTGAAAAAATTCTAAAGGTGAAGTGGGCTTAGCTAATGGTGGTTTTGGTGGTTTGTAGCCTGATAACAATACATATTGAAAGTGCTGAAACTCAGGATTAATTTGATCAACAACTACATAATTATTATCTTCATTTTGTTTTTTTCTTTTTTTAGTAGGCCTTTTGGTAGCCTGAGTTGTAAGATAATCTAAGTCATCATCCTGATCAACATTTTCTAAGACTAGGCCTACCTCATCATTTTCATCATCTGAGTTTGGGACATCTAGGTTAACTGGCGGTGGAAGTTCTGTCTCTTCATCACTAGATGATATATAATCTGTATCTAATAAATAACTCATGTCCTCATGTTGTAAACTTACTTTACTACTACTTGCTACAGCCATCTGAAGATATTTATAATATAACTACAAAACACAAATAACAAAAACACAAAATCACTAACCTAAATTCCACCACATCAATCACAATTTATGTTATTAGGCTTGGCTTCCTAATTTAATCTGACAGTTCACTAGATTATACACATCTTAAAATACACATTACATAAAAATAAGAATGTTTCAAAAGTAAATAATTACAATAATAACAGTTTTTCTCAAGATAATACACACGCTAAAGACGATCGTGATTGCAACTGCACAGTAAACAAACACAGCGGACAGCTGACAATGTCGACATAATTTCAGCTGTACAAAACCAAAATGAAACTGTAATAACTATCAGAAATGAAATGTTCAGATAGTTCAAACTCTTCTCGTTAGATAGCAGCACAATCCACACAAATCAGATAACATTGAAACATCTTTAAATCGGTAATATTTACCGCATTACCGAAACCCAAACTAGGTTCGGTGTTCGAGTGGAAAGGGTTAAACTGAAGGTGGCCTTAATAGCTTTATTATTAAAGAAATTTTGTTAAAATAAAACTATTAATAAAGAGCTAAAAACATTTAAACTTTAACATTGTACGATATATGAAATACATCATTGACAACATTATTTTAACAATTTTCAGATATGAAATTAAGTACAATAGTAAAAATATAAATCCTTAGTGGGCCTAAGTCTGGTAAAAAAAATTTTATCGAGTGATGTATAGTCTGTACTTTGAGTTCCAATCGCTGTAATACTAGTTTTTGTGACCAAGAAACTCACTTTTTCTTAAGATGTTGGGTTACATCAAAATTTTAAGCCCCCACGGAGATTAATCCTTGAACCTCTTTCACAAAAGATGAGAACTCAAGTTTAATCATAAACATGTATAATTTTACACATTGTTATCTACTTAAAAACTCCATATTTCACTTAAAATATTCTATCAAATACAGTACGGACTAATTTCAACCAACTGGAACCAGTAGCTGTTCAAATTACCAAATGTTCAGACTATCACAAGATTAGAACATTTACTTATATTCTTGTATTGTTTAGAAAGCAGTACATAAGGAAATCATAAGTTGTATTGAAAGAACAAATCATGGAATTCACGCATGCTTGTTAAGCAAAATGATACTAAGTACAAGTGATTTCCACACAAGATTTGAGAAAAAAATTAAATAATTATTTTACTATAATTAAGAATATTTATAGTACTTTTGTTGATTTTGTAAATGTATATAAAATGTTTCTTTACACCAACATTAAATTCATTTAGTTATTCATTTCATATCATATTCTAATCATCTTCAAATAAAGACATCTCATGAGATCACCATAGTTCTCATAGATCCAGAACGGGTCACATCATCACTGAGGAATACCTGTACCATTTCGGTATGATAGACTTACCTCTGTGCACTAGATGTGGACAGAGGAGCGAGAGTCTGGAGCATGTGGTCCTTGAGTGTACCCATGGTGATGGAGCAGTCAGAGAGGAAATACTGAGACATCTTCAGGTTGGCAATGCCACACAGGATCTTATGTCATCCATACTCACTTCCACGAAACTTGTGCAACATGCTGCCCATCTGTATAGAAGACACCGTGCAATCGGCACCGAGGCTGGACGCACGTAGTAAGTAAGTAAGTAAGATCACCATAGTGAATATGGACCTGCTAATCCCAAAGGTTCCAAGCTGGATAGACCTTGTTTTAATTTTGTCTTGGGTTAAATCTCTCCCTTTCATATTTCTATCAGGTCTATCTTGATCAATTCTTGTTCTCTTCTGACCCTGATGCTATTTAGAGTATTCAAGGATGAGCAGTCTTCGTTTTATTTTCTTCTTTTTTTTATAAGGCGATGATGACCAAGAGGTTTTTCTTTTAAAGAGGAAACGAAATGTGATTTTTGAAATGTTACAAAACAAACCATGCTTACCATATCCCATGTCCATTATTAAATCATTCAATGCTGGAGATTTTCGCAAAGAATATTGCCTGCTGTAATACTTTTTGGAGCTGATTTAGTAAGCGCTTCCAACTGTTCATTCAAATATTTATATTTTATTTATAACAAAAGCCATTATAAGACTCCACCACTAAATATATTTTGAATTTACTAAAAAACTATAAAATTAATTATAAACAAAACATCTATAAAAGAACATTAGCCGACTTATCTTTCAAAAACTATAAAAAATACAACAATCTTCACACAAAATTTAAATGCAATGATTCACTTTTATTTTTCCGAAATGCAACAATACCACTATAAAAATATGAAAAAATACTATATAAACAGTGTGTACAAGACAGAAACTTCTTTGTCTTTAGCAAACAAACACTTGTTTTCAGAATTTATTTCAAAGTAATAAAATGTAATGTATTCAAGTATACTGCCATAATGATAAAATAGCTATTCTACATTTCTGTATATTTTAGTTTCTTGAAATATAGCCGGTAGAGATCATTAGCTGACAGATTACTGCCAGTAGCACTCAGTACAGTACTCCATCTGTAATCCGGCATCTCAGCTCTCCGGCACTCCCAGTATTCCGGCTCAACACTTGATTTGATAATGCGTCCACTATACAATGTTTCCCACGCAGCGACAGGACTGGTGTCTAAGTAAACAATGCATTGGCACCAAAAGCGATGACTCACGCCCCACTCACTCACTCCGTCACTCTTAGTCACGATCGCACTGCGTTTAGTGCTCAATCTGTTCCGCGTATAAAAGTATATTTTGACATTGTGATTTCTAAATTAAGTGCTTAGTGTAGGGGATAGTGGTAGTACTGTTGTGATGAAGATGGCATCCGTGCAGAAAAAACGTAAACATAAAACTCTATCTTTGTTAGATAAAAATGGAATCCTAAAGCGGCTTGAAAAGGGCGAAACGTTAATTAGTGTTGCTAAAGAATACGGTGTTGGTTGAGCTACAGTTCAAGATATAAGAAAAAATAGTGATAAAATAAAGTCGTTTTTTAAGACGAATGAAAATTTAAAAAGTAAACGACAGACATTGAAAACTGGCGAAAATCCTAAAGTTGACGATAGCCTCTATGCTCGTTTTTTACAAGAACGTGGTAAGCATACACCAATTTCTGGTGAAATCCTTAAAGGAAAGGCTAGGGATTTTTACCGGATAATTACAAAAAAGGATGATTTCCAAGTCAGCGAAGGATGGTTACAGAAATTCAAACAACATTATGGAATTAGACTGTTAAGTATGAGTGAGAAACTTTCATGTGACGAAAGCGCTGTTGAGTCATATAAAGAATGAGTCAAACAGGTTATCCAAGAAATGGA
Organism: Aphrophora alni; assembly: GCA_963513935.1. Classification (NCBI taxonomy): domain Eukaryota; kingdom Metazoa; phylum Arthropoda; class Insecta; order Hemiptera; family Aphrophoridae; genus Aphrophora; species Aphrophora alni. Next base: position 40,794,430 of record OY740767.1, read on the forward strand.
TTTAACTCCTGACCAAGTTTATAACGCGGACAAAAGTGGTATATTTTGGCGGTTGTTATAAAAATAAAAAAATTGTGCATCGTGGAGAAGCTAGTGCTCCTGGACGAAAATTGGCTAAGGGTAGGATCACTTTCATGCCTTGTTCAAATGCAAGCGGTGCACATAATATGAAAATGCTAGTCATGGGTTATTTAAAAACGTCAAACTTCCTGTTAATTACATGAGCCAGAGCAAAGGGTGGATGAATAAGTCCGTATTCACTGAATGGTTTAATGAACTGTTTAAACCCTCAGTGAAAAGATTTCTGAAGGAACGGAAACTATCACAAAAAGCTTTGCTTATCTTGGACAACTGCTCTGGCCACCCCGATGAAGATGAGTTGAATTCAGCCAACAATTTTATTCGTGTGATGTTCTTACCACCGAATGTGACCCCTCCCCCCCTCTTACAACAATGGACCAGAACGTTATCCAGGCGATTAAAATGCAGTACAAAAAAAGCTTATTGTACAATGTGTTGTCTAAGGACGAGAGTGTGATTAAATCCTTGAAAGAAATAAACCTGAAAGACGTGGTTTATTCGCTCGCTAATGCTTGGAAAAACCTATGGCTGGACATGACCATACTGGATCAGTACAAAAAAGATTAACCAAACAAGAAAGTTAGTGAAGAGAGGGATATTAACCTACTGTGAGACGTGGTTAACGAACAACTCATGGATTCACCGGATAACACATTGACTGATGATGTAGGCGTGTGGCTTACCGGTGAAGATGACAAAAACAACCAGTTTATGACAGAAGATAAGATCATAGAAGAAGTGGCAAGAGAGGAAGAGGACGAGGAACAGGTTGAAGGAGAAGTTGAATTGGCTGTACAATCAATCTCTCATGACGCAGCCATCGCCTCGTTTGCCGCGCCAATTGTCTGGGCCGGAGGAAAATGGTGTCTCTGCTAATGTCTTAGAAGGAAGGTTACAGGAACAAGTACTCAAAGTGTCTCTCAACAGTAAAAAGCAAAAGACAAATGATGGGTATTTTCAGCAGTCTACTTCCAAGGAATAACATATGTTATATGGATGTATTTTTCTACTTACAATGTAATTAAAACTGATTTTTCAATGATAACTGCGTTTTTCTCGATATTGTTCAGTAATCTGGCATTTTCGGTGATCCAGCAGTGCTCTGGTCCGATATCTGCCGGATTATCGAGAGAGCACTGTAATTCACAAATACACCAGATAAAATCATACGATAAAGCTGCTCAGCAAACCATTGTTAAGGGTTAATAAACATGGACTGGATTTATTTTAAAACAAAATAAAATTGAAGTTTCGTTGCTAAGTAAAATATTTAATTAACTTTACATAGCATAAATTTAGGTTCAGATTATTCAAAAATTTGGATTTATTCGGGTTTGACTGTACAACTTTTGAAAAATACAGTTAAATAAAACAATATCCATAATTTCAATGAAAGCAAAACAATGTGTAGGTCACAATACAAATTTCATGATAACCTGTCAACATTTATTCTCGAAGAGAGTATTTAATAAATAAAATACAACATATTTAAATTAATGTAAGGCTACAGAATGTGATAAAACAAGTGTCCGCCAAACAGTATTTACGTCGAACACATTCTTCCATTTATCTCGCAACACATCCGAGCTGAATTGTAACCATATATCACTTTGGGATAAAATGACCCAAAAAAAAAACAGTTTATTTTATGATGACAAAAAGTTTGTAAATATTTATTCTGACTAATAACAGAATTTTCTCAGATTTTTAACAAAATTCACACCCTTTCCCCAGGCTACTAAAAATTCCCAGCCTTTTCTCTCGATTTCCTGGATTTTCCAGGTTGGTAGACACTCTTTATATTTATTGCGGACATCTATATTAATTTTATACTTTAAGTCCTGACAATAACCCCAATAGACGAGTACCTAATTCTATTAAACTTGAAATAAAAAAATTCATCGTGTTTGATGTAGAAATTAAGCCCAATGATAAAAATAAAAATAATTTTTTAAACAAACTATAGTCAAGTGAGGAATGTACACAAGAAGAGATTGTTTATGAAAAGTGCTTCATAGTACACTCTGTGTTTAGAAAACAATATGAAATATAAAGACAAATCAAAATAAAGCTACAACCACATTGTCATACCTGATTGAGATTTCTTAACTTCTTCGCTAAAACTCTTTTGTAGTGCAAGTTCACCCTCAAGTTTTGCAACTCGTCCACTAGAGATAACACGTCCTAATTCTTCATTTTCTTGATAAAGGAGACGACATTTAGCCATTAGTCTTTTGCCAGTGTTACTGAAATAAACATGTTTATTAGAAAATGTAAAACTGAGATATTTCAAACATCCTATTTGTTTATATAAACCAGCAAATAATTTATCTACAAGTCAAAGGTGAAGTTTTATTTAAAATCAATTTTCAAAGATATATCAATATATATTTTTTATATGCAGTTTTTCATAGCGAAGATTGTGAACTACAATTTTTTTAAATTCGATAAATATTCATTTCGGATCTAACCAAGACCAAATTCACAATTAAATCGAAAGATGTCTCTAAAGCACAAACGGGAGAACTAATTTTCATGCCAATTTTACTAATATTTTCCATCAATGATTTAATTCTGCATTACGAAGTCTGATATTAAAATTTTTGCTTTCAAACACTCAAAATTCAGAAAAAAACAAAATAAATATTGGTGATGACATTTAATATTGGAGCCCTCAATTCAAGATTGTAAACCATCAAAGATAAATTTGCTTCTACTAAAATAAATGTCTTAATTGGACCAAGTACTAAAAAATAGGGGTGTGCGAGCCCAGAAATTTTCTTATATGGAGTGTTTTATTTGATTATACAAGTGTATATGTGTGTTATTCTTTGTAAAGTTTATTGTTTTAGTGAAATCTAGTGATTTTGTCTTAGGCCTAGCTTTAGATTGTTACTAGTTAGGCCTAAATTGTCGAGGTTACAAACCTAACCTCACTTTGTCTATTACCACTATTTCCGGGAAAAAATTATTTCTATTTTAAAATTTGATTTTTTTTTTACCAATTGTTATTCACATTTATACTAGAAAACGTTTGTAATACTTGAAAAAAATGTAAAACAAAATTTTCTATGCTCAATTGGACTTTGAAGTGAAATTTGCCTTAGATTTATGTGTGTGTGTTTTTTAAATTTTTTTTTTTTGTTCTTTGCCATACTGACTTCAAAATTATTTTTCAAACTTTTGTTTCATTACACTACTAAATTCTATGAACCTTTCTGAATATAATGATATATAGAAGTTGGTTTTCCATAAATATTACAATTTTTGGTGAATTTTTGATAATACATTTAACAAATTCTCTTTTTTCGTAAAGCAATTTCTGTATTTTTGAAAATGTAACAATTTTTTTCCGCCTAAATATATTCACAAATATATTACAAATCTCTAGTAATAGTTGAAAAAATTCCAAAATTTTTGTTTGTATGGTGTACATTACCATTTCTGTAAAATTCTTCCCTCGGTTACTTTCCGATTTTTGGCTATTTGACATTATAACTATAAATTTTTTATGTCTCATTTTTTTTCCACCTCACAGCTAAATTCTATACACCTTTCTGAATATAATGATATATAAAAGTTGTGTTTTCCATAAATGCAACTATTTTTGGTGAATTTTTGAAAATAAGCCTAACAAAACTCCTTTTTGCGTACAATTTTTTTTTGTAAATGTAACAAATTTATTTATTTAAAAAAATATATATATTCACAAATATTACACAACACTTTTGTATATCTTGGAAAAAGGTGGTGAGCTATTAATTATGGATGATACAGGTTTTTCTGAAAAATGTTAACTTCATTTTTTGACATCTAACATACTTACTCCAAAACCGTTTCAAAAAAAAAAAAAAAAATTATACATAGATGAATTTTGTGCATCTTTCTGAGAAAAATGATGTCTTATAAGTTAGGTTTTGTATAAAAATATTATTTTTTTATTAATTTTTAAACAAACGAAGAAAATTAACATTGACAGTTAGAGGGTTATTGCATCCCATCTAACAATAATTTAAGGTTCTATTATTTAATACTCCCCCCACAGTATTTTTAAATTTATTTTTAGGTTTCATAAAAGGCTCTGCTATAACCAATTTGACAATATTAATTATTGACACATATTGCTGGATAAACGACGTGAATGATACATTTCTCAGTTTAATTGAAATTTAACATAATGCAAATACAGTAAATTCAATTTTTCTAAGAGTTGTAATTTTGAAATCGGATTTTCTTTTTCGGCTGTTGTTATAAATCTATTGAAGCATTTTGGTTTCCGCCCGTCTTCAGTGATGCGTGTTGACATTTAGTCAGCAGACAAGTGGGGCCACCACTAAGGCAGCTTACTTCCTTTCTCCTGGTAACTTCATGCTATAATTTTAATAACTCACAACACATGTTAATAAAAACTTGTTTTTCTCTCACGAAAAGGGCGACTAAAGATAAACATCATATCTGTGCGTTTCGTTTCATTTCCGATATCAATTTTGACCATTTTTCTCATTTATTAGTTCCCGTTTTATTGTGTTTGTTGCAGTATTATTCTATCAGCTAGCTCCTTGTTTGGAAACCAAGCCAGACTCGTAAAAGCAAGAAACCGGGCAGAGTTCGTAAAATTGAACTACACTCTGAAAATTGTGTTTTTATAAAAATATATTTTTTACTAAGTTAAAATAACCAGTATCAACAAGTTGATAAAGCCTATACAATTCTATTCAATTATGAATCATTCTAGTAAATAAGATAACATAGTAAAATTAATTTTTGTAAAAATTTTAAATTATTTTGGATTAAAAATGTAAACAGTAACTAAATATAGTTAACTGTATTAAAAGAATTTTAGTATCATTGTTAGTTTAAAAGTTGAAGTTTAAACCAAGAGATGAAAAAACCAAAAAATAACTAATTCCAAAAAACCAAACATGGTATAATAAAGCTTAGAAGGGATAAATTCATTTTGCAAAATAAAAATTTTGAATTGATAAAAGATTTCTTTGAGAAAAATGCTGTCAAAGATTACTCTTGAGACTTCTTTCTCAAATATAAGAAAATGTACATAAACGGAAACATTTTTAGTAAAATTGGTCAAAATCGGCCAAACCGATGATGAGAAATAAAATAAGAAAGAGTAAATTTGGTTAAATTAAAAGTTAGGATTTTAAAAGTTAAAAAAAGATAAATTTTATGATACAGTTAGATTAATAAGAAATAATATTGTAAAACTGAATTACGAGAAGCATGTATTTATTAAAATGGATGTTGCATAACATCTTTAAATAAAAGGACTACGGGGATAAACCAAGAAGATTCTTTCGTTTCAGGAGAAGGGCAACAAGGAACTGAAGAAAAATCGTTGAAATCTCGAAAGGATCAAAAGTTGGTCATCTGAAAATCACGAAAATATTCAAACTCGAAAAGTTATGATTCGATAAACACCGTTCGAGTTTTAATGTAACCTACAAAGAAAGAGGAAGAAAAGGATGTCTTCAGAATTTCCAAATCCGCAACCACAAAGAGTTATGGCGGATTAGAAGAAAATTGTTAAAAAACCTTGAGTGACAAGTATGAACATGAAACGAAGTAGATCACCCGTCCCCACTACGCAGTTAAGAGAGGAGAAGTTCCGCCAACAGCAGACAATGCAGACCAAAATAAAAAACAAATCAAAAGGGGTAATTAAGAAATAGTTTGGAGAAAATAGATCGACAAATAGATGAAGGAAGCTTAGTAAATCATCCTACTGTGAAGAAAGGGTTGAAAACAAATCAAAACAACGGGAAAAACATTAAAAGCAACAAGGGAAAATTAGAGGGAAAGTGACAATTTTGGAAGAACCGAGGTTACTTTGTTGAGATTGGAGAAAATAAGTGGATCCTGACTTCATCATTGGACCTAGTAGGTCAATTTCAGGATTCTACAGCGGACCAAGTTGGATATAATTCTGCTACTCAACTACGCTCAAGATAAGGACTTAGAAAATTTTCGTCAAACAAATATTGGACTTAGAAGATTATAAAAAAATATTTTCGACTTTATAAGAAGACATGTTATAGCTCCGTGAAGAAATAAGACAGTCTTAGTGTTGAAGAACACTAGCTACTAAAGGAAATGAACATTTGAAATTTATCACTGATTTGATTCAAGAAACTACGAAAAGCACAAAATTAATCACAAGATAACACTTCAAACCGAGTTGGGTTTCCTATGCTAGAAGAACGAGAGAACGAGTCATTGGGAGAAAATATTCAACCAACACTACTTCGACTTTCGGGATCATCTACCTGCCTTGACCAACTTGAAATCATTGAGGAACAGGACTGACGCAGCCTTACTACTGAACACCATTCAGGAGTCGAAGTCATCTTTAAACGTACCTTATTTTATAGTCATCTTAAGATACCTTATTTCGAATAAACAAATATTCGCCAAATCGTTAAATAAAATTTAAAGACAGATAAAAGAAAATTGGGTGTATGAATAATTGAATTTCAGTGTCAATAATTTTATTTCAACGAAGTTTTAAGTATATTTTGAAAGATTAATAATAATAGTTATTGTAATTGTTCTGTTTTCAATTACAGTAGAGTCTCGCAAACTCGGCACTCGATAACCCGGCAGTCCGGATTACTCGGTGACCCCGACGGGAAAAAATATATTGCTAAAAACAGCGATGTTCGTAAAAATTCGGTAAAACTTCGATCGCTCTGTCCCACTCCCGCCAAGCTGCCGCCAGATAGCTTAGTCTGAGTCAGTCGTCAGTGCCGGCAAGACGCCGATTGTGTTTCCTTCTGTGTGATACTGCGAACTATTGTTATTGTAAATTCTACTATACAGTAGTGTGTTATATTTATTGGTGTTTATTTAAATCTTTTAAAATGACAACCTCAGGGAAAAGGAAACAAGTCAATTTATCCATGGAACAAAAGCTAAATGCTTTAAAGAGACTCGATAAAGGAGAAAGTGTAAATACAATTGCATTGGATCTTGGAGTTGGAAGAAGTACGATTGGCGATTGGAAAAAGAAGAGAGCAGAAATTGAGTCTTGGTGTTTGAAAAGACTTTGTACAGAATCCTTAAAAGAACGGAAAAACATGAAAGAAAGTGAATTTCATGAGGTGAGTGAGGTTCTCTACTTATGGTTTCGACAGCAGAGAGAAAAAGGTACACCGATGTCAGGACCAATCCTACAGGAAAAAGCTCTTCAGTTAAATGAAAAGCTTAAGAAAGAAGGAGAGACAACATTTATAGCTAGCATTGGTTGGCTTGATCGGTGGAAGAAGCGGTACGGAGTAAGACAGTTAAGCATATGTGGTGAAAAACTTTCCGGTGACAATGTGAGTGTCTTGAAATTTAAGGAAAACTTTCAACAGTTTATTGAAAGTGAAGGACTTTCTGGCGACCAAATTTACAATAGTGACGAGACCGGACTAAATTTTCGTATGTTACATGAAAAAAGCCTGGCTTCAAAACACGAGAAATATGCCCCGGGTTTCAAACGGAGCAAGGAAAGAGTTACGGTAATGGCCTGCAGCAATGCAACTGGTGAGCATAAGTTAAAACTTTGCTTAATTGGAAAAGCTAAAAAGCCACGTGCTTTCAAGCATGTGAAAAATATGAATGAACTGCCAGTATGGTACACAAACCAATCTAATGCATGGATGGAAGGAACAATTTTCAAAGATTGGTTTTATAACCAATTTGTCCCATCTGTAGAAGGGTTTTTAAAATCAAAAAAGCTCGAAAGGAAAGCCATTTTGATTTTAGACAATGCTACCTCACACCCGGATGCTGAAGAGCTGATTGATGGCGATATAAAAACTATGTTTTTGCCACCTAATGTCACTGCACTGTGTCAGCCTATGGACCAAGGTGTCCTAGCGGCAATGAAAAAAAGATACCGCCGCAAACTTCTTTCCACACTTGTGACAGCGATTGACGAAGGCCAAGAACTAGTGACTAGGCTGAAAAATATTGACTTGTTAGACGTTATTGGATGGATTGCTGCATCTTGGGATGAATTGGAGCCAATAACATTAGTGCGATCTTGGAAAAAATTACTGGACCATTCTGGGAATTCGTTCACTGATGTCTCTAAGGAGGAAGATACTGCCCTGGTCGATTTGATTAAGAAAATTCCCGGATGTGAAAACGCCAATGATGGTGATGTAGTGGAATGGATGGAACAGGATGCAACAGAGAATCTTTTTTCTAATGACGAAATTGTCGAGATGGTTAAAGAAAAAGAACAAACTGAAGAAAACGAATCAGAAGATGAAGACACATCTAACAATGTGGAAGAACAAAAAATGAGCCACAGTGAAGGGTTAAAAGCTGTGGAAGGTGTCCTACGATATTTTGAGCAGCAAGGAGCTTCCCCAATAGATATATTGTTCCTCCGCCGACTTCGAGATGAAGCTGCCAAACGCAGAGTTCAGTGCGAGAAACAATTTAGCATTAAGAACTTTTTTATCAAAAAATGACGTAATATTTTTTATACGATTACTGTTGGTTTTCTTTCTGTCACATAGAGTAAATGTATTTTGTATCTAAAGTACTGTACATACAGGTAAATTTATGCAGTGTATTTTAAAGCTTTTTTAAAGATTCCCCTCTGTCAAGTCTTTTTAACACATTTAACCGCGTCTTCCCACGCTTCCGTTTTCGTAACTCACTCATTTTTATTTACTGTATATACTGTGGGTAGATCATATAACCAGTCAAAGAAATGTTATATTTTCCATAATGTATACTAAATTGATTCGTGGAAAAAAAGCGGCCCATCAAACATTTTTGCAGGTGTATGTCTGCTATACCAAAGGGTGCCAATGCCGCGGTGTTTTTATGCCGCCAACAATGGGATACCGCTATCGACAAAGTCCTTTGACTCGCCGCTTTGGTGCCGCGGTGTTTTTACACCGCCGACAAAGGGATACCGCTATCGACAAAGTCGTTTGATATCGCCGCCACTTTGGTGTTTCAATTACAATGTATTTTTGCCTTTATTCCGGATAACTCAGCATTTTACAAACTCGGCACACTTCCGGTCCACATTACGCTGAGTTTGCGGGACTCTACTGTATATTTATTCCTATTGTTTATATATTTAGTTTAGATACTTTATTATAATTTGATATTTATTTAAGATTGATAATGTATACAATAATTGTTTTAATTTAAATCAAATAACATTCCTTTTTTTAAATTTGAACTTTAAAAAAGAATTAATTGAATAATTTTTTATTTTAATATAATTTAATTTCTGTGTAAGTGTTTTATTATAATAACATATAAATCCTATGTGCTTTTCAGGTTGTGTAATTAATATTGTATAGAAATATTAGTGGTTAAAATTACTGAAAAAACCTAGAGAGCTGCAAGTCACCATATAAAAAAATTCAACAGTTATCTGATGATATAAGATAATTATTTCTTTTAAATGATGTTTGGTGTTGGTGAGAGTGCATTGTGTTTGTGGCCAAATGGAAGACAGCTTCTGTAAATGAATTGAATATTCCATCAGTTATACAAAACTATAAATTTACCTATCTGGTGTGAATTTCCAAGCACTAAGCTCATTTTGTGTTTCTTCAAGGCGTGTCCGTGTAGAAGCAAGTTCCTGGCGAAGACGTTGAAGCAGAAGGTTCACAGCAGGATCGAGTAACGCAGACCGTAGTGCTGACACTCCAGGTGCTTGCCCAGCTTTTAGTTCTGACAATTGAGCCTAAATAAATTGAAAAAGTGATTAAAAATTAAATGTACAATATTAAACATTAAATAAATCTGCACCCTACATATATTTATATTATAAAAGTTAAAAAATCCTTCACTGTCCAATTGACACCAAAAACAGAACAAAAATCATAATCAATCCTGTAATATCTGACAAAATCAGACACAGAATAAAACGTGAAAACTTCAAAATACAATTTATCATGTAAATAATAGCTGTATTTTTTGAAACCTTGATATCCTTGCTTTGCATGTTTATGGATGTTAAACACATACATGTGATAGGTTATTAGTTTAATAGGACTATTTTGTTTATTTTCATTGGAAAGGAAAACAGATTTACCATGTAATTAATATCCACAGTTTCTGCTAATAGTATAAAAAAGTACTCATAACAGAATTTTTTTATCTTTCTGCAACGGTTGATGCCAAGACAAACAACTTTTGCGGGTGCAGGTGTTTTAGTAATAAATTAATCATACAGGTTTTATAGGCGATTTTTATTGAGCTTAGTAAATACTTTAATTTTAATAAAATTATAGATATACCTTTAAACTTCTTTAATCCTTAATCTATAATTTTACTTTACATTTTCTTATACATTGAAACATGGCTTCAAATTTTCTTGGATTCTTCTTATAACGTTGGATGTTACTTCTTGGGACATTAATGTATTTTTGAGACAGGTTTGAAGTGGTTGTACTACTGAGTGGTAAATAATGGTATACCAAATTTTACAGTTAACTATACATCAGTTAACAGGGTGATAAGGTTAGCAAACCTTATGATTTATTTTGATGTTTTCCTTGAGTACTATTAGCAGAAACATGGAAATTAATTCCAAGGTAACCCTATTCGTCTCCTATATGATGGTCCACTAACATTGTTTCAATTATAAAAAAAAATTGTGATTATATGTATTTCCCTTTGATAGTTTCATCATATAATTACTATTACTACATACTGGTTTTACTTAACCCTGTAGGCGGCGCATGTTAATTCACTTTGGTTGTTTAAAAAATTAATAAAAAATATTATTTTTATACAAAACTTAACTTATAATATATCATTTTTCTCAGAAAGATGCGTCGAATTTATCTATGTAATAAAAAAAAATTTGAAACAGTTTTGGAGTAAGTATGTTAGATGTCAAAAAAAGTTATCATTTTTTAGAAAAACCTGAATGATCCAAAACAAAAATTTTATCACTGTTTTTCAAGATATACAAAAGTTTTGTATAATATTTATGAATATATTTAGGAAAAAAAAGAAAAAAAATCAATTTGTTACATTTTCAAAAAACCAAAATTGGTTTATGAAAAAAGGGAAATAGTTACTCTTATTTTCAAAAATTCACCAAAAATAGTAATATTTATGGAAAATACAACTTCTATATATCATTATATTCAGAAAGGTTCATAGAATTTAGTAGTGTAATGAAAAAAAAAAAGTTTGAAAAATAATTTTGGAGTCAGTATGGCAAAGAACAAAAAAAACACAAAAATCGAAGGCTAAATTTCACTTCAAAGTCCAATTGAGCTTTGAAAAATTTTTTTTACATTTTTTTCAAGTATTACAAACGTTTTCTAGTATAAATGTGAATAGCAATAATTGGTAAAAAAAAATCAAATTCTAAAATTTTCAAAATAAAAATATTGTTTTCCCGTAAAAAGTGGAAATCGACAAAAGTTAGGAAACCTAACCTAGGCCTAACTTGTAACTATCTAAGCTAGGACTAAAACAAAATCACTAGATTTCACTAAAACAATAAACTCTACAAACAATAATACACATATACACTTGTATAATACACTTATACACTTGTATAATCAAATAAAACACTCCATATAGAAAATTTGCTTTTAGGCCTAGGCTTGTAACTTATCTAGGTTAGGCCAAATATAAATCATTCAAAAACTAGAACTTCGCTCAAAAAAATAAACTTTAGAAACAATAACACATATATTATAACTTGTATAAACGAATTATAACAATAAAACACTCCAAATAAGAAAATATTTTCACAAGAATAGAGTCATAAATCATAAAGACTCGAGACAACTTACAGATTTGGGCGGCTAATATATTTTAGACAAGTAAGACTATGACATATTCGTTTATAGCATTGGAAAGCTCCGAACTTCATTTATTTAAAGATATAAAAATCTGTGAGCATAGATAGATATAACTAATCTAGTGAACCGATTCCAGATCCGAAAAAATCTTAGAGTTTTGGTTACTGGTTCATAAAATATAATATAACCCAAAAACTATAAAAGCTAGGATAATTTGGAATACGTAGTTTGAAAGAGGAAGAAAAATACTATAAAATAGTGCCAACTTGTGCTCTTTTGACACGAATGAATTTTTGCAAAAAAATCAAAGCAAAACAAACTTGTAACTTTTCGACGGCCGTCACATGGTGCTACCTGCCGGCGAAACTGACGAATTACAAGAAATATTTATATATTTTTTATTCTGTCTATGAAATTCAGGTTACACAGCTCTGAAAGATTGAAACACGTGCTTTTCAATGGTGTATAATTCATTTCTCTACGACTTCATTTACTAGGATAAAAGTTGAATTGAAAAAAAATGTAATTTTTAGCATGTAAAAATGAGTTAAAATTCTTGATTTTGTTTAATTTTTATATGATAAAAATTATAATAGAAAGAAGGATTTGAAAAACACAGATCGAAAGAGAAAGATGTGATCTACAGAACAGTGTTATGTTCGATCTGTTTGACAGAAATATTGTATTGGAAATATTAGACGTTAGTTTTGTTTACAACTTGTTAGCGCAAATCTTTGACGTTACGTATCAAAAATATGCGAACTTCAGCAATTTTTGTAATATTATTTATAATGTTTTGTGGTAATTTTTATTTTATTTTTTACATGATTATGCATCTACGGAACAATATCGCAAAGGTATTTTATTTATTGCGATAGGACAATTCTAAGTGGGCAAAGTGTTGAATTGCAAAATACGTGTTTTCCTGTTGTTAGACTAAACCATGCATTCAGCGGTCGAACACCGCCTGAAGGATTAAAGAGACATCCTTCTGAAGATGAGGTCTAACATGAACATGTCAATCAACTGTTAAATGATGAAGCTAGTAATGACAAAATACATTTTCCCACAAATATAAAAAATTTATCAAAAAGAATAACCTAAATAGATTGAAATGTACTAATAACTTATTTCTGGTAGGGGGGGGGGAATTACAGATCATAATAGAAATGAGTTATCGTTACTTACAGCATACTCTTGCATTTCCTGTTCTTTTGCCGCTAGTCTCCGAACCAAAACTTTCTCTCTCAACAACAGGTCTGCATGTTGTTGTTTAAGTCTTTCTTCCACTTCTTTCAGGTTTGTCAATTCGGCTATAAACAAACAGTTAAAAAATAGATTGTAAATGAAAACATCTGTTTAATTTTGTACATTCTTAAAGTGCTCCTGGAAATAGTGGTTCAAACGAGATAAAATTGGTTTTGTTTAAGAATGTACTAAATTATTTAATTCACTTTATTCTCTCTTTTCTTTACTTGTGATTATTACAATATAATATTATAAAAATGAAAAACATAGGGGAAAAAATGAACATATGAAAATTGTAGTCTACTAAAACATTTAAAAAGTTTGAAACCCTAGTTTTGCATCCGTAATTCCTGTAACAAAATACAAAATGTACAAGGAAAATTGAGGAAGGAAGAATAAGGAAATGATTAATACTAAGACATAACATTAAAACTTACTTCCTCGGCAGCCCAACGCAGGGAGAACTCTATCTTGTGCAGGCAGAATAAGGGGTCATCTTTATGAAAGAAAAGTTGTACTGCAGCCATACCACTACACTCACTTCACATAAAACCATGGCTTTGAGCTTTGATCACAAAGTCACTGCACTTTGACTTACCTACACTGGTTCACCACACTCTACTAACATCTATTACGAATCAATAGCTATCGTTAGAAAGTAACAAGTAAAAAACAATGTGACTAATCAGCTTCCAAATCATACTTTATACAATAAATAAGAGTATATACAGTTATTGGTAAACGATTATATGCTAAAAATAACCAGATTTAACTTTTTATAAACAAGATATTGAAAAGTAAATTGCGGCGTCACATCGTTTAATAACATTTTCAAGTTTTTCCACCCTAAAAAAAGATTGAAAGGGGTAACGTATAAATATGAAATATTTTTTTAGTAAATTATCTAAAAACAAGGAGAGGCTAAAACATTTATAAGTTGAACCAAAAGCACATTTAAAGTATTTTACTTTCTCGTATATGTAATGAAAAATTGAGACAGAAGTTTTTAGATTTACTATTTTCATTAAAGAAGTTATTATAGCAAAATGTAAATGAACCCCATTTTGGCATTTATTGGATTTATTTATTAATTTTTTTATATTTTTTTTATGGGAAGGATATTTATTTATTTTTTTAAGTGTAATATTTTAAAGTGTAACCAAAATCTTTCTCAAATATTGTTATTCCAGTCATAAAAAATTAAGTACCATATCAGGATTACTTATTTTATTTTTTTCATATACTAATTGTTTATATCTATGATTAAATAATACCCAAAAGGGTATTAAATATTACCATATTTCACAATTATGATTAAGATAATAATATTTCTAAATTATTATTATTATTAATTTTTTTTTTTTTTTTTTTTTTTTTTTTTAATAGATGAATGGACTTTATTTCACAAATTTCTGAAGAAAAGGAAAAGCTGTTCTACAGCTTTAATATCCATTTTTAGCAAAAATAACAAATCTTAAAATTCATTTGGTCAATATGGTAAAATGAAAGAAGTACATCTGAATTAAACTTATTAAACATTTTTTTGGCCACACATGTCTGAATCAAGAGAAATATCAAAAACAGCTGTTATATAATAAAGGTTTACAAGATGAGATATAGTCTCAAACAATATAATTTCTTTCAGATGAGAGGTATGAGGTGAAAATATAAAAAATGACACATTGAAGTGTAAAGCTTCTGCCATTTTCTAAAATATCATTTATAAAATGTTAAAATGTGTCCATTTTTCAGCCACCCTTTACAAGATTATATAAGTGACAGAGTTTTAGTCTTAGCTCAGATTGCCTTTTTCCTCAACAATAGCTGCTTGTTTTACAATTTTAAAAATATACTGCAAGTGAAGTAATCACTCAAGATTTGAAATTTAAACTAATTCGATCATTAATTCCCTCCAACAATTTAAATACTTTATGACATACAAAATCATTCTGCAAATATTCTTTGAAACTAGTATCACGCTGTTTGTATTAGGTCAAAAATTGATTTTCATGTGAGGATTTTAAGCCTAACGAAAATACAAAATATCCCTTATAGTAAGTAATCTTACGTTCATATTGCAAAGCTATGTTATTTCACATAATAAGACTACAGTATTTCTAGAAATATTTTATTATATTATTAATAAATTTAATGAATTAATCCCTCACTACCTATCTCAAATTTCACAGCTGGGATAAACAGTTGTTAGTCTATTATTGTCGCCCTGATAATGTTGAATGTTTCTGAGCCACAGAGGATATTATTTCCAACTGAGAGTTCTGGAGAAGAATATAAGACGAGATAGCCAACCTTCGATGAGGGACATGTCATCAGGAGCTGTTTCATCAGACTCCAAAAACGGGTATTTCAAATTAACAGATTAATCCTATTTTTAACCCAATTACAAAACCTATAAATAAAATAACATAAAAAAAGTTTATTATTTGTTTTTTTTTTCCCTTTTCAATGTGAAATTTATCATTACCCAATTAGAGATTCTCTCCAAAAGTAATATCTCTTATACATAATACATATATATTACCTACAACCGTAACAAATTTTAAATGGTTTTCTAAAATTTTCTTTATTTTTATCATGTTTGATTTGAAACCAAGTCAAGTGCACATTGTTTTATTTCTTATTACATATAATACCCGTAGGTATTGTATAAATAATTAAGGTAAGGGATAGGTTGAACACCAATCACAGAGTTAAAGAAGTTCATAAGCATAGCCAGTTAAACCTATATCTGAAAAGAGATAATATAAGTAAATCTATAGTAACGTAATTCAATAACTACAAAAAAACACTTAAATGTGCTCAACATATATTAGAACTTTACAAATAATTGTAAGAATTTAAAATGAGTAATCAACAAACTCATTAATATTAATAGAAAAAAATAATTAATTAAAATAAATATTGACATAGCTTAACCCATCAAAAAGGTGCGGCTAATTTTACATTAGATCAACAATTTTTTTTTTTTTTTTTTTTCAACAACAAAAAACATCTAAAAATAAATATTAACAAATTTAGAAATTAAACCATTCACAAACAAAAATATCTTTTGTTTAAGAATAATTAAATAAAACTTGTTTTAAGTTTTACTATTTTAAAAAGTTTGTTTAATTTTTTCATCCAAAGTATTTCAAATCTTGGATTAAACAAAAAATCATTTAAAAAAACATTGTCAATTTGTAGAGTTATGTCCGATATTAGTAACATACTTTTCCAAAATCATTAATGAAGTAAGAAAAGATTTATTCTACATTTTGATAACCCTTTGAGTACATTCTTCTGGTATTACTAGTGTTGTTTTAATATCAATGGAAGTTAAGACAATGCCAGGAATGGCAGAAGAATGTACTCTCAAATTAAATGTGCACGTCTTTGCAGAAGTAAGGATTATCATAGTAATTTTGACCCTTTGGGTCATAATATCTAACAACTATTGTCAAAATTTGGCCCAAGAGTTCAAAGTTAAAATTATATATATTTAAAATATAAAAAATGAAATATAAACCTTAAATGTAATCAAAGCCATGCTAAATTCTATACACACTATAAAATATACTGAATCACAATATCAAGATGTTTGTTTTAAAATAACAAAGTATTTTGTGCAATTTATTTTTAAAACTTGTTTGTCACAAATACAATAAATCATTAAACACCTTAATATGAACAGTGTACACTTGAAATATCTCTAGCACGCTACATTACAAGTATCTTTTACAACATGAATTTATATATTTATAATCAGTACACTGCAAATCTGGACGAAATTACAAAATGAAATACTGTTATAAAAACAAATCACTCAAGACTTGCAAAGGTATTTTTTGGACATATTTGAAACAAACTATAACCTAATCTTTATAACATTTTCTTTTAAATTGGTATCCAAAATATTATTTTAGTAAATAAAATAATTCAAAATTTCTGGATACCTGCCATAAAAACATTACAAAAGAGTGGTATAGCTCAGATGGTTAAGGCATCCACTTATCTCACCACAGTTCAAAATATTTAACCGTCAACAGTTACGCTGGTTTGAGCCCAATTAATTGTGTGTTTCCATATGTTATCTACTCACCCAAATCTTTACTACTCTAACCTCATAAATTAAAAGATGTTATGCAAAAAACAAATATAAAAAAAGGAACAATTTTCCTAAACAGGCTCTAACAATTATGTTCAAATAGTTAGCAGCTATATAACAAAACCTATTGGTCACCATCTCCCACAACAGGTCGTTTCTTTACTAAGAGTAAAACAAAATCACTATGGACTTACTTATATGGCCTAATTTCTTAAAATTGGCTTTACCAATTTTGATGTGTATTAATCAATTTCATTGACCCAAATTAAAAATAAAATAACATTACATTTTCATGAGTAATTATCAAAAAATCAGAATCTTGACACACGTTATTTTATCAATTACTAGGATGAGTTTCAGATATGGAATTCTGAGCAAAGGAAGTGGAGGCTCTAATAAAATATGAACAACTGCAAGGTTCACTAGGGCAAAGAATGAAGATACTTAAGAACAGAGTTTCTAGTAAAAGTGTTCAGGGCCGTTAAAAACTAAAAATTATAAGACCCACAAAGGCAAAGTTGCCGATATGAATAAAATTAGTATTTTCTCGATTTAGGAAATGGAGCTGTGTCCATCCTAAAAGTATCAACAAGCCTGCCTGTACTTGCAGAATTTGTGCAATGTTTATACAATGATTATGAATGTTTTAAATATGACTACTAAGTCTTGTTTCATTATTTTTCCAACAGTATTTACTTCCAAACTTGTAAGATTTCCTATATAAATATATATAGAAGCACACATAAAACCTGTGCAAAAGAGTAAATTTTGTAACATAAAATTGTCAATAAATTTTCAAAATAAACAGAAAAAGAAATATGAATACAGTAAACACGAGTAATGAAGAAAAACATGTACCCTAGAATTTTATGTGCAACAGATATTTTGTGAATATATTTATCATGAAACATCACTGTGGTGGATAACACAACACTCTCACGAACAGATTAACACAAAACAGTCGAGAAGTGTGTCAGCAAAGAGCCAGGAAGTTGTTGAGACATCTGGAAACGAATCATGAGGCGATCCCGAGACCATGTTAGCTGTTAGACAAGATTGCTTTCAATGATTATTATCTACAAATTATTTTACTTAAATTTAGCATAGAGGGCTGGGAATATGGTTTCAAGTGAAAGGAATCAATGTACATTAGCTCTCAAATAATATAAAATGAAAAATAATAACAGAAGAGGTTAGAACATATAAGATCACTGAATTGTATTCACTGCACTATTCACGATTTATCTGAACCACCACTTCCGCACTAAAACAATACAATTGAAAAAAGTCTAAGTAATCAAATAACCTGATTGATAATGTACAACACACATATAAAAACAAAATAATAATTCTTTATATGCAAATATATTGATACACTGAATTTAAATAATTTTTTTTCATCAAGTGTATAACTAAATACCATACTCACTCTCTGCTTAACTTGTAATTTAAACATATAAATAGCAAAAGAAATAAGCAGGAATGAATGTTCCAAGATGGAATTTTCCTAAATTGATTTAGAGACAATTATGTCTAATTATCACTCAGACTCTAGATATAGTCTATTTAAATTATAGACCAGAGATCAAATGTTATTTAAATTAGCTGAAAAAAACTGAGAATAATGTTTTGGTTTAGACTATACTATAACTATACTAGGGCCAGGGAAAAAATATTATGTTTAAAATTAAAACTAGGCCTATAACTCCATCTGAAAATTTCATCACAATCAAAGAAAAATAATGTTCAATAGAAAAAGAGAACCAAATTTACCTTGAAATTTAAAATATAAAACAGCATTAATTATTTTAGAGTTGTGATGGCTGCAAGAGAGGAAGAAAAAGAGACCCCTTAGACTTTAAATCCATTAACAGCCTCAGGGTCGAAAGAGAACAAGATATGGTCAAGAGAGACCCAACAGGGAATTAAGTACAATATATATATATATATATATCATGTTTGTATAAAAATTTGACAAGGTTAGCATTTGTATATATCATATTTAGGCCTACATAAAAAATATATAACAGATGAATTTGGTACTACAGTACAACTTGGATAATTCAAAGCTGAAGGGACCAATGGAAAAATTCGAACTATCCAAAAATTACAATTATAAAAATTACAATTTTTTTCAAGTTTAATGTTCTCAAAATGCTTGAAATAATAATTAAAGTGTACTGTACGGTATATATTTATTATATAAGTTTTATTTTCACAAATATAAATTTAATGAATCTATTTTATTATACACAGTGTAGTCCTAAGTTTATACACACATGTATACATTAAATTAAAGTTTGACAGAGTATTGTGAGCCTTGCAGAATTAATACTTTTAAAGTTTGCAAAATCCTCATGTACGTTTAGAGAATGAAAAACAGCTTCACTTGCGTTAGTTTGTTCTTCAATGTGCCACAGAAACTCACGCAATTACCTTAACTGACACAAAATGTTTAATGTATTGTACTGAACAAGTAGTTTACTCAGAGACATTGTGATCACTCGCACAATCACTTTCAAAACAAAAATGACTGTGACAAGTATTGTCACAGCACAATATTATAACAACAGACTGAGCATCAATCGACAGACTTCCTAAAGAATTTTCAGAAGACGATAATGCGCCTGAAATTAGATATTGTGTTCAAACAATAGTGGCTAGGCTTTTAACTTTTTTAAAAGGATCAATGTCCTATTCCGTGTACAGTATAATTCTTGGAATGTGATCCCTTCTACAGTAAAAGATTTTATTTTTAATATTGATACAAAAACTTTGAATTAAAAAAATTGATTTTGAATTATCCATAATTTTTTTACATTGGTATCATATAAAGTTCAAGGGACTAACCCAAAACTTCGAATTAACAGCAATTTCGAATTAAAGACATTCAAATTATCCATGTTCTACTGTATTAGGGTACCCCCCCCCCCAGGTGGTTAGTGCCTAGCACTCTCTATTGTTGATGCCTATGGAAGGCTCATAAGGCATTGATCCAACATCTTGAGGTAAAATGAGGAGTTAACGCTGGTGGAGTTCTGATTACGAAGGCTTGAATTACAGAGCAACAGAAATTTATCTTTAGGTTTAATGTTATAAGTTGGGTGTAGGACAGGTTAGGTACAATTTATGTTTGTACAATTATGTTTTTTTTAAATGAGAATATAAGTTACAGGAAGAGAAGAGCAGTAGTATAATGAAGTTCTAAATGCTCTTTAATCTAAAAAAGATTTGTACAAGCACTTGTACCTGAATTTTGATACCAAAATATACACAGAAAGAGATAGATATCAAATATCACAGACTATTGAGTATCTATGCTAGAGTTTAAGTTCATTGGGAATGTACAAGGGAAAATGAATATTGTGATTGTTATAAAACGTAAATAAGTCACATCTAATTTTAGATAATCATAAGATTTTATTATCAAAGAACTCTGCCATAAATGTTGTATTTATCACAATCTATATAAGTTTTGAATACATATTCCCCCCCCCCCCCAGATATTTTTCCTATTCTTTTATTTTCTATAATTTAGTTAGTTTTCAAATGCAAAATGATGATTAGCAAAATTATCTTTCTAAATTGACTAAACTGTGAATTTTATTAATGGATTTAAATGTAGGCTTATTAATAGTATTAACTCCATAACTTAATTATATTATGACAACCGGTATTAAGGGGAAAAAATCACAGATAGTAAAAGAAAAACATATTTAGAAGTTATACCTCCACAATTTAGAACCCCACAACGTAGAAATATCTTAGATTTACTAAATTTAATAAACCTAGCAATATAAATCAGCATGTATATTTGAAAGTGCTTCATAATCTAAGGTAATCCTTTTGTCAAAAATGTTAAAAGATTATCCTTCCGTATTAACTGTATAATCATGACCAAACTTCTTTTCTTTTTTTTTAGCATAGAAGTGTTGGAACTATTTTTAATTAATATTATTTGATAATTCTACTTTATTGCAATTAACTGTTACTAACTGATTGATGAACTTATAAAACACTTGAATGATGGCTTTATTATCCTAATTGATTATTCATTTAATTTTGAATGAGTTATTGCAGAATTTAAAATATAGACTTTGCTATTTTAATACTTTGGGTTGTAAAAATATTAGGCCTACTTTTTATAAAAGTTTCAACAGGATTTCAGTAGGCCTAAAATTATGTAAAATCATTTTAGGCCTAAACAATGTTATAGGGCTATTTAATGACAATTTACATTTCAAATCAAAAAGTGTAAGCCTAAAATATAGACTTTATTTTATCAATAAATAATATATTATAAATCTCAATCGATTCTATTCATCTTTTAGTATTTATGGGAACATTTATTTGGTATGGAAAATTGAAAGTTTGGCGAAAAAATTGGTAAAGGCAAATTAGAAAATGGTTTTGCTCCATCTTTAAAGCATTTTTTTACATTTTGAATATTTTTTTATTGTATAAAGATAACTATTGTTATAGATCTATTTTAAAGGTAAAAAACTATTGAATGGACAATAAATTTGACATACACACAAATATATATTTTATTGGTTGAAATTTGGCAATTTTGAATATAGTTCTAATTATAGTAAAAAAAAATTAGGAGATGACCAAATTTAAAGTATTTAAAAAGAAGGCGAGATTTTAATATGTACTTTTAATTATTTTATTTGAGATAAAAGTACTTAAATTTTTGTTTGTTTTGAGGTATAGGCCTATATATATATTCCTGAATTTTGTATAATTAAACTAAACTCTATTATTTTTGATAATATAGTCCTATATTTTACTTTTGTAAAAGAGGCTACATCGGCCTCTGTAGAGGCCAGGGTTTTATAATATTAGACATGCATACGATAACATTAAAAATAAAGCTCTTTATGGTTATAACTTTCAAAATAAATTGAAGAATAATGCTCCACAGAATTATTTAAAGTTAAGTTGCAATATACATACACACATTCTTGGACAAATTCATGATACAGTTAATTTATAATAAATTAACTTATATAACACTGTTTAATTAATTTTTCTAGGTTATTCAATTTTCAAATAAACACTACAACAAAAACTTTTGATATCAAAACAAAGAAAAGAATAATCACTCTCCAATAAGCACATGAAACACACATCACTTCACTTGAATTTAAAAAAAGAGGCCTTTGATAAAATGGTGTTAAGGATATCACACAATATGTGAGCTACCTCTCCACCCACCATTATTCCTTAGCTGCGACATTGAAGTATGAAAACAAATTCAGTAGTATGAGGAACATGTCATCAATTTTTCACTTTTAGTATTGGTCGAGTGGTTAATTATTCTAGCAATAATAATAAGAAAACATTTTATTTCATCAATCTAGGAGGTTTATAAACAACAGTTTTTCACTGTAGCCCACTAATCATAAAGATAAATGACAATGTCATTTATTCTTTGTATAATGTACTGTCATTCTGGTGACACTTTACTTATAAATTCTAATATTATATCGAGTTAAAATAGTAACTTTCTGTGCAGCCTATTTTGAATTACTGTAATGGATCTAAAAGAAACAATATGAATTGTAAAAATATGGGTTTTGTCTAGTTAAAAAAAATCTCTAAAATTTTGCGAGAATAACTAAAGAATACCAAAAGAAATAACATGTTAATGTTAAAGGATTAGAAGATAAAATTCTATCACCAGCAACAGCTTATGTGGAAAGAGATATTAGGATGTAAATGTTATGCTAATTGATCTTGAAAGATCACTTAGTTTATAATAAGTACTTTTTTTAAAGTGAGCCAATTCACAGTACATAACAAGTTTTAAAGCATTTGTTATGATTTAAGTTTACATCATGTTCCAGTTTTGATTTCACTGTTGCAAATTAAATACTGAGTACATGATACCGAGTAGCAATCATAGTTAACCAATCCACAAGTATGTCTACCTTCGTTGGAAGTGGCCTGGGCTTCAAGCAAGTCTATAAACATATCTTGATCTCTCCAGTGAATAACCAACTCTTCACGTGTCACAGTTTCCAGCTGTTGCTCAGATAGCTTCACTCGACAAGCTGTAGAGCTGCAACTTGTTGCTACGGCTGAGGCTTGTTGGGTTGTTGGAAACGATACCACTGAGTTGCTTTCTTCCGTCATTTTTTCTTCTTTTATATTCATTTTCCAGCTTCTATGGAAAAAATGTCTTACTTTTTCCTAAAATAAATCAACATTGGCATTAATAATTGAAATTATTAGATTACATTCAAAATATTGAATAACAAAGGCCTAAAATAACTTATTACAGAAAGTTATGTCTAACTTAGTCTCGCCAGATGCCCAGTAGTTAAGTTAAATTTGTTATGGAATGTAGACTTAATCAATGTTCAATTATGTTAAATCTTTAGTCATAACATAAAAGTACTGTACTATAAATCTTTAAGTAATGAACAGTGAATTGATAACAAGCTTATTTATATTCAAAAGTGATTTTCATGTTAACACAAATTGCATATATTAAATGATGTATTGAAACAATGATTATGAATTTAAAACAGATATGTAAGTCAGATAGTAAGACGAAATTAAAACTATGTAGCTAACCTGTTATAAATGCTAACTATTGATTTGCTTTAAATATATATTTACAACATTATCTAGGCCAACCAATAAAAACAGTAGTTTGCCTTCCATGTCCTAGTCTTTGCAATTTACAAATATCATAGAGAATAGGCCTACTTATAACTAAGATAACCCAGGAGACAATGATATGACTATTTCAAATGTCACATTCATCATTATTTTTATGTAGATTAGCGAACTTGAAATTTGTATTAGTTAAAAATGAAATTAGTTTTTACTACATGTTAGTTATTACATTTTAATTTACTAGTCTATTAACATTTATAAATAGCCTATGATAGTAATCTATTTATAAGAGGCTTAAACAAAAGCTCTATAATTATAATTGTTACCTAGGCTATATAAAGGTAATTATATAGATTAGCCGGTACAGCTAATTTGAGGTTATTGTTTTGTTATTCCTTTACTACTTATCTTATTTCTTAAGAATAAATCATTTCTTCAATGCGGAATTCACTTTTTCACCAAAAAATCACAATTTGAAAACTACGAAATCCATCTCTTTATAGATGTAGGCCTAATGTTAGATATAGGCCTAATGACAATTCTTTATGAGAAATGGGAATCATGTATAGTTTGATAGATGCATATTACATCATTACTATCACAAATAAGTTTTACAAACAATATATATAGGCTTATATATAAAAGGACAGGTTTGACTGGATAGCCACCTAGCCAAACCTGTCGTAGGTTAGGCCCTAGGTGAAGTCAATAATTGTGATTCCCTTAATATGTAAGGTGATATAATTTACAGTGTGCACACTCTATTTTAGATACTATATCAGTATTAATTATTACATTAATTATTATATGGAAGAATGACACCATTTCACGTTATTTGTGATTACAGATATAAACATTGCTATTTCTTAATTTCTTTAGTAACGTTTTTACAAATTGTAATTTTTCGGTGAAAAAGTAAATTCCGCATTGAAGAAATAAATTATTCTAAAAAAATAGGGTAAATAGTAAAGGAATAACTAAAAAATAACCAAAATTAGCTGTACTAGCTAATCTATATAATTATTAGCTACCATTGTAATTTCAAATGAAAGATGGCTAAATGGAAACTTGAATTAAATTGTAATTAAAAAATAATGTTTTTATGACAATAGGCTAATTACTTTAGAAGCAAGATGCTCATTTGTTAACTGTGTATACCGGTATCTATTAACCGAGAATAAAATATTCTGCTATATATAAAGGATGAAGTTACATTTCTGATAGTTGTTCACATTATTATTATTTTATTTTTTTAAATATCTTAGATGGTCTAACTAAAACTCACTGGGAAAAACAAATTATGGGTGTCACATGCTCATAAATTTTAAAAAAAGAAAACAATATCCTAACCTCACCTATTCCTCCCTCTCAATCTAAAAAAACAACAACCATTGTAAATCTTTAACTAAACTTAAAACTGTAGACAATAACTTCTACTAGCAATAGTATGCAGACTTGACCACAATTCCTTTGTTGTTTATATCAAATTCGGGTAAATGTTTACTAAGTAACTTTTATTTTCGGAGTTTTTTCTTTAACGTCTACTACATACCTTACTTCTTAAGAATAAATAATATTTTCCTTGCGCAGATCACTATTTTTCACTGAAAAATCACAATATAAAAAAAAAACTAATAAATTGACAGGTTAATAGATTACACATAATAGGAATAAGACGTATATAACACATCGTATGGTTTGACGCATGTGCATTACACAATGACTAAGCTAGATCGCTATTTCATGTCACGACAGGTTTGGCCAGGTGGATTTAGTAACATATTAGAGGTAAATGTGAACATTTTATTTTAAATTCTGGAAATTACAAGTTATCTTAAAAACATTTACCCAAATTAGCCTAGTAGGCCTACTACACAAGAGCAAAGTTTTATAAAATAACAGAGCTTTTTTTCTATTTTATGTCAATAATCTGAAACAGATTGCTTAGCCTAAATCCCATCATTAAATTTATAACCTATTTTTCCAATATACTCACTAATCAAACTTCTATTAGCAAATAATAGGTACATGGCTTCAAGATACCAACACAAATTTAAAAGTACCTGTATTTTATTGAGTTTTTAAATTAGGATGTTAAACCCATTAAAATCATCAATTTCTTATAGCCACAATTTCATGATTATTAGACAACTTCAGACAACTTGTATGTAAAAACATTATAACATATAGTTTGAAGTCAGACCAAGATATATAATCTAAGCTCATAAATTAATGAATTTACACTTTATTTGTTGAGACTAGGGCCTAGGCTACTTTAGTGTTAGTATCAGGGTTATTACTTAGGCCAGGGTAATTCAGTAAAATTAGAAGTAGGCCTAGGCATTTTTAGATTTAAAATATACAACATCTAAAATTTAGAGTTAATTAATTTAAAATGAATTATGTTCATAAGAGTTGTTGAACACTGCACCCCCTGCCAACTTAAAATGTCCATATGAACCTGAGAAATATTCAACCTAGGGAAAGCCAGATTAAATAATGAGGTTAATCTTGTTAACATTAATATATACAAAAACTTTATATGCCACACTTTCTTCCTATGAAAAATGTAAAACTGTAATTTGTTTCAACAACACAATCATATTCAATAAGTAGAAAGAATAATGAGATGAACTACCTTAAAGGAGGCCTACGCCTTCCGGGAGCTATAGTTTGTCTTCCCAGGCGTTTCCGAACCAATTTTGCTTATATTGATTAGGTCACATATATTTCCTTCTAAACTCTTGAAGTATTACCAGCTTATAGTAACATCGTAACTATAACCATTATTTCAAAAATGGTTAACTTGGTTATTTAATTGTTGAGTAAAATACCACTAAACATTAGCAAAATATAGGACACAAGCACAAAACTGGATTACTAACAAAAACGCATTTAGGAGTACCAACATAATGTGGTCATAATTGTTATAAAGTTGACTCTTAATACAGTTGTACTGCTTTAAAGTGAAATATTTTTGAATTACTTGATAAAATCAATTTAGTATTGTTACAATATTAGATTCGTCGAAGAAGTTTGTTGGAAATAAGGAAATAAAACTAATCGAAATTTTATTTTTCTTCATATTGCATAACCTGGAAATGGACCGAGAAATGTTCAAAGCCATTTAAATTATGGTACTTTACGATTTATGATAATTATTACTTTCTGTCATATAATAAATAGGTATGACTGGAAAAATGTTGAATTTAACATGGATATAATAATATACATTTGATTTGAAGTTCTTTTGAAAAGTCTAGGAAAGTGGTATTTAGTGATAATGTTAGTCTATCTACCCATCTGTTTGTATAGATGAAGTACATTACAACCAAAACGGTCTTACGGATTGTCGTAGGTCTTTTTCTTGTAAGTCAATTTTTTCAATTTTTAATTAATTGAAAATTTGTTGGTAGCCGCTATCAGACCAGAACAAAAAATAACATTTTTTTTTTTTTAAACAACTATTTTGTATAAGTTGTATTGAAATGTCTTCTCTGAAAACCCAAATTAAATGCAATCTTCCAAATATTACATCTAGGAAGTTATAAGCAAACTGTTATCTGCGATGGTTCCAAAATTTAGTGGAATAAATATTAGCAACAGTGTAAATAAAATTTAAAAAAAATCAAATATCTCAAAACTGGTCATAATGATTTCGATATATTTTTAATCAATTTTGAAGGTCATTGAACCATAGTGAGAAACTGAAGAAAAAAAAAGTTCGCTAGTGATAATAATATAGAAAACGTTAAATGTAAATCCTAACGAAACTTTATTTATGTACAGCAGTATATCTTAGTGCTATAAAATATCTGTCAGTACAATAGAATACCTCAGCTTTTACTATAATATAGTATAGAGTCAACTTGAACTTATCCTAATTTAAATAACTTTGAACTTTGTTTAAACCATTAGCTTGGTAAATCTTGGTTCAGTTGCGTTCATGTCCTCCCTCGACCCTCAGTCTTTAATGACATATGACAATGTAATGTGAGACTGTGAGAGCATGTCTCCGGGTTCTAGGTTATGCATAATATGGCACCAAATTCCAAATGATCTGTCAGATTTGAGTGGTATCTCTTTGTGTTTAAACTTTAAACTATTCCATTTTTTTAATTGTTTGGTGTCATGAAAATAATTCGGTGTAGACTATGTTCATTTCCCTAGCTAAATAAGATTTATTCATATCAAATTAATTTGGTTAGGAAGCCGATTATGTATGCTTAATTATTGTACTATTTTAGCAAGAAAAAAATTAAAATGACATTTGGTCTAAGAAATTGGATGACAGAATTGGATGGTCTCTTGAAGGATATTCCATTAATTCGACTGGCAATTCCAGGTCTGTGGGATTTTAATTTTTGTCTTTGAAACAAAAATATGTATAATTGGTATAAATTAGAAAAGTTAACGGTATTTTTGGCGATTTTTTAAAATCATGTTCTACATACCTTATTTTTTAATAATAAAATAAGTTTTCAATGTGGAATTTACTTTTCCACTGAAAATCACAATTTCAAAACTAAAGAATTCAATGCATTTATAGATCACTGAAGTCAAGCAACGTTGAGCGCGGTTAGTACTTGGATGGGTGACTGCTTGGGAAATAATGCACAGAGCACAATTCCTTTTTTTAACAAATTTAAGCATAGGTCAGGTAAGGGGTGATATATAGCCACTTTACTTGACCTTGTGATGTAAAAATTCATATGCAAAGCTATTTTAACTCATTAGATGTTAACCTATAAAAGTTGAAATTGTTTTTTTTTCTGTGAAAAAGTTAGCTCCGTGTTGAAAACTTATTTAATTATTAAGAAATAAGGTGTGTACAATATGATTTTTTAAAAACTGGTAACTTTCTTTCTAAAAAATTACCCCTACTACTTACACCATGAATATTTTGTACATGTGGAAAATGATTATCATGTATTATAATTTTTTTTTTTTTTTTAACAACTTCTTTGCATCACACTAAATATCCAATAAAATTTATGGTAAATATGTAGGCTAGTGTTCCTTTCTTTACTAGGCTACTTAAAAGCTAAATGTATGCAATTTGTATTCTTCCGACCTTCTTTTGTAACAATTATTTCATTCTTTTACATGCATTTCACTTTTGAGTGAGTGAAATCCATTATTTCTGTCAAAAATAAGCTATTTAAAGTGAAAATTTGCGGGCTTTTTGAGGTTAGTTCGGTTATTTATGTTACTACACATGACAACTTTTGAATCTATTTAATGTCTCATCCCTCGATGTTTATGTTCATCCGCGAAATAGGTCTTTTTAAAGAACTGTCCAACTAGATTTCAATTACTGTCAATCATGTACCTAACCAGACCTAGTTAAAGAACTACAGTTCTAGGTAGGTCAATATATATATATATATATATATATATATATATATTTACCTTACCAGACCTATAGTCCCTTTACTTAACCTTCCTATATGTTAACCTTCCGAGACCTAGTTCTCATGATTCTTAAATCATAAAAGCGTAGTAATATGAACCTGTAAATTTATTGTAGTGCACATGCGCCCCACGAGTGATTTCAATATGTACAACCTATGAAACCTAAACGCATAGCACGATTGCGTAGTTTTGATGTCAAGAAATGCTCAATTTTGATGATTATGAAGTGAAATAAGGTATTGTGAAACATAAAAAGTATACGGCGTAATAAAAGATTATGTAATCGTTAGAACAGAAGGTATTTAGAATACAAATTGCATAAATTTAGTGAGAAAATAGCAACACAGAGCTAACTTTTCACTGAAAAATTACAATTTGAAAACTATGAAATCAACGCATTTTTAAGTTATAGCATAATGACAATGCTTCACATTCATTGGAATTGGAATACCGTATGTACAACTTTGGGAGAAATGTTAAAGTGTATTATTAAAAGTGTTTTAACAATTCACTATACCGATAACTCCTGAACCAACTTCCAGAAAGATAGAAATTCATGAGTTTTGTTTGATTTTTGTTCGTGAGAAAGTATTATTTGTTCATTATTTATTTTCAGTTTGTTTGTTAATTAAAAAAATATTACGATTTTACAAAATTACTAATTTATTGAATCAAGACTTGATACAAATATAGTAATATTTTAGTTATTGGGGTTAAAAGATCCTATAAAAACTTATAGTTTCCATCCTATCAAACAATGAAAATGTCAAGTGTGTGCTAAAAACTACACTACTTTGACATAGAGGCACTTAGTCTGTAGGGATATATAGAGAAAGTTCTTTTTATAAAGTAGAAGTCTTTTACGCGGCCACAGTAATTATTTCTTCATCAAATAAACATAGCCTACATATTCGTAATTAGAATAACTTCCAGTTTTATTTGATGCCCCACACAATATTTCCAAAAATACATTTTTTCAACTAAATGGTTTTTGCCCTTGTAGTACCCCAAGGTCATTTTTTTTTTGTTACCACTATATTTTTCCTATATTTGGGACAATGCAAAGTTTGAAATATATAATTATAATTTATCGTCTTGTCTGGGTTGAGGCTTATAGATAGATAAATAGACAGACACGCGAAATTATAAAAGTCCTTGGTTATCAGTTTTAATGGTCATAAAAACCAACTGACCATAATAAAGAGAAATCAATGAAAATGGAATCCATCTTTTAATGTCTATTGAATTGTTAATCTCACATATCACAAAAACTGCTTTTAAAACTTATACACTACATATTTCTCATTGTGTGGTTAAATTAAGTTTAACAATAATATACGAATTTGCACTACAATTTAATTTCAAATCCAAGTAAATTTTTTTCACATTTGTAGGCACATCATGTTCAAGTTAGAGGGTCCCCATGATATGGACATGTTATCTGACACTTTAAATTTCGCCTAGCCCCAACATATCAATTTTTTCATCAAATAAACATACATATTCATAATCAGAATATTGTATAGTTTTATTTAATACTCCACACATCCCAATGTCATATTTTTTTTTGTTACCACTATATTTTTCCTATATGTGGGACAATACAAAGAATATAAAAATGCAAAGTTTGAAACATATAGGATTTATCGTCTTATCTGTGTACACTGGTTGCGACTTACAGATGGACAGACATACTCATAAAATTATAAGGGTCTACTATTTTAAGTAAGGACCCTAAAAATGATGGCAAATTATTCAAATTTTAAACACTGTACAACAACAGTTGGGAAGAAAATGAAGCATTCCTCATATTATTCATAAAAATAGTGGTCGGTCTATCATATTTTGAATTTTGTTTAAATTAAAATGTGTATTAAACACTAAAAGAATTCCCAATAAAAATATAACAATTAAACTATTAACATCTGTTAAGGATCCATAGGACAAAACTTCATTTTGAGATAAATGAGGTTTTAGTTTTCATTCCTACTGCTAAAAATAATAACTATTGCAACAGCTGTGCAGATCGTTTTATTAGAAATATGAGACATATATTTATTAGAATTACTAAGAATAAACTATGAAAACATTCTTTTTCATTTTGTAATTTGTACTTTTTAAAATCATGTCATAGGCTCTTCTTCTGGAGAACACTTTATAAATCGTTTATGTTCTTCTCTAGAAGAAAGGCCTATGACAATACAAATAATTATAAACCAGTATTTGTCTTTAAAAATAAATGTTTAGGGAAAAAAAGGATTTATTTGAGAAAAATAATATCAAATATTTTATTGTCTATATACATTTATTATTTTCAGTTAGTTTTTAAATGTTATTAAAAAAGAAAACATGATAATGGGTAAACTGTTCATCTGGGATTGTTCCTTGTATTACATAAGAAAAAACAACACAATATTTATTATGTATAGCCTTATTTTTTCATCAAGATAAAAGACAGGTTAGATTTTACTGTCGTCCATTTCATACTCCATCTGATCGGTTTCTGGAGTCACCTCTTGTTGGATACATTCATTAATATCTTTCATTTTGGCTGGATTTAAGGGAACTCGAGGTACAGGACTTAGATTCAGTTCTTTGGGTAGAGACTTGGCATATCTGAATGGTTGAAAAGCTTCACAATATGTCTTTGATGCTGCTAAAGTCCCATTCTGTTTGAACAGCAGTACTCGGTATTGTTGAATTCTGAACAGACAATTTTTGTTTAGAGGTTTTTTTTTTTTCAAAATAGGGAAGAAGTGCTTCATTCCAGTCGTACACAATAGATGCATCATGGTTCATGGGTTAATTTAAAAGAAGATGGGTTTTCACGGCAAATCAATATTTTATCCATATATTCTTTCCGCACCTCAAACTCTTCTTTTTTTTCATGGCAGACTTAATAACACCAAATTTTCTATCGTACTGTCCGAATGAATGTCCTCGTACCGGAAATATATGGACAATATCCACACAAAGTTTCTTTGACAACCATGAACAAAATCGAATCATTGTTTGGTTTTTATTTTGTCTACTGGCGCCATCTGAAAGGAAAACAATCTTTTTGGTGTTTGGATAGGCATCCATTTTTTCTTTTATGCAGTCAAAAATAAAAGAAACAACAGTGTTTGGTCCTTTTTTACACTGAGATTCCATAAATTTGTAGATAAAAGATGAACCATCATTATGAAAGTGTACATTAAAAACAAATAGCCACAAAGGTCTCTTATAAAATTGTTTAGTAATTTTAAGTTTAGGTAAAGGGAGATTCTGCGCATAATCAAACTCTATGACAAGAGTATCGTCTTGCTCGCTCGCTTTCTTTAAGTAATCATTTTTTAATGTTTTATTTGCTTCAACTTTCTTTTTATGCAAAGAATGTTCTATTCGACACACGTCTTGTGGATTTTTTTCAAGTTTCAACTCGCACTCCATACAGTAGTCACACATATCGGTTTTTGGCTTTCGGAATGTGAAATTCGTTTGCCTAAAGAATTTAAAATAAGTCTTGTATTCCATTTTCAAGTGATTATTTATGTTATCTTTATAATATTTTTTAAATTCAATAAAAATATTCTTTATAGTGAGGTCTGGGTTGTCAAAATAGAGCATATTTGATTTTTTTTGTATATATAGTGACTTTAACTTTTCTAGATTTCCAATTGTAATAGTGACTTTGTTTATGAGGAATACCCTTTAAGTGATCTACAACCATTTCATAAACATTTACCTCTATATTTCTTTGGCACCCATGCTTTCCCCATTGTTCTTCGAACGACTTATTTTCAATAATTTTTTTTTGTATAATACGCACTTGCTTAATGCTAATTTGATATACACTAATAAGAAACAAGCAACACATTTCTTTATCACAGCCATTTTGTTTAAAATAATACTGCCATGTATACTGCCTAACAACTTTGCGTTCTTGTATTTCCTTATGCCGTTTTGGCAGTTGAGCTAAACCCATACACCCTGCTAGAAAAGTATCTTAAGTTTCCTTCAGTCTACTGTTATAAAAAGATTCAAACAAAGTTTTCTGCTCGGACGGAGGAAAACTATCATAGCACTTTTTCAAACAACATTTATTTATTACTGAAAAGATTTTACCTGGAATAATTTGCCCAGTTGTTTTAGAAAATAATCAAGTCCACTTTGTCTATTTACTTTTGCTATATTTTCCTTCCAATTGTCCTTCCTATTTTCTTCTTGGCACCACATAAAATTGAACTATCTAAAACACTTTGACGTCTAGACATTCTTTTAAATAATTTAAAATTATTTAAAAACAAAATAACTTATAAAGAAATGCAACTTGAAATAAACCCAAACATAAACATTCAACAGGTCGACTCTAACTCTAACACTCTAACCTAGAGCTCTGGACTGGAGGGAATATTGCCAGCTGATATCACTTTACAGAAATCATCCTACAAACCTAACAAAATAAAATATTTTAACAAAATTTTACAGTGTCATAGATCATAGTCTAAAGAATCCATTTCTGTGTTCTCCAGAAGAAGGGCATATAGTCCCATAGGCCCTTCTTCTAGCTACAGCCTCATATATTATTTACATTACAAATACACAGAGTGTTAATATAGGAAAGGACGATAATGTATTCACTTGTTCTAAAGGTCAAAATTTAAGAAGTTCCATAAAAAATATACCCATATATTTTCCATCAGATCTATCAGTTTATTATTATTATTGTTATTCATATATGTCATAATTAGAGTCAAAATTTGATACTGATATTAATTTGTGAGTTTCTTCTAAATGCAATAATTTTTCAAATAGGTAGATATTTATAAAAGATGGCTGTGATGTTAATATCAGAGGAATATTGGGACTGATATCCATTGTTTAGCTTTTTAAATGTGTAGCAAAATCACACACAAAACTCATCATTTCAGGTGTTTATTAGAATTTTTTTATTACTTGACCTTCTGAAAATGTGGACAAATTATTGCTCTTTCCTTCTGAACTAGTTAAGATATTTTCTTTTTATATTTGCAAATCTCTATGAAGTTACAAACACTAGCCACTACTTTCAGATAGTTTAATAATTACTGTAGTTTAATTTATTGTGTATTAGGTACTCATGATTCCATGACCTATAGCATTACACAATCATCACATGTTGCTCCAGACAGTGATGAAGTAGTCAAGTTGTTGTCAAAATACTTCTGCTTTTCTAAGAGAATAATCTACAAATGGTGCATTACTCAAAGTGCTACAGTTTTGCATCAGTTAAACATGGGCATACGGTAAATATATTATAATATTAATATAGTATGTATTTTAGTTGTGCCATTTTTATAAAATTAAAAAATTACACCCTTTTATAGTTAACTATGATCAAAATTGAAAGTTGCAATTACTTGTATACATTCATTTAATACTTTGGGTATTGAGTAGGCATATTTACAATAAAGGTGCCTGTCCTAATAAGCAATTCTAAGTAAATTTACATGCTTATAAAATATGTTATGTTTAGCTTACAACAATGAAATTTAACAAATTTGTTCTGTATAATTCCTCCTCAAAACTATCTTGGGCAGGTATACGCACCAGAATTTCACCGAGAGTCAGGCCGTTTTTACCAGGATTTTCTAAGGACCACAAGTAGACCTACGATATTCAGAACAGTATTTTGAACATCCTACTTACAATAAAAATCTTAATATATTTGTTATAGGTCTATACTAATTTACATTAACTGTGAAAAGGAGTTTATAATTGTTATTATGTAATCATGAAAATGCATAACCTTTATTTAATGAATATGATTATTATAAACATGATTATCACATTGAAAAATGTAGGCTATAAGAAAATTTGTGTTTTTACATTGTCATAAGTAAAAAAAATCAATGAATTAGCTGGAATTACCGGAAATGAGAACCCTGACATGCTGGCAAATAATGCATCATCAATGAAATTCATAGGACCAGAACCGTTTTGTCGAATCTCATTTTCGATTACATGACATATGCACTTTAGAAAACATATCCACAGGATGGGTATCTTCACAGCGTAACCTACGTGCAGGAGATGTTTAATGCATGATGAAACTACATACCACCTGCTCTTAGACTGCAGCAGTCTTGAACAGGAAAGGATAGGCATCTTTGGACATGTGGAGAAAAGCCTAACAATTTCCCAAGACAACCTCATAGGAAAGATCCTCAAGTTCGCAGAGCTTACAAGCATACAATTAGAGCAGGCATACATTTTAGTCTAATGCTAGTTAAAATACAAGTTCTATGATTAAAACAATTAAGAGCATGCACTAATCTACCCCTAATTCCTCTTAGTCTTTACTTTACTTTACTTTGTCTGATCCAGGGCTTCTGTATCAGGACTGCATCAATATTCTCTGCAGCAAATTCTTTGCACATTATGGCAGTAGCAGCTCTACTGTGCTGCAGATTGATTTGAAGGATCCTTACATCTCCATCTTCTCTACCCTGCAAAACTTTCAGATGTACCTTCTCAAATCCAAAGTACACGCTCCAATCGTTAGCCTTGAGCGTCCATGCTAATAGATTGTCTATGACAAGAATGAGGGTCTGACGACTATCATCCTCTTTCTTGGGACCAATCATCCTCCAATCGCTCATAACCAACCAATAATTTTGATTGCCAATTATAGCAATTAGATATTTTGGCAATCTGTTAGCTAGTCGCTTAGAGGTCCTCAGAAGAACTTTGGTGGTCCATACGGATGTCTTTATACTCTCCTACTTTCACCGCCAATCCCCCCTACCTCCAAGCTACAGCTTTGTAACCATCCGAGCTAACCACTCTTAAGTGTTGTCAGTGCCGCACGTAACTATATCAGAGCACCCTTTTCTCTGTATATTTTTTGACATTGGAGCCGTGTGCCGTCTTGCACCAGACACAGCTTGTCAATCAAAGACTCCTCAAGAACGTCCAACTTCTCGTCCCTTCAACCTGACCTCTCGGTAGGTTTCAGGTACGATAGCCATCTTGTGACCTGTTACCAGATTTTTGAAGGTAGGCCTGATACCACCTTCTACTTCCTAAAGGCCTCAAGAGTGAAGGCCTTTGTCTTTGTCTTTTTGCTGCTGGCTACAAAAGACAGCATCTTTAGTATCTTTACCTACAGTACTAGAAGAATGGTACTAACAAGTACTAGAAGAAAGTGTCCTCTTCCCGGTTCTCTCTGCATCTCCTGCAGCTGTAGCTACGGATGGTTTGCTGCTCTTTTTCTTCTTCTTAAAACCATCCATCTCTCTCCATTCATTTCCTGGGATCCATGTTCTTTTAGCTTCTTTCTGTTCCCTTGTAAGTCTCCTATTCCTAGAACCTGAAACTTTAGTGTCTGTATGGCGGATATTGGTCTCTTCACCAGTGTCTGTTGACAGTTTTTCATCCTCGCTTAGTTCTATTCTGGAACTTGTTTCTTCTGGTGTAACTATACAGTCACCTCCACAGATGCCACAGATGTTTGTTCAAGTCTATGTTCAAGGTCTATGTTGCTTGGCGGTGTCTTAGTTACCACTGTGCTCCTCCTAAAGGGATTTTGTTCTTGTTCTTCTTTTTCCTTAATCTAAAAGCAATGATTGGTGTCCTCCAGAATCCTTGACACTGACCTCCGAAGAGAGTGGATTATCCAAGACCAACCTTGAAGTACCACCTGGGTTAGGATTTCCAATTGGATTGTCCATTGCTCGTCGATAACATCATCTTTTGGATATTTGTGATCAAAGTACCCTACTTCTGGACTGGTCGCTTCGCTTTCATTGCAGCTTGCAGCATCCAGTCTACCCATGCTTTTTATATCAGAGTTTCCTTCTCCTAGTTTTTGAAGAACCATCTTCTTACCGTTCAAGACAGCACAGGGCAGTGCATATTTTAATGGCAGCATTTAGTTGCCATGTCACAGCATTGTTGTTGGGTTATTGTAGAATTGTAATGAGTGTGGCACTGCCACTATCCACACCCACCCTGCTGCCTCAGTCTGGGACTGCTTATTTGGCCAAGCCGTATTCACAGCTGTCCATCATTTCCGATGGAATGTTCGCTATCCGCCAACTGTGACTCGACCAGTAAAAGAGTCTCACCCTGGGGGATTTGTCCAAGCAAGACTGAAATATTTGCTTTGCTTTAATTCTTTGATAATATTTAGCAATATATTTGTCGCTAGGTCTGTGATCTTCACATGCAGGGAGATTCAGATAGCTTTGGTTTTGAAACTTCATCTAATATTTGTTTACTGTTTGATAAATGTGAAAACAATGTTTTGCAAACAGTTACAATATACTCTTTTACAATTTTTGCATCTGAAAAAGGCTTCATTGTCCGCGCAAGAATTCCAGTTATGAGACACTTTGGTGGTAAGCTCATTTTTGTTTATTGCACTAAAAAATGTGTTTTGTTCAAAAGCAACATTCTTTTTAAAGTATTCAGTTTTCCTTCTTTATGGATTTTTTGGATATTTCTCTTCATTTTATATGATCTGTTGTGTGGTGTCTATGAAAGTTATAACGTTTGTTCCCCATAACGGTTTCACGACAGATTAAACATAGAGCAGACAAATCTTTTTTACCTTTAACAAAGAAGAAATCATGTTCCCACTCAATTTGAAATTCATAATTTTCTTCCTCGATTTTTCATTTCTTGCCTTTTGAACAAACTCCTCCGATATTTATACCAGAATAATTTTGAAACTGAAAAACTACTGAAGTAAACTCACAAACCGACAAATAAAGACGACTCATTAAGAAAGAATAATACGACTCAACTAAACTGACTGGTGAAGAAGCGCTTCAGGTTTCCAGTTGAGACATGTCTGACTATCAGCTGTTGTAGTGTGCTCGTTGTCATAAAGCTGACTGAGATTATCTGCTGAGTCGCTCACAAAGCATTGCTGCATCTGGCACACTGCTAATAATTCAGTTATTCAGGACGGTATGCTCTGTTCCAGACCACAAAGTGAATTTCCTGAAATTTTAAAATTTATTTTTACGTTTAAAATTTAAATTGTTGTAATTTGAAAGCAGTGACAGATATTTCGATGAAAATAAAACTATTTGAATTATAATTAGATCATTTTATTTAAGTAAATAAAATTGAGCAGACTATTGTGATACTTAAAATTTTAACTTTAACTTTGATACTAAAGAAATGGTGTTTTAAGATTTGAAATATGAAAATAAACCGGGAAATTTATAATTGGTCTAGAGAAAAGACAACGTGAGTCAAATAAATGACTGAAAATAATATTAAAACAAGGGCAATAAAAAATTTAATATAGATTTCCAAAATATTAATTTAAGGTAGAAAATGTTCGTTGTAAGGTATAATAAATTCTAAAGTGATATATTGTGTTGTGATAACAGACAGAACAGGTTTTCATATAAATGATTTGAGCAGTGTTCGTGGTGCAAAGTATGTGAACGTGGGGTTTTGCTGACGTAGTAGATCTAAAAAGGACGCTTAATTGTAGATCTAGTGAAGCTGGCAGTCTTAGGGAAATGTTTGAGTTGGTAGCAGGTGTTTTAAAAAGAGTTTTGGAAGAAGGCATCTGACTTGGTCAGACATATTTTTTGTTAGAAAATATTTATGGACAATGTAGTGTTAATACTTGTAACAGTCTTAAGGCGGTATATGGCTTGGTCAGACGTAATTTAGTTACAAGATATTTGTGAACAATGTAGTATTAATGTTTTTTTAAACAGTTTTAAACGAACGTCAGGGATAAAGTGAATAAAAAAGGACAGTTTGAAATTAATTGACTGTAGAGTGTATAGGAAAGTGATGGACACATTGAATAGGACTGTGAATTTGCAAGGACAACTTGAGATTGTCAGCGGGCTGATTACGTCTACAATGGACCTGTACTTCAAGATCGAGGGCTGCTCACCACAAAGGATATTCACCCTGGAGATGGCTACCATGTGGTAACAAAAAATGATAGAAAATCTTATATAATTTTTTGTATAAAAAGGACCAATGACGAAAAAATATGTTAAAATTTGTTTGAATAAGTAGTCGTAATGTAAGCAGTAATTTTAAAAGATTTAATCTAACTTCTAAATAAAAAATAATATAAATTTTTAATATATGAGAATAAAGAAGCTCATAACAAATATAATCATTAAAAGTTGCAACTAATTAAAGTAGAATCATTAAAAAGAATTTTGGTCTCTTCAAGACAGGACAATTTTAAATTTACGATATAAATAATTTCAGATAATATACTAAAGAATATGTACCATGAATATATATGTGTATGAATAACTTTAATAAATTACTATGTTCAGTTTCAGCAGAAAAAATAAGGATTTTTATTTACCAGACCACCAGTACACTTTTAAAAGAAAAACGACCCTGAGATTATTTTTATTCAAAGTAAATTTGTATTTTTTCAAAATTGGTAAACTTCAAGCTACCTGGCGCCCTTAGCTGAGCAATTTTTTTAATAAGTTCTTAATGTTAAACAGTGTCAATTTTAAAATTAATCAGATCAATATTTTTAACCTGTAATAATTCACAATTATCATAATTATTCAAATAAAAACATAAAATGCAAGAAAACTATTGCTCCCGACATCTATTGGCGAGAATACGAAGCTCAAACATAGATGACGTCATTCGGCCTACAAACGACTGAATAAGACAAGTAATCAAATATCCTACATCCACCAAATCTAGGCCAAACTAAAAATTATTCACAACTTAACAGGCAATGCTATATTAAAAAAACTCAAATTATAATTTGACTGTAAACGAAAGAGATCCAATATTGAAACCCATAATATATCAGTTTCTGTTTACAAAGAAACCTCGACATAGCTTCGGCTTATCGGAAATTACAAATCAACGAGACCACTAGGCAAAATTTGAGAAGTACCGTCAGATTCCCAACTAAATTTCCTAGAGAAATGCTCATCTCGAAAACCTAGAAAATTCGGCAACAATTTGTTTTGATAGGTTGAAGAAAGTGGGCAATGTCGACCATAATTACAATATAATCCATTATCAGACGTGACGTCACTCCAGAAACCACGCCCGCCCGCTGGCTCATCACTGATTGGCTAGCGATCAAAATATCGTAAAGGCTAGTTCAAATACTTATATTTCACTGACCAACATATGAATGCAATTTAAATAAATATTTTAACTAAAAAAATATAAAAGAAGTGTAAAACTGATAGGAATTAGAGTATTCAAAAATTATCATTAGACAGAAGTAACGTTTAAATCCAAATTCACCATTTTCCATTTATCATTATAAACATCACCTTTCATAAACTAAATCAGTGAAAGTGCATTGAAAAGTGAAATCGTCAAGCCAGTGCCGTCCGGATCCTAACCCAAGAGCATTTTGGTTTTTTAAGATAGCCATTGTTAGAGAAGTGTGGAAGCATCCAGACATATAAATTATCCGAAGATATTCAGCAGAAAGGCGAGTTATTTTGGAACCAGATGAAATGAATCTATAAAATAACCAAAACCGACCTATTCCAAGAGAAGATTGAAGATTTATAACCAATATTACCTGAAACCTAATCCAATAATCCTACCAATTGGTGAGACCAACCCAACACTATATTTTACCATAAGCCTAGCTTAAGCAATTTAACCAGTTCCTACTATGAACTTGAACTCTATATATATATATATATATATATATATATATATACACACACACAGATATAATCTTGTTGACAAATAAACTGAATAAGACATAGTGCAAAGATT
Source organism: Aphrophora alni (assembly GCA_963513935.1). NCBI lineage: Eukaryota > Metazoa > Arthropoda > Insecta > Hemiptera > Aphrophoridae > Aphrophora > Aphrophora alni. Next base: position 40,835,446 of record OY740767.1, read on the forward strand.
AAATTTAAACTTGGTAATCAATAAGACAATATTTAGTGAATCATAACGTCCATCCAAATGATGAACTTCACATGTCCTCATTCCATTTTCACCATTTAAATAACCTAAGACATTTAGTTGAATTTCTTCATCAACAAATTGATTTTTAAATATTTATAAACTGTGAACATTATAATTAAGGATCATATCATATGATTATTTTAGTGACCTTGGAAAGTGCCGACACGCTTAATCCCCTCCCCGAGATAAGACCATAAATTTAACCTATATATGTACAATCAAAGACTAATATCTCATCATGTTATGTTATCTATTGTATTCATATTATACTTAGTAAATAAAATAAAAAATCCTGTTATTTGATTTCACAATGATTAAAAGTTTTTAATTCAATATTTCTGATAAAAAATATAATATTAATATAATCTAAGCTTGCTTACTAGTAGAGCTTTAAAAAATAAAATAAATAATTATAATTTTAGATACCTTAGAGATTTGTGAGAGTGTAAACCCCTTATTTTTTATATATTTAGAATTGTCGCATCAACGTGGGGAAATTATGTTACAAAAGTAGTTTAACTTATATCTCCCATATTTTTTATATGTATTTACAAACATAGTTACTGCAGCAGCATTATGTAGATATGGAACTTACTATCTAGATATTTATCAGTTTCTATCAATGAAACCAACCTCATCCTTCAGCCTATCAATTTCCAATGTGTAAAATTATTTTTCAAAATTTTCACTTTTTGATAAATTATCAATAAAAGAAGATTAATTATCAAATAAACTCACTAAACTAATGTAATAATGTAGTAGTTAATGATGGGTAAATAACGTCTTCACAAAAGCTGTGACAAACTGGATGATGAAGAAAAAGAAGATAAAACCATATAAAAAAAGGAACTGTATGAATTTAAAGAGAAAAGATATTTAGGATTCCCTAGGTCATATAAAATTTAATATGATCATGTAGATAGATTTAACGTGAAATTATAGGTAAGCTTTAAACTGTTAAAACTTAACTAAAATATTTGTTTAATTTACAATATTGTTTTAGATATTTTGACCTCCGTCTAGCTACCAAACCTCCCGAGCAGGAATTTTATTTTGTTCATGGATTGTACGCTTCACCAATTAATAGCCCACTTAAAGAAATAAACAGTTTTTTAAAAGAAAACACGGAGGAAATTGTGATTCTAGATTTTCAACATTTTTATGATTTTACACCTCAGGATCATCAAATGTTGTTGCAAGAAATTCGTAATATATTTCGAGATAAAATATGTCCTGTACCAGTGGACCTCACTGTAGTAACTCTTAATTGGATGAAGGAACATAATTATCAGGTGATTATAATTTATAGAAATGATATTTTTAGAAATGATAGGAAAGTATGGCCCGGTCAACTTTGGCCTACCCCTTGGCCTGATACAACTGACACACAAACTTTAATTGATTTTTTAACAGAAAAATTAAAAAATCGTTGTAACGAAGTAGGCCTTGTTACACAATGTATACTGACTCCGGATATAAAATTTGTCTTAAAGCATTTGTGTGGAGGATTAGAACATAGTTGTGCTACTGGTTGTTATCATGTGTCATTACCATGGCTTTCTCAACAAACACCAGGTTTAAATGGCATAAATGTAGTTATTACTGATTTTTTTAATATGAATGGTGAAGAGTTCTCCAAAACAGTCATTGATCTGAATTATAAATTTATTAAAAAATAATAATTGACAGCTCATATAGTATCTTTAAGAAACTTGTAACTAACAATTAATTATTGTCTTTAAGTGACATTCAATTAACTATAAGTAGAAGACTTTTATATTTAAAGTTAAATAAGCTTTATTATTATAGTTCTTTATTATCTCTAAACTTGCATTAAAAAAGTCAATATTCTTTTAATTTTTTTAATTAGAAATTATTACTTCATCTATCTCATGTACCTATTTTATATTCTACTTTTAAATATTAATGTACTGAACAACTTAATTAGTTTTAGTTTTATAAAATAGATTTATAGAAATAAAACTTAACTATTTAATTTTGTATACTGTGTATTCGTTTTCTAACCTTAATTTAAAAGTAATTTTATAGAGATCCGAGTAGTTTTTTTTTCTATTACTAGAATCATGGTATGTACGAGGGATATCTAGAACTGATGAGATATTTTGGAACTATTTGATGTACGTATGTATTGCACCAATTTTTAACATAGTTTCTGACGTTGATGACACAAGAGTCATATTGTCATATTGATGAGGGTGTTGTATTTATTCATTGTAGAAAGGTTAATTGTAGATAGATGGATGATGAAATTTTTCCCAGCTGAAGTCAAATTATGTTATGTTATGGTGGCAGTGTTATAATTTAGCACAAAGTACTAAATAACATGCTGTTTTGAAATGGACACTGGCTTTGATTATAAAGCTTTGAGAGACGATGTTCATAAGCAAAACTCCTTATCTGACCTAAAATAGGAATATGTCTCATTAAATTTCGTACTTGATGACGATGACTGTACCTCGACTATATAGATCACTTTAATTCAGGGGCTGCATGTGACACCCATGTCACTATAGGTCAAGGAATCTTCGCCTCACATTATTATGTGTGAAAGGCCAATGCATTACCCTGTCGTTTAAATTTTGTGTTGTTCAGTAAACATTTTTGACACAACTATAGTTTTCGGACTCAATTTTGTGACAAAGTAAACAAATTATTTGTGGAAAATGCATGGAAGTGACGTAATAATCTGTTCTCTCAGTTCTCACTAATCTTCTCTCCAACTGCACAAAATTTCATTCAGAAAAATGGTGACTCACTCCTTTCATTTTGTGCACAATGTTGTGTCTTTCATTAAAAAAGTACACCTGTATCATTGTATGTTCTCCATAAACATCACAGATATGACTGCGAATTTCAGCTGGTTTAATGTGAAACGCATCACAGTTGTCATTTTCTATATGGCAAGTATCTCGATTTTTGTGTGTGTTTAACATTATCCACTCATCGAATGTCTAAAATTGGTGTTAGTGCCTTGCCAACAAATCAAATTAACTCGGCACGAATGTACAACCTAGTTACTGTTGCAGTAATATGTAGATATGAAACTTACTATCTAGATATCCCTCGAACATATTTATCAGTTCCTATTAATGAAACCAACCTCAGCTCTATTAGTTTTTTTTTTGTTTTTTGTAGAAATATTTTACCTTAAAAGATTTGAAATATACTTATTATTTAATTATATTATAAAACATAACTTACCACTTGATCTAAAATACTACAAAAATAAAAGTAAGTAATAATAAGTATTATGTTATATAAGATTTTATTTGTATTAGTGTTAGAATAGTTTTATTTTTACATAGTTACCATTTTTATCACAAATATAATTATTATATAATTACTGTAACATATACAATAATGCATAAATTGGGGTAAATAATAATTAATTATTCCACTATTTGTTTTGTTTGGTGAAAATCCTAACATTGGAGTACCATGTATAAAAGTACATAATTGTCTGAAAATAATATTATTATATTTATTGAATGGTTTTGTTTTGTCCTAAAATATCTGATTGTAAAAAGTGCAATAAAATTGATCAAACATTGTTAAAATTGTAATTATACATATAAACACATTCTTCATAAATTATAAGAAATATTTATTTCTTTTAAATATGAAAATTCATCAGAATATATAATACATACTGAGAAAGAAAACCAAAATAATTAACTTTATGACACATTAAAAACTTTAGGTTTGTTAGATTCAATTAAACATAATCACAATAAAATTAAATGGATAATAATAATTTTTAAATTCAAACAGTTATTCAAAATAATTATTCAAGTCTTTGAAAGTCTTATACACACATGAGAAGGGGGGGACACAATTGTCAATATCATTAATAATGAGTCTATTTTCTCTTATTAGGTCTCTCACCTAACATATTATCTAACAGAATCAAAATAAGAATACCAGAATGTTCCTGTAGATCCCTTGGTTATTATTAACAGTTCAAATATATTGAAGGTGAATCTATATACATATACAAAGGAAATTAATTGTCTATGTTCGCCCTCGGATGCTCAGGTTACAAGATGGTCTATTTCAAATTACTGTATTAGCATAGAATCTCAAAAAACGGGGATAGGGATGGAGTAAACTTTTCCCAAGTTGGGGGATGGGCAAAACACATACATAAATATATAAACAAATGATATTATTAAGATTAAATTCAATTAGCGAAGTAAATAATTTTTCAATTGTTAATTTATTGTTTCTTCAATATGGGATGAAATGCAAGGATGAATCATGAATGAAATCACAAATTTGATTTTCAAAGTTATTAGCTGGTTTTAATAGTTTACCCCCAAATTGTGTTAGCTTTACTTTAGTCATTGTGGGTTATAGAGATTTAGTGGAACAAAATACAGTAGAACCTCTGTTAACCGGCCTCGGATTAACTGGTCCTCGGATTAACTGGCCTATATCGTAGTGTACTGGTTGGATGAGAGTTTCCGATAATAAATTGTAATTGAAACACCAAAGCGGCGGCGATATCAAACGACTTTGTCGATAGCGGTATCCCTTACATTATGTTAAAATAAATTTACATATCTAATATATTATCTCGAAATATATTTATGATTAAATATGTCCTATCCAATCTACAAAGTTAATTTTATTATGTGAAGCGTGCGTATATAGTGTTCTATGTTATATTATTGGTATGACAAATCCTACTTGCGTTTACACTTGGCACGCCAGTGTCCTTCTAAGTTTATTTTAATATTTTTAAATTTTCAAGTGGTTTCTTAGTTGATCTTTATGTTATATATTTATATTGTGAAGTGTTATAGTTAATATGATTATTAAATTATAAAACTTCCCATTCATTTGTAGTAGTTCCTAACCAAACATTTAGGCTTAGACCTATTTCATACCAGTAGACAATCCATTAGGTAATTTGATGGATTGTCTATTTGGAATTTTTGCCACTATAGTTGATGGAGGGTCGTTTTGTTTGAATGGAATACCTAAGATTCCTGATTTGGATTATATTCTTTTCAACGTCATTTTGAATTTTTTTAATATGTAAAGGAAAATTTTTTTTTTTTATAGTAAACATTTACATTTACCTTAAAATTACATAAATACTGCTTTTACAAGAAGAAATTTGCGTTGTTTAATAATTATTCATTTGTTTTCAGAAGGTGAGGTAATTGAAATTTCAGTACTGGTAAAGAGTTAAAATTGTCACAAACTATGGAATTAAACACATGACCGTTATATCAATTTTAACAGCGTAAAGTAACTTTTTTAATAAGGTATAGTGTGGGTTTAGTGGAGAGAGTAAGGAACAAAATTTTATGAGGCTTCAGCATAACTGGCTATAAATTTACTTTTGTACTGGAGTTAAAATAATACAATATACATCTTACACTTGGGTATTAGTTTAGGTTATCTGCTTCAGATGCATACCAGGTACAAAATATGTGTTTTATTATAAATCATAGTCTATCTTCAGCAATTTAACATTGAGTCATCTGTATAGACATAACATTATCTGATTAAGTTTGTTAGCCAGTTTGTAGCACCTCTGTAGAGGAGCTATCCATTTTATTGGTGCTACAAAGCAAGCAGATATCACTGTCAGACAGGTCCATGACACGAATAGGTATACCTGTAGATCATTCTGGATAATCAGAATATAAAATTAATATTTTTCCCAGACTCAATTCCATGTACATCTCCTTAGAATACTAAATACTAAGTTAATATTTACTATAATGTTTCTGTTGTTGAGTGATGGGTCTGATTGGGCCATGTGAATTTGTCATTGGTTTGTAAGTTGATCTTTTTCTCATTTGTTAAAACACAGAATCCATTGCAATTAATTAATGATTGGTACTGTGACACACCTCTATTTAAAAATATGAACAAAGTTTCTAAAGATAGAGTCTATAACATTTTAAACAAAAACTGATGATGCTAGAAATGATTAATTTGCATACTTAAGTAAATTGGTATGTTTATGGAAATCAATGTTACATATAGGTAACTAAGTTATTAAGATGTGGGAAATAAAATAAGTTGTGCCTTCCATTTGTAAATGATAGTTTACTTACCTATTTACAGGTTTAGTTTCTTGTCTAACTTATGAAAAATCATTCCTAGGTTTACATATTATACTACTTGCTGTTTTCCACAATTATTTATATTGTTTAAAACTTATATTATTACATTAGTATTTAAACTTTCTTTCAAATAAGTATGTAATAACTGAAGGTTGAAAACATTTTATTTCTAATTTAAGTTTATATTAAAATAATATTGTAATTGTAATAATACATATTATAGAAATTCATTAGGTTTTATGTGAGTTCTTTCCTTATATAATATTTTAATTAATTTAGTTAAATCAACAGTTCACTGATTTTATTCAGCATTTTGATTTACAATTCTAGAATACAATCATGTAAACAAATTGTTTTTCTTTTTGTGCCCAACTAAGTAACACCAAGGACCATTTTCCAAGGTAACCCTGTCTCTCCTATCCATATAAAATCTAAACATAAACAAATAAATAATTGATTCAGTATTTTTATAAATAACTATAATATATCTTTAACTATGTTTTTTGTGATTAAATTTATTTGATCCCTTTACGAGTTGTTCTTGCTGAACACCAGTCTACTTTAATGTTCACATCGGTGGATTTCTGAACCCTTGAAAAGGTGACATAAAGCTGTTTATTGCTAAACACTGCACTTGGAAGATGGATACCCATTCCGTCAAGAGTCTGACCTTGTGATTTATTTATAATTAAGGTAAATGCTACCTTTATGTTTAGTCTTAGGCCCAATCTTAACCTTAACTGTCTTTAGTGTTGAAATCACTGAGTGTTTGGTTTAAAAATGATTTCCTGGGGTGGATCCAGTTATATTATCATAACCTCGACATAAGAGTTTTTATTGTTTAATATTTACTATTGATTAAAAATTTTCTTCATAAACATAACATGGGAAATTTGATTTGTCATAGATCGGTGCTCTTCAAGAGTTTAATTTTCAAGGATTATTATTTCTCTTATCTTATTTTCGAGATAAGGAAGTCCCAAGTACAATTTTATGTTTTTGTGTCACCTGAAAGGAACCATGAATACATGCTTCATTTAGAGATATTTTAATATAGGTTATTTACAATGTAAAAAAATTTATTTAGCGTGTATATATATATATTAAAATTATGGATTTTTTTTCACACTTGTATTAAAATATTATTTGTAATAAATTTGAAGTCAATAATCGCTCCTTATACAGCCAAAAGTGGTTATAAACAGATTAACCCTTACAGGAAATAGTTAATAGACTTATATAATATATGCATTTTTTATATCCTGCTTATGTCAGATTAAAAAATATTATTTTAATTGTTTATATAAATCAATACCCTTGTGGAGAACTTTAATCATAAATTCAGTTGTTACACATATATATATATATATATATATATATATATATATATATATATATATATTGTAAACATGGAAAAAAAATAACGCTTCTTAGTTTCTAAATAGCTAAAATCTTCTACAATAATATAACAGTTATTAAAAAAAGAAGTTTAACTGTTTTGTGTATTTGTTTATGATAGCACAGTAACTCACTAGTTATTCAATGTGCTTGTATCTTGCTGATGAATTATGTTATTACATTGGCTGAATTCAAAAACCATAAATGAGTAGCTCCGAAGTAAAACCTGGTGTGTGAATGACAACAAATTTTTGGTAAACGGGGAAAAACCATTATAAACTTATTCAAGCATGACAAAACACTGACATTTTTAAAAAATAATCTACAAAATATTGTATTTTATTTGGATAAAAATAATAATCTTGCATAATAGAAAATAAATAATTATTGTTCACAAAGCAGATTTTGCAACTGTGAGGTTCAAATAGCTGGTTTGCACCTCACTAGTTACCATTTTCTCTCCCTTAATCAGCTATTTTATAACATAGGCTACTCTCCTGTCATTGTTAGGATCATAAAAAATTAAAAATAATAATTGTAATAATATTGGTATTCCTATTGAATATTTCATGTTACAATGTAAAGCTGTATCTTATTTCTTTTTATGAGGATGATAAAATTAATTCTTAAAACAAAAAATAAAGATATATTTACACGGTATTTAAAATGTTATACAGCAGGATATAGTTTCATTCTTAACATTAAAAATAAATGTTTAATTTGTGTTTCAAATTAGCACAGTACTGTTCTTATTAAGATTTGTAACTAATTATTTTAAATGGTTTGAATATAGCAGGTTTAGTATAGATAAATAATTATGAATTTAGGAGGTTTTGTATCTGGAAACACTGCATATAGCAGGTTTTCTAACAGTGAAAGTTTTCACTTTATTTTTTGAAAGATTTTTGGTCGGTTTAACAACATAAAACATGACTGTATTTAAACCTGTTTCACAAAAAAAAAACCATAGGTATCAAAATTTTATACATTTTGCAAGTTTTGCTTTAACGAAAAAAGGTTTTTTCTGAAACTTTATTTACATTGTCAGCTTGAATTTGCACCTTTAAAATGTTTTAAATTTCACTATACATAGATTTGCATCAAAGTAGCAAACTTTACATTCTCTTGATGTGCAGCTTTCTTTTAAATACATTTTATTTGTTTCTAATAATTTTTGAACCCTTGAATACATATTTAATTATATCATGATCATTACTTTTTTATTCAGGAATTACTGTAGAAGTATCATTCTATGGTGCTATCAGAAGAGAACATGAAAACCAAAGCGAGTGATTATAATAAGTTTGTATCAAATATATTTCATACATTCGGGTGTCCCACAGAACTTGAACTATAGGGATATCACATGATGTATATTGTTATTTCATTAATTTTAAGTACCTTTGATTGAAATTGGTGTTGTTACGTATATGTATTATTAGAAAAATTATTTATTCATTAATATCGGTTTCGACAAATTTTAATGGTATTTAAACAAAGAACCACTAAAAATAATGAAATTGGTTGGTTAGAGTAGTTTAATTATATTAAATATGTGTTGAGTTCAGTTTTGATGTTGTTTTGGACTAGTGGTTAAAGCATCGGACATGCTCGATGAAGGTAACGTGGTCAAATCTTGCCTCATCTAATTTTTTTAAACTTTTATTGGTAATTATTTTTCCATCCTAATTGATTTAATATATACAAAATTATTTTTTCATCTACCAAAACAATAATACAAAAGGTTATGGCTGAGTTAAATATGTTTTGTTGAACAAAGATGATCAACCGTAAACTTTGTTCTTAACCTACTGTGTTTTTTCCCCCTTCATTGTTTGATTGTTTGTTTTATTTTCTTTGCTTTGTTTGTTTATTATTCATTAATTATTTGTTTTTTGTAAATTTCATTCAGAATAGACCTATTATTTTTGGTTCAATATAATTACAGCTACTGTTTTTTATAAAATGGAAAATTTACGGCTCGATGAAAGAATAATGATTGAATAACTATAGTGGACTCTTTCAATTCAATTCAAAGTACATTTGTGGGAATGACTGAAGATAGAAAAATTCCATTTGTGTCCACTTTTCAAAGAGTACCTAATAGAAAAATTCCAGTCTTAGGATTCTACGGAGGATCAGGTTATTGAACGTCGTTTGGGACTGAAGAAGAAACTGAAACAGGTGTGTCAAAATCTAGCGCTCATCGGATTTTGCATTAGCAAAAGTTCAAGTCATATAAATTTCATAAGCATCAAGAACTACTTTTAAATGATCCTGACTGTTGAAGTAATTTTTGTGAAAGGATGGCGTAAAGAGCCAACTCGAGCAGGGATTATTGGAAAAGAATTTGTATTAGTGATGAATCAACATTTATGTTACATAATGAACAAAATATGCAAAATGATCGAATCTGGTCGAGAGACAACTCGAATACAATTGTAATAACACAAACTCAATATCCACAAAAAGTAAATGTTTGGATTGGCATATTTGGACACCATATCATTGGCCCCATATTTATAGCCAATCTAACGGGTGAATTGTACTTACAATTATTAAAAGAAGTGATACCAACATTAAGAATGTTTTGGAAAAATGTACAGGAAATTATTTTCCAGCAAGATGGTTGTCTAGTACATGGTACTAGAATTGTACATGAAATATTCAATAATACATTCAGGGAATGGATTGGTAATTGAGGTACAATACTTTGGCCTGCTAGATCTCCAGATTTGGCCCCCCATGATTTTTTTTCTATGGGTACTTTGTATAAAAAAAGGTATAGAACAGTTGAAGAATTGAAGGAAGCAATAAAGACCGAATGTCATAAAATAAACGCTCGACATCTATCTAATGTCTGCAAAGAGTTCTACAACAGATGGCATTATTGTCAGGAACAAAATGGTGAATTATTTGAACATCTTTTATAAAACTTTGATTGTATTCCTAATAATACATGTTTACAGTTTAAAACAAATATATTTGTTTCTTTAAAGTTTACTTGAGGCCTATTACTTTAAAAAAATAAGATTTGGTTATTAATAATTATGATAAAAAGATATTTTAAATTAGAATTACTTTTTAAAATAAGTGAAAAGTTAATGGAAAAAAAAAATGTACAAAACGAAGTGAATAAATAAATACCAATAAAAAAAAATTAGGTGAGGCAAGGTTTTGAGCCCATTTACCTTCATCATGCAAGTCTGATGCTTTAACCACTAGTCCAAGACAACAACAAAACTGAACTCAACATTTAATGTAAAATACGCCTTAAAATTTTTTGAAACCAATATTTATTCATGCATAAATAACAATAAATCACGTGATTTCCCTATAGTTCAAGTTCTGTGGGACACCCGGTATACAGCTTTTCCTTAAGTTATTTTTTCTATTATGTGATACTATTTTATATTGTTACCAAAATGCCATATTTATTTTGTTTGTAGAAAATACAATTTGTGACTTATATTGTTCTGTATTTATGTGAAAAATAAATAATTTGTTTAAAAGAAACTTTTACTTCAATACACAAAGTTATTGTCTTTTAGAGAGAAGCCATCCCAATTTAAAAGTAGAAATAGGAATTAGACGAGTTGTGATTTTAACATTTAATCAAGTAGTTGTAACTAGTAGGATGTTACAGGGAATTCTGCAAATGAATCTTATGATATGTATGAATTTTAAAATAAGTATGATCTCTACTTGTAATGCTTGTATTCTTGAGACAACCTTAGAAGATTTAGATATTTAAATGTGAAACCTTAATTGATTTAAACAAGTAGGCCCTAACTTGCTTTCTAATCTTTCATATATTAACATAGTTTTCACTCCTCTTACTCGTATCATTGATAAATCTGTAATAGTGTTTTGTATTTAAATATATTCTTTGCTCATTTTGCTCACATCCTTGCGTCTGTCCGGATCTTATATTTGAATATAATTAATTTTAATGAAGTTCCCAATTGCCATAATTAAGTAAAGTGTTTCAAAATGAAAATAACACATTAAAAGATTAAAATTATTGTAACCACAAAAAGTCTATGTATCTTCTTTATTTTTAAACATAATCACCATTAATTTGCTTGCTCTTATGATGATATGACTTCCACCATCATATATAACTGATATAACAGTTTTGTGAACCAGTTAGTAAAGCCATTTGTCAGTTAGAGATGTTTGAGGCCTTGAAATTTTAAGCTGAGGCAAGACTTGTTTTGAGCTCAAGTTTCGGATAACGACCCTAAAATAATTGAGCCCAGCTTGAATTTACAAACTCAACACAGTTTTCTGAGAAGGTTTTGCTTTTATGAGCCTAGCTTGGTTTTTGAACAAAGCCCAAACTGATTTATAAAACTTCAACGAAATCTCGATATAATTTGAACTGATGAAATGAGAAAAAACTGACATAATTGATATAGAATATGAAATGAAAGGATATTTAATTTATCTTTAATCGCAATTCTCATGAGACAAAAATAAGTTTTTATTAACCATGGAATGGAAAGCCTATATACAATCACGTGTCTGGGAAGCTGTCATAATATTTTTGACTTTTTATAGTTTATACTTGACCACAATACAGGTTCCCAAGTTATTATATGAACTATTGTATATGACCTTACCTCTTGGCTATTCCAGCCCTCTTATCTTTCCTCCATTAATCCAGGGTTCTTGAATAAGGACTAGGTCTATGTCCTCAGCCAGAAATTGCTGATAGATGCAGCCTTACTGTGGTGAAAGTTGCACTGGATTATCCCCAGGGGCATTTTCCAATTGCTTAACATTCTTCTGAACTATGGTAAGTACACTTTACTAAATTCCATGTAACTTTTCATGTTTGCTGCTGTTAAAGAGGTATCCTCAATCAATGCCACTATAGTTTGGTTTTCGGTCTCATTTGAACCAGTTACCTTCCTTGGTTTAGTTCCATTTAACCAATAGGTGTACCTCAATTCTTATTTTTATTACATAATATGATATGAGCAACTACCATAAAAATAACGGAGTTATTACGGCTTTTTCCATATAGTACCAAATTGGCTTTTTAGTGTGCTTCTGCAGAAGTGCATTTAATTTATATTATATGTTCACACAATTATTAATTGGAAAACTTCAGTGCATCAGCAGTTATATAATCCATACTGTATAGCTGTGCTGATGAGTGGAAATACTTTTTTACTACAATTTAGAAGATTCTTAATTTAGCGAGTCATGCTAAACATCAGTCAAACACCCATTTCCTGAACATTCACATTTTGCACAAAACCTTTTTACTGAACAATTGCATAAGTAGTTATCAAAGGCAAGTCAACTCGTAATCTGAACTAGAGACAGTGGGTTTTGTCATTTCCAGGAATTTAGTCAGAAGTAAAAAAAGTCTGTTTTCAGTTTCAACATACAGCACACATTTAGTTTTGTCAATGCAAACCATGAGCAACGATACTATAAAATAACCTTGACCAGTCATTGATGGTGTATAATTATATCATACTGAAAGTGTTCAGACAATCTGTTGAGCAGCATTTAACATTTCAACTTCATACTAGTGTTTTTAACCATGTGAACAATGAAGAAGATAAATATAAGAATTTAAAAGAGATGGTTTAGAATTATTTCCGTTGTAACATTTTTATACAATTGAAGAATAAATTTGTAAATAAAATAAAATTATAAATATAAAGTTATAGGAAATTATTCAAATATTACATAAAAAAAAATACAAAATTTAATAAGCAGGTGCAGGGGGACCATGTGATTGAAACAACAGTAAATCATATGATTTATAATAACAATTTAAAAAAGAGGAAGAAATTTTCAAATTATTCTAGTGTGTAAGATTATCTGAAGGCAGTTGACATATTTAAATGTATAGGATGCGATTGAAAAATAAAACACTCTGATAAAAGTGAAATATTAAAATAATTATTGTATTGAACTTAACAATTACCAGGAAGAAGTATATAAAAGGAACATTGTAAATGGTGGTGAGATGAACTGATTATTATTTAAATATATTTCTATTTAATTGTGAAACCCAAATCTGACCCCGAGATAAAAATATAAAAAAAACATTTATTTTTTATATTGAATATTTCTTTTATTGTGCTATTAAAGAACTTAATGATATAAATAATTTTTATTTATAATCTATTTAAATAACTCAAGAAAAAGTAATATTTGGCGCCCAACGTGGGGCACGATAAATAAAAGGAGACTATATTAAATTAAATTTCTTATTATAAATAAGGCTCACAACGTATTGGCTCTATTTGATATGAAATTTGGTTATGTTAAGAATAATAAGCAAAATTTAAAGGAAACTCAAGGGGAAATGGTGAACATTATTGATGTGACTGAAGACAGACAGATGGAGGAGGAAAATGTCAATTTAAATGAAAATGTAGGCCTAACCGAAGGACAGGGATCAGACATGAATAGGTTAGTTCAAATGATGATGCAATGTTTTAATAAGATGGAGACTAGTATTATGGGTAATTTGAAAGAAGATTTGAACCAAATGAATAATAAATTAGGAAATCAAATGAATAAATTAGAAAATGAATTAAAAAATGAATTTAAGGGAGAGTTAAAAAATTTTAACACAAAATTAATAGAAAATTCTAACCAAATCAAAGATGAATTATTGTGTAAATTAGATGAGAAATTGGAAGGGAAATTAAATGAATTTAAGGGACACATAATGGAGAATATGGGAGAATTTAAGGTACAAATGGATGAAAACATAACTGAGTTGGAAAGGGACATGGAAGAAAACTATAAAAAGATAGAAACTAAATTTATAGACAACATCAAAGCATTAAGATGTTAGATAGTAAATTTGAATCTAAAAATAAGGAATTAGGCCAAGACTTAAATAAAGTTAAGGAGAGGTTAGATGAGACTGAAGGTAATTTAAAGAAAATTAAAACTTTTGGAGGTGTACCACAAATAATTTATATTGGTGAGAATAATAATACTGATTTAAATATGCCTAAATTTAATGGAAGAAATTCAAACCCAGTAGAATACTTTAGGAATTTAGAGCGATACATAAGTAAGATACAGGAAAGAAGGATTAAAGAAGGGAGAGATAGTTTGAGTATTAAGGACATTATGGACATATCATTAGAAGGAAATGCTGCAAAATGGTGGCAAATAGTCAGGGAGGAAATTGATGATTTGGAAACTTTAAAAGAGAGGATGTTTGAAAAATACTGGAATGATGAAGTACAAAATGGCATAAGGAGTAGGCTAGAGGTAGAAAAGTTCAGACCAGATGGTATGCTAAATAGGGCAGAATATTTCATTGAAAAAGTAATACAAATGAGAAATTTAACACCGACACCAACTAAAGAAAAGTTTTATAAATTTAAATTCAAATTAAAGGGAGATGTATGTAAAGTTTGTAAAATAGTCAATGACTATAGCAAAATGTTACTGATAAAAATTTAGTAATTTGTTTAAAAAAAAATAAATAATTTTTTTAAAAAATTAAAATTTTGGAGGACAGTTGTAACATTTTTATACAATTGAAGAATAAATTTGTAAATAAAATAAAATTATAAATATAAAGTTATAGGAAATTATTCAAATATTACATAAAAAAAAATACAAAATTTAATAAGCAGGTGCAGGGGGACCATGTGATTGAAACAACAGTAAATCATATGATTTATAATAACAATTTAAAAAAGAGGAAGAAATTTTCAAATTATTCTAGTGTGTAAGATTATCTGAAGGCAGTTGACATATTTAAATGTATAGGATGCGATTGAAAAATAAAACACTCTGATAAAAGTGAAATATTAAAATAATTATTGTATTGAACTTAACAATTACCAGGAAGAAGTATATAAAAGGAACATTGTAAATGGTGGTGAGATGAACTGATTATTATTTAAATATATTTCTATTTAATTGTGAAACCCAAATCTGACCCCGAGATAAAAATATAAAAAAAACATTTATTTTTTATATTGAATATTTCTTTTATTGTGCTATTAAAGAACTTAATGATATAAATAATTTTTATTTATAATCTATTTAAATAACTCAAGAAAAAGTAATATACCGTGTGTCAAAATAATATTTTTTTAGATGATATCAGTATATCGTGATACATGTTTATACATCCATCTTGTAAGAAAGGTAGCTATTAGTTGAATAAAAAAAGACGCAAATAGATGTTGGGTGTTGTTAAACATTACAGTCTCACATTTATAACAGATTAGTTTTAAATTGTGCATCTTGTAATATAGACTATATGAAATTTTATAAAACCCCAAAACTTTAATCTAAAAATAATGTTTAAGAGAAGTATATTATAATATTATATTGCATGTACAGTAATTTTTCAATTTTAAAACCATAAATCAACTTATCACTGCATTCAAATGTATCCACTGCAATGTACATTTTTACACACACACACATACATACAAACATAAACACAAATATTTCTGTGTGCATTAAATGGTACAAACATTCTACTTAATGATTTATATTTCCAGTGTGTGAACAATAACTAAAACATTAAATTTTCATTTGTTGAGTTTTCAGTTAAAAAATATATTTAACAATATAATAAACAATCAGAGAAACACATACACAAAACAATTCATTTACTAAATAAAATTTAATTCCATTTTAAATTAAAAACTATACACAATATGTATAATACCTTCGTAACCATCCATTTTAAGACTTTTTATATACTTAACCTTATCACAATAATTTATATGAAATTATGCAATTCATCCCAATACTGTATAAATAAAACATATTTAGTAAAGTTTCTCCGCAGCACTGGTCTGTCTGTAAAACTAATAAGCATTGAACCATGTACAGCTGGCTTTAAAGTCTATATAGAATTTAATTTCCAGTACAACAGAATGTTTAAGTAAAGTTTGATCAAAGAGCTTTCACTTTAAGTTGTTTCATTTTTGGTGCTTTTTTCTTCATTTGTCTTTTCATTTCTCGTTCTTCCCATTTTCTTTGTTTCTCTGGATCATCTTCCTGCAAAATAAAAATATTATTTGACTTTCAGGATTATTAATGTTCTTTGATGATTCAACCATATTATTTTTATAATTTCAAACTGTATGAATTTACATAAGTCATCAAATATTGAGATAAGCGATGCTGTTGATCTGAATGATCTGGTGCAACTGCAAAGTGATCACTTTATGGTGCAGAATGTTTTTGTTGGCGGCTGAAAGGAAATTGAGAAATAGTTGTTGGTGAAATGTGGGCTGATGAAATTATAGAGCTTAAAGAGGTTAATCCAGATCTCCAATGTTAAAGCAATAAAGTATCACTCGCTAAACAGACTGGACTTCAAAAAGCTGAATACTGTTCATTGAGATATTATCTAAAAATAATAGTCGATAGACTGAGTGGTCTGCTCCTAATGAACGTACCCATCAGAACATCTAAGCGAATGTGAGATGTTTATTTGCTTGACAGATTAAGCATGTTTGAAAGGGCCTGAAGTTTTTAAGAATCAGTAGCAAAAGCCATAGGACTTGAGTTGTTCTGTGGCATATTTAAGAGGCTGGCTATGCAAGTCATCAGCATTCTATAATGGTACAAATGACCACTTATTACATTAGCCTAGAGATAAATTCTATGAGCTAGCCTAAACATTTATAACTTACCTTAATAATAATAGGTAATAAACATAGTAAGCTGTAGGCCTACTATATTATTATTATATAGTCTCAAATATTTAAGTACCAGCTAGGAGTATTTAAAAATAAACAGAACTTGAGCCTATTTAAGGTTAGAACAAATGTAAACAAGTAAAAATTTAGCCAGTGAGAAATCATGTGATCATTGTAAAGTAGTTTCTAAACAAAATCGTTTAAAAGAAGGTATTTATAAAATAATAGAATTTTGAATGAACCACAACACACCACTAAACTTATTATAAAGGTTAGACTCAAATACCAATGTAACCATATTTGTTTTCAATGTAATAGCTAATAGTTTAATAGCATAATCTGTAACCCAAGCAAGCCAGAGTAGAGATGCATGATCTGTCCCCTTTGAACAAAATATTTATTAAATTAATATAAACAAACAAACTTATTGAATATACAACCATTTAATTCCAAATCAAAATTTAAATACTATGTGTGACTTAAATAAAACAGTATTAATATAAAAAAGAAGTGTTTGTGGTAATTTAGTGAACCCAGAAGTGTGATGTTGAGTCCAAACCAATAACAACACAGATAGCAGAAGAAATGTAAAGCTCTAAGAGACCATATGACCAATGTTGTCATCATTCACCAATGGGAGTCCAGCAATGGAAGAGCCTACTCTTTGAACTGTTACAAACCGGGAAGATTGAAATTGACCGCGGCATTTTTAGTGACGCCAAGATCTCCAAACACGCAGGATGTGTATGTGAAGTTTGTGGGTCTTTTTAAAGAGTACTAAAAAGCTAATTGTCGGCAGATTTTCTCCAGTAAAACTGGTAAAATATTTTTGTTAACAATTCTAAAAACTTATTTCTTGCAACTTGAACTTTTAAATCAATTAAAAGAAGTTAAAAAGTAAAAATTTTGTAGACATTCAAGAGAACTATAAACATGAACTAAATTTCTTTTTATAAATTATCAAAATCCATTTAAGTCTTTGTATAGAGAGATATTCATATTGAATTCTAATCAATATGTCATAATTCTAGCTCATAAGCCAGCACGGGTCCCCCTTCCCATGATTTCAGAAATAAAAATATTTTGAACTTTGTTTTATGAAGAGAAACAACAACCTACCAGAGCATAGTCGAGGCAAATAAAATTTAAATTTTCTAAATTTATTAAATGAACTAATACGAACTAGATAATTGTGATTTCTTTTTATTCAAACATTGTAATTTTTAATTTAATAATTTTTTTATTAAAAACCAATATTGTTAAATTGAGTTGTTCTTATTACAATTATTATGTGCCCCTTCTAAGCAAATTACAACTGACCTGTCATTATGCAGGGGTGTAATATAAGGAAAGTAGTAAGGTTAGTTACAGGGCATTGCCATCTGACAAAACATATACACGGGATGAATATTCACTGGAGAGTTTTTGTTGTAAACGAAATAAGGTCTGCAAGATGAGACTACAGATCATTTGATATTCGAATGTGAATGTTTCAATTGGAACTACTTTGACAAAGGACAGACAATACCTCAAAAGAACCTAATTAAGAAGATTCTCAAGTTCACAGTGTTTTATGGGTCTTCCTGGGGATCAAACCATCTATTTTTATATGGTAGTGTTATAAGCCCTTGTAGCTGACATTCAAAAGTGATAGACTGCTCAATTGAAGAAGAAGATAAAAGATTTAGATCCCACAGCCCTCGTGGGTTTTGTATGAAAGCCAGTTGAATCATATATAAATGAGAGAGAGAAAGAGTGTGTGTGTAGCTCGTGAATGTGTTTGGTGACCAGGAATAATGATGGAGGTCAAGCATCAAGTTCAAGATTTTGCTCAATGTATAAAATACAGAATAGATCCGGTGAAACCATTTTGGAAACATAAGATTCCAAAGAGATCTGGAGAAATGTTCGGAGTAGGATATTTTAGAGTACAATGGGAGATGATATCTTGCATTGCAAGATTATTTTACTTAGTTTATTAAGTTATTAGAGATAAATAAATCATGTTCATCATTTGCTGTAATACACAAAATGAAAGGAATTCTTGACAGACATGAAATCAGATAATTGACCACAGTTTTCAGCAAACATTTAGGGAAGTGTTAAACTCTTTAATTCATTTTTGAATCCTAAAAATGGTCACTACCTTTGGTGAATTTCCCCATAATTCTATGACATACTGCTATAAAGAGCAAAACAAGCATGGTATACAATGAACCTAATTTTTAAGTCCACAGTATATTAAATGTACATTTGAAAGCAAATTGAACTTAAATTCTTACTTAATTTTTCTATGGTAGTCTACATGTTACATTATGATCAATATTTATACCTAGAAATTTTAAATATTGTAAAATTCACGAGACTTCCAGCAAACAGTATGTCTCCGTCAAATTGGTTTTTATTATATTGTGTTTGAAATTTATTATTTTTGGTTTTAAGCAATTTAATTTTAGTCCATTACCATCAAATCAATTTTTTAGTTCTGATAACTTTGTAATTGCTAGTTTCAGATCAAAATTATTAGTACATTTCAGAATTATTGAGCTGTCACTGCTGTATAGCTAATGTTCCACCGTTGTAAAGCTAATGTTCCAAACATTTATATTCATGTAAAAAAATACCATAAAACGTTATAAATAATATTTAATTGATTGTTAAAGTTTGTGTATTTTGCGGCTAACTAGTAACACAACTGCGTAGTTGTGAAACACAAATTTATGTTATTCTTTGTCTAATTTTTACAAGTCTATATTTCTGTCTAACAAATCTACAGTGACACTGTTCTATACAAGTATTCTTTATATTTCGATCTGTGCTTTCCAAATCTTTCTAACTGTTATAATGTTTAATCTATAAAAATTAAACAAAATCAAGAATTTTAAAACATTTTGACACTCTAAAAATCACATTTTTTCAATTCAACTTTGAGCCTAGCAAATATTATTGCATCGGAATGTGTTATATATCATTGTAAAGATTGTTATATATCAATCTTTCACAATCATGAAACCAAAAATCTTTATCACAAAAGTTACAGATACAACAATTTGATGTAGTTGGAATGTTTTGCCGCTAGTTAAGGAGCACTATGGTTCTTCGCAATATAAGCAAATGTGAAAGTGTCATCAATAATATTTGCAAATTGTAATACCTAAAAAGGGTTAATTTAATTTGAATATAGAATAACCGGGAATTGTTTCGAATTAATGTGGGAGGGGATAGGTCGAAAACATGACTTGTATTACATTTCAAAATAAAAGGAATTAAATTAACATAGGTTTCCAAACTTAAATAAATAATAATGTATAGAATTTTAGATATAATTAATAATAAGAAACTAAACAGTGTTGTGTGTAAAAAATATAGACATGAGATTTGTAGAATAAGACTATTGAACAGTGTCAATGTATGCGAGACATTTATTGCCGTGCGTCTGTGAGATTTGAACGAGTTCATGATATAGAAAAGTGTGAACCCTGTACCGGAGGATGTGGAAAATAACCACGAGGTAAGGAAGTCAGTCTTAGTCGAGAGTTGGGAGAAGTTAGTCTTGGTTTGGATGTGGGAGAGAACAGTCAGAGTTGAGATGTTGTAGTGCTAGAATGTGTTTTAATCAGTCGTAGGGAGAAATTTGGATTCTAAAGATGTGTTAACAAGTAATTTGAACAATGTAGACAAGTGTTAAAAACAATTAGTTTCTGAATAGAGTAGAGTTAGAAACGTTTGGTACGAACAACGTGTTACAAAGACAATAGACAGTTACGCGTGTTGTAGCTAAATACGGTAAAATGGTGAACAAATGCAAGGTATTGAATGGACTAATAAATTAACAGACATTCTTAATACGAACATTTGTCGAGTGAAATGAATGCTCGCGAAGTGCGATTAATAGAATTCCGACGGACATCCATTTCCGCGTACAGAATGGCGGAACTATCATCAAATACGAAGGTACATGGACTGCAATTGAGTGAAGTGATTTACGACAACGGACTGGTAATTCTGTGTTATTCAACACTCAGAATTCAATTAGTTTATTATGTAAAATTTATTTTGTTTGATGTTTTAGTCTTATAAATTTAATATTTTCAAGTAATTTTAGTTTTTCATGTCAGAGGACAATAAATGTCTACTGACATAATTATTATTCTTTTTATATAACGTAAATTCAATAATAAAAACAGATAACTTCAATCTGTTTAATTTTATACATAAATTTCTAGTTGTAACTTAAACAATAAATTCAAGATTTAAAACTTAGACCTTCTTAAAAGGCAATACAAAATAACCAATGATAGGATGTATAATATAGATGATCTATAAGATTTATTTTAATAATTAATTGTAAATGTACTAATGTTTTTCCTTGTTCAATAAATTCATGTCAAGTTTCAGGACAAATAAGAGTTTTTCATTTCACCAGAGAATTCACTGTGTAGTACACTTTTAAAAGAACTTACCCCTGAAATATTTTAATAGTAACTTCATTTTTCAAAATTGGTAAGCGAAAGCTTCCTGGCGCCCTAATTGCTGTGCATTTTTAACTTAATAATCTAATTAATAACTTCATTTCTTTTCAAAATAAAAAATTAATTTTCAAACCCCGTTACTTTTTATTACAAAATGTTAATTCTTGTCCAAATTCCACTAGTTGACTATATTTTGTAGTATTTTTCTTTTTCTTTCGAACTACGTATTCCAAATTATCCTATCTGTCATAGTTTTTGAGATATATTACATTCTACGAAGTAGTAACCAAACTGAACCAGACTCATTTTCATTTGTGAAATATGAAATATCAATGACTTATATTGATATTTTGTAATCATTCTGCACAACATTAGGAACATGAAATTTAGATGTTTCAATTGGTATAACCCATTATACATAGCCCTAATTTTAGATAAGGATTCTGAACTTGAAATTCCATTGTCGTGCCATGTTTTGTGTCTCGGGGTCCCCTGATATAGTTATCTCGCATGACTATAACCCAACATCATAACCTGCTTCTTGTCAGACATTTTTTCTTCTTATTAATACTATTGAGATAATCTTCTTTTTTATCTAAAATTATCCAACACTTCACTATTTTTTTTTGTGTTGAAAATTCATTTACAATAACAGGAATGTGTTATCCAATTTTTGTATAATCTGTATCCTGTTTATCTTACTTTTTTTTGCCATTTACTATCCTCTAAACACTTTCAATTTTTGCTATATTTAAGTCTGCTTTTGATTTGTTTAAATCGCCCAGTTCTCCTTCTAGTTTCTTTGTATTTATTTTCAATTTGTGTACCTCACTTTTTATATTAATAACACCAAAAACTAATCACAGAATAATTTTAATAAATCAGAATAGAATAAAATTGAATTATGACAAAAGTAGTAGAAAATTGTGAGAGTTAACAGTTGGTGAGCCAGTATATTTTAGAAAATATGTCAGTCTTCCTTGAGTCCAGGGAAACAATAAATAAACTGATACAGCCATGGTTATATTCTTAAAGATGAATCCGGTATAATACATGTTGTAGAAATCAATCCACATATCGCCAACTGTTAAATCTATATAATTCAATAAAGAACCTGAAATAAAAATAATGAACTCACAAATCTGACTAATAAACTTGTAGTCAAACAGATTTTAATAATGTTTTACATCTAATGTGTACCAAATAAGAAAAATGAATTTTTGAAAAAAATAGATACAACTGTAATTAGATCAGGTAGAAGTTTTAAGTTAATCCAAAATATATGCAATTACTTTATTTTTTAAACAATTTTTATTTGTAATTATTTCCTAGTGACTTGTTGTTTTTATAAACAATGTATTGATTTGTTCTTGTGAAAGGTGCCTCAAGTTGTAAGGCTCAAACATCAATTTTCAAAGTAAAGTAAATATAATCTTCATATCTATTTTACAAGTGGTTTCAAATTTTTACCTGTAGGATTCGTTCTTTTTCTTGTCTTTTCTTTTCTTCTCTTCTAGCAGCAGCAGCTTCAGCACGAGCAGCGTGGGTATTTTTCAAAAACATCTCTTCAACTCTTAACCGATTTTTATCAGCCTTGTTTTTGCCCTGTTAATTCAATAATAAACTATTATATATTTGGTTATTAAAATCTGCAAGTGGAAATTAATTTGCATAGTATATTTTTTTATAAAAATAAAGCACATTACATTATCATTACATAAAATCTACGTAAAAATGTGAAGTAACTTTTACAATCTGCAAATGTAATTTTTTATGATCCCAAACTTTATAAAATGATATTACTTAAAATATATTTATAAGTTAATTAATTACTTAAATTAATTTTGTGTTAGCTATATTGAAAAATCATCATATATATTTTTTTTAATCGGTAAAACAGAACTTATGAACTTAAGTTTAGCATATACCACAACCAACAATTTAAATGTAAATATAGTTTTTAGTAATGTAATAAATGTTGCCTTCAATACTATTATTTGTAGTTCGTAACATGTTATTAACCCTGAAATTGGCTAACAACAAAGCTTTGTTGCATACTTCCATTTCTGTAGTTGATATCTACAAAATAAGATCAATTTGTTTACAATTCAACATTTCACCCACTAAAAATCATCCTATCGCAATAATATATGTATTATTGTAAAGCTATTATTTATTACTTTTGTATTATTGTATTACTAAAAGATCATACATCGTAAGAAAAAAATATTTAACAAATTGTTAAAGTTATAGTATTTCAAATGCGTCAACAGTTGTCGAAGCAGAAGGCAAAATTATGTCATGTTTGTCTATTTTTCACAAGTCCACATTTCAGTCACATTACTCTATTTTTTACTATTTTTCTTTTTCAATAAATTGTGCCTTCTAAATTATTGTCCGCTCTCATAGTTAGTGAGATACAGACATTTTAAAATGTCATCTCAAAATTAACCGTGCCCTTGTCTTTTGCGAAAATTGCACTTAACATCAAATATCAATTAGTAATATTTCGATTTTTCTGACGATTTATATATCTTTGGAAAGACAAAATTTAGAGCTGTCTTGTGTATATTGTACATCTTCTGTATTGTACCCATTTCGTTTGTACTGTGCTTTCAAAGTCGGGTTCCCCAGATAGAATCTTGTTTGGTTTTTCATTGCCGGAAATGGAGATTTTGTGCGGGTGGAAATGCTGGCGCTGAGCCAAGTTTGTTGCATTTCAGGATATGTTTTGTATGTTTATTATTTTATAAATTTATAGTGGTTTATTTATTATGTTCTCTTGATAGAGATTTATCTTCATAACTATATTAAGTGTTTGAATAGTCTAAAAATAATTTATATTTTATAAAAATTCGTTGGTGATTTTTTTTTTCTCTTTCTTTTTTTCCCCCATATTTTTATGGTATAAATACAATTTTTCTTATTCTTTATTACCTGACTCTAAAATATATGATTCTATAAACCATATAAATTCACAAATTCTATGTACTTTTCTATAAATAATGGTATATTACAAGTTAAGTTTTGAGTAGAGTAATTATGTTTGGTGAATTTTTCAATATATGCCTCTTTTCGAACTATTTTTTACTTTTTTCACAACACAAATTTTGAAATTGATATATTTTTTTACCAACTTCTATTTAAAATTACATGACAAAACTTTTGTATCTTGAAAAAAATTTTTTTTTTAAATGTCACAATTTTTACTTACCGGTTTTTTTTTTTTGATTATACAGATCACTTCTATACTCCCTTTTGCGAAAAATGATGTTAAGAAGTTAGGTTTTCGATAATATTACTATTTTAATTTTTTTTTTTTTTTTTTTTTTTTAAATAAGCCTTAACCTTTTACCTACATATCACTTTTTTCATCAAAATTGATTTTTCCAAATGTAACTTTTCAAAAATGATTTATATTTTTACCGATTTCTACTCATAAATAAATTTCAAAACTTAGATATAAAAAATTAGGAAAATTTTGTTACATAGTGGTCAGGGCACTTTTATAGTTTTCACTTTTTTTTTTTCCTACACTTTTTTTTACTACACTTTTTTGATTCCTGACATACTAGCTCCAAGTTTTTAGTTCACAATAGTGTTTTAACTTCATAAATGACTTCTTTGTACCTTTCTGAGAAAAACTTTTCTGTTACCAAGATGGGTTTTACATAATATCACTATATTTTGTGAATTTTTTTTAAAAAAAGACCAAAATCAGCCAGCCACTATATGAATTTCTAATGACAAGTTTCTGGGTTAAATTTTTATTATTTTAAATTAAGTGTTTTAAATGGTGTACACATATTTGTTCAAATAGTCTCACTTCTACACATGCGCAGGAACAGACAAAAACAGTTTTCAGGTACTTTCATTCTATGTAAGATAAAATTCATCACATTTCTAAACTGAGCCACCTCTCGCTTCTCTGGATTTCAGGCCTTACAGTTTATCATGTCACAATTTTTAACAGAACTTCACTAGCCATCACTCAAATCTGCAACTGGCTCTAGTATTCCTCCTAGGTGATCATATTATAATAAACTCCCTACTTGTTTCATTCATGTTAAAAACATCTTTTAATACCATGTAATTGATTTAAAACACAAATTCTAATTATGGCTATCAAGATTAATTTTCTCATTTTGAACATTTATGTTGAAATGTAATTTTCATTAACTTGTGATTTGCCATGCTGGTGCAAGTAATCTTCATATGTCATAAAACTTGATCAAAATTGGTAGTGCCTATTTTGGCAATTATATTTTTATAAAAGCGCCATAGATGGTTTTCAGTTTTTACAAATTACTCTCAAACCAGTACTTTCAAGGAGATGGGATCTAATATGTTTCGTTTAGAGGAATACACATGAGAAAAATATGGTTAAATTCATCAAAGTAGATGTTGACAAAATCAAATTCTTGGTTCTGATGGCAGGTAATCCTTAATTTTGAGATAGATCGATTATATTTTATGATGATCAGCTAAGTGGTTTTTAAGAAAACACACGGAAAAACAATGATATTTTGTTAAAAACACTTGACTACTAGTGCATTGAGGTGGACCAAAATAAATAGATATATGAAAACTTCAAAAAATATAATTTTTTATCGCAGTATTTAAGAATTAAAAAATTAAAAATAAATATCTGTTTCCGCTTATTACATAAAACAAATGGTTACCTCTTTGGATAGCCTATAACGTTTGACTTTCTCCATGCAATAAAAGACAAGTTGCAGAAGTGGCCGCATCTGTTCCATTGCTTCCTGAGCTGACTTTCCTTTTACAGGAACATTAAATCCAAACATCAATACCTTCTTCACATCTGGTAATTTTGTCAAGGTAGATTCTCTGGAAAATCAATCAAAGCAGAATTTAAAATGTTGATCAGTTACAACTTTTTTCTTAAATCTATATTAAGACTTAGAATGTGTAAATATTTTTTTTTACAATAAGACCATTGAATTTATATCCAAGAAGAAGTCCTATAGCAAACAATATAATGAGAGGCTCAAAATCTGGATTGAAGATGAACAATTGTAGTTTTGTAGGTTCAGGTTCAGAATGTGCTAGTGTGGTATGGATTGGTGCACGCAATATAACATGCTTTCTTTGAAGTTACCAGAATTTAATTAGGTGACAACACTAGAGCCTCTCATTTTTGAACTTCAAATGGAGATGGGCAAATTGTAAGAGATAAGACAGGCTAAAGATACACGATTATTTAGGTCGTGTTCTTTTCTGGGATGTCTTATATTATGGTAAAGATGCTGTTTACACATTTAGCACTTGCTAAGCAGCACATGTAGCTTAAACAAAGTACAGATGCGAACAATATTCCCACACATATAATATCTAACAAGAAATCACCCATACAGAAAATATACAATATCAGGAAGGTAATAAAGTGTTTAACTACAATGAGTACAGAAATTGTTTTCCAGTGGGTACCTGCCCATGTGGAACACACTGGACAAGAAGAGATCATAACCTATATTGAAAGCTCCCTGACAACATCAAAATACTCTAAAAGACTTGTGGAACGAAACCACTTGATGATGTGTTAAAGATTGAATAAGAGTTATCAGAAAGATAAAATTTGATTAAACTATACTGGGATCCCAGAGCGTTGATGATTTCAGATGTAAAGCTGTCATAAGAAACAACATGAGAGCAAATGCTGTATAAAATGGATCCATTGTTTGGAATTGGAAGCATTGAAGGTTGATTTTTCAGCATTTAAATAAAAAATACATTAAATTAAAAGAATAATTTAGACTAAACCCTCAACTGTACTATTATCAATTTGTGAAATTTGAAAACTGTATGTCTCATTGGATCTTTTTTTAGTTTGTTTCAAAACTTTAAAGACTGTAAGAAACCTCTTGTGTAACCTAAGTAACTTACTAATAATAATTAGTTTTTCACTGATATATCATTTATCGTTTAATATACAACAAAAATTATCTGTTGTAATTTTTTTTGCAGAAGAAAATAGTTTTGGCAACATATTCAAAATATAAATAGGTTACATTATGAAACAGAGTTATTTCAACTTATATTTTTTGTAGGTTTGATAATCATTATGATTCAAAACTATATATAAAACTTGGCCTTTAACTTAATCACTAACTTTTGAGCCTGATTGTTAGTGATAACAACCTATAATATTTACATAGTATGAGTCTCTAGTATGAGGGTGGCAATTTTTGGGAAGTGATTCAGGACATCAAAATATAGAAATAACAAAAAATACAGAAATCTTATAAACATATGTCCAAAAATGCTTCGTTTTCATTTATCTGTCTGTCTTTTTCAAAACCAGGATTTAACTCCAAAATGTATTTTTCATCAAACCCTTTCAAAATAGAGTTATTTAAATTTTTTTATGGCATTCTCAAAAACTGTTGACATACAAAAAATATGACATAATTTTGTTGCTTTTTTAATAGTATATTTAAAAAAAAAACATTAAAAAAGGTTTAATGGAAATATTTCCAAAACTGTTGATTTTACAAAAACTCTATAAGATACAAAATATTTAGCCCTAAGAAATACTGATAAAGATGACGTCTTTGTTTTTATTGTAGATTAAAGGATAGCCGAGATATCAATAGAAAAAACTAAAATAAAACAAATCTTGGTAATTAACTAGATGATACAAAAGCCCTACTTGATCATCAAGGAGGCAATTTTGAAATCGTTATTAAGTTGGCTGCTGAGTACTGGATGACCAAGAAAAGCCCTCGTATGTTCTAGTAAATTACCGAGAACAAATTATTATTTTTAGTTTTTTACCAACATCTCGGCTACCAAACAATGATGTTAGACCATTGAATAAAGATTTTGACTGGACAAAAATCCTCCAGACACGAAACTTTGTGTTAATTAAGTTTTGGATTACTTCATTGGGGAAGAAAAATTGGGACACTCCAGCTCATCGCTGGGTCCCTCTGGGGGTTTAAAAGGTGGGGGGAAACTGTTTAAAAAGTTTAATACAAAAGTTGTAGCTGAAAAAATTACTAAGGACCATTTTGATGGAAAATTTAGTCATCTCCAACTTTTATATCTTGCTTAGTTTTTCAGATAATTACAAAAAAAACAGTTTTGCTCTACAGGGAGCCCAGCGGTAAGCTAGAGTGTCTGATTTTTCCCTCACTGAAGTTAGGTATCCACAAAACCTAACTTTCCATCAAATTACATATCTGGAGGATTTTTGTTCAGGTTTTCACAAAATCTACCTTTATCCATCATTGTCTATGTCATCTTTATCAACATTTAATAGGGCTGAATATTTTGTATCTTGTAAAGTTTTTGTAAAATCAACAGTTTTGGAAATATTTTCATCAAACCTTTTTAATTAATGCTGGTTTTTAAAGGGATAAGTGAAAAAATATAAGATTTTGTGGTAAAGTGGAATTTAATTGTATAAAACATTTTGATAAATTTGGTAATGAATATTTTGATATTCTTAAGTTATATCTTGCTAAAAAGGAGACAAATATACAGAAAACTAAGTATTTTTGGACATATGTTTATCGGAACTTTTTTCTTTATTTTGATATCGAGAATGACATCCCAAAATTTGACACCCTACTTACAGGACACTTTGTATTTATCCTCCATCTTCTTTTTAGGCCTTGTGACATTGTACAGTGAACAAACTACTAGTTTCATTTTATTCATTTAGGCTAAAACACTTAAGATATTTTTTCAAATACCTACATAGTGTATACTGTAGTTGCTAATATATTATTCTAATTAAACTTATGACTTTCAGATAAAATATATTCTATTTTCTATATAATCTAAGATGTGGGATGCTTCCAGCTGCTTGCAGCCGAAAACCCCTCGAGATGGATCCAGGAATTCCCAGATGGCAGGTTGAGTAATCACGTCGACTGAAAATCTGTCAGGATGGACCAATGGAATCATGATTTTTAGGCGTAAGTCAAGAAAAATTATAAAAGCGATTTCACATATCTTTACAATTATTTAAATATTCAGTTAGAGAAAAACCTACAATGCCTCATTTGAAAAAATTATAATTTTGAAAAAGAAAAACCATGGCTGTCGAGTGTGACCAACCCGTAGCAGCACCAGAAGGGGACTGATGCTTAGCTTGCTCTCTCATCTCTCTTCTTTTCTGACCACCACATGATTCGCACTCTAAAACTGCAAGTGAAGCTTTTTAGGAGTTTATTCAAATGTTGCTGATTATTTCCGTTTTCTATTATTTTGGTTTCTGTTTGAACGCTATATGCTACAGACTCAATATTCTTTTTCTACATACTTTAGTACATTAATAACTGAAATGAGTTGAACTATTGTTTTACCACATACAGATACAACTATTAAGTTACAAGAGGTAACAAAAATATTTAATTAAATATTACGTTAATTAAGGTTGAAATACAGTACTTACTCTTGTTGTTTTGGGCCTGAGAACTGATCAGAAATGTGAATGTAATCAACAAAGTCTGTATACTTTGTGAGAGTAGCCACTACCTTTGAATCTAACATTGCTGACGTCACTTCTGCTATCTCACTAAGAATACTAAAGTTATTAGGAAGCCCAAATTTATCACCTAAACGCCTTTCTGGGCAATAAGCGCTCTGAAAAAAATAATAAAAAATTGTATTTATATAATTGTAATAATAATGACATTTAAAAATGTTGCTTATCTTGATTTATTTGTTTGTATCATTTAGGTGGATTTATCATGCTGCTCTATATATAACTAACTATTATTACAACTAAACTTGGTAAAAGTAAAATATTTGTTACATTATACCAGGTGTTTCAATAAGGTAGCTTATTGTAGTTGATAGTACAATTCACATAGAGAAATATTTCATGCCATAAGTTGTGTGTGGTGAATATACTGTATTCAAGATTGACAGTCCCTAACCGTTGATTCCTTTGTATTGTGTCAGTAATGTCACTTTAAAAAGAAAAACATGTATTTATAATTGAATATTATTTTCAATACAAGTCTTACAAACATGTGTGTGATGAGCTTCATTTGCAGTTTCCTCAATATGTAGTTTATAACAAATAAAAATTTTTTGTTTAATTAATAAATTTCGTGACAAAGGTTCCGTATTTATTAGAATCTCAGATAATCCATCATTGTTAACTGCTGACATTCTCGATGATATGTCTCAGAATGTAACTTGTTCATAGAGAAAATTATCTTCACACCACACTTATGACTGTACACGAGTACTGTTTTCAGGGTTGCAAGAAAGCACACTGGTGTTGTTTATAAACAGTTACAACCAAACTGTAAAAAAAAATATATATATATATTATTGTTGTTTATTTCAGCTAACAGACTTTAGATATTGGATTAAGTTTATTTTAGTGATATGGCTTAATTTCATTTCGATAGTCATATAAATAGCTAAAACAGTTGAATATGGGTATGAAAATTCTCACACTTTTGCAGAACAGTGTTACATGCACATAAAATTGGTGTTTGGTGTGCAATTTTCCATAGATGTATTATAGAGTCTTTAATTTTCTTAACAGGAGGACCAACCATATTTTTTTCTGATCCTGATGCTATAGAGTAATCGAGAACTAAGGGTTTTTATTTTGTTATTCTCTTCCCTTTTTTTTTATAAGGTACTAATGACTGAAAGGTCTTTTACCTTTAAACTATAAGGGGGAAAATCAAATGAAACAATGACCATGTTGCAGAAATGCTCCTTCGATTTCAAAAAATCTGTGGTCCCCAAAGTTCACAAAGAAATCTCATTTCTCCTGACATTTATAAAAGTAAAAATCTGAAAAGTGTAGTGTTTCAAAACAATCACCAAACACTTGAAGACCTAAGGACAAATACTGAAAGAGAAATTTTAAACATAGTGAGTAAACATTACGGAGAGTGGACTGCAAATGTCACAAACGTGTACAAACCTGTATCAGGTTAATGAATATTACTTTCAGCATCTATTGTAAGAGTAAAAGAACTGTTTGTAGCTATTATAAAGATTATATATATATACATTAAAAATTACAAGATCACCAAAACAGTTCCATCTTTTATGAAACATCCTGTAAAATATAACATGGTCAGTCTATTATTGTAGGAGTAACCTCCATTGTTCTCCGAGTTTCAGAGGGTGATTCTGATTGAGGGTTCTGGAGTAGACATTGTGCTATTCTGCGAGGGATAGTCAATCAATCAGGAGATGAGTCATACCAGACTCTTGAAGGTGTGTATGTCGAATTATTCTAACAGAAAAACTGATATCGCACTTCAAATCTGCTTTGCACTGGGATAAAATTACTCTTCTCTCTTTACACCTTTCTATCCATTCATCTTGTTTGTCCTGAATTTTTCCATAAAAAAAGCTCATTGTGGCTGAGTTGAGACCAATCACTCAAGATTTCTATCCTCTCTACTAATGATTTGGGGACAATAATATAACACTTAAAGTTATAAATCACATATTTAAGTAATTCATTTGGCAGGTATTTCTGTAATTTCATAGGCCAATTTTCATGATATTTATATTATAGCTGTACAGGTAAGAAAATAATATATTGTCCTATTTAAAATAAAATAAGTAAAAAACTACTCTTTTAATATTAAACCAAAACAGAGGAGTAATTTATAAACTATACTGGTATGGCCATCTTATAATTTATTTTGGCTAAAATTAGACATAAATTTATTGACAAAATTGGGAATAGCTTCATAAAAAACAAGGAGCAGTTAAGTTATAACGACATTTATTAATATCAAATAAGTGAGAATTTATATTTGACTTAACCCTTTACACTCATATGAAGGTAAATTGCCGACATCATCAAAAATTCAGTTCCATATGTATGTCTGTAGATTACCGACATTGCAGTTAACTACGTAATACAGCCCAATGCCTAAAGTATTTCACAGTTTGTATACTTCTGGTATCTCGTGGCTCTTTTTTGAAAATATTAGGATCCGAGACATGGGCAAAGACAAGGAAACACTGCTTACGTTCCAGGAATACGTATAAAAGGGACTCAGTGACAGTTTACAGAGATTCACGGTCTATGTTAAAACGGTGAGCAGATTCATGTGTTTAGAAAACAAGAGTTGTTAAATTTAATAATTTGTCATTGCTCTGGATTGAAGATTTAAAGGTATGACTAGGACACATTATATTTTTCATTGTATTTTATAGGATTAAATATCAGATAGAAATAAGAATATTCCTGATAAATTGTAACAACTATAAGGGAATAAAGAATAAATTAATATTAACAATCTGAACCACCGAATTTGTTTTTGATTCTTTTTTTTACTATCTAATGAACCCATCGAAATTAGGTATAGAAAAACCTATTCCTAATAGAGAAACTATTGTGTGTTAAATACATTATAATACAGTATTCGATATCAAAAATAGATTTTTTCGAACTATATTTGACGTTATTGATCAAAGTCGAACAGTCATTCCATGTTTTTGTTTATGTTCATTGCTAATTGTTCCGTTATGTTCATTTTATTTCTAAGGTTAGTTTGGTTTATCAAATTATTATTATCTTTATTCAAGCAAAAGTTGTCAGTATTTTTGTAAAAATAGTACATTTAGTGTCAGTTTCTTATAAGGTATAAGGCTAATTTTTGTAGTTTCAAATAGTTTGAGGTTATAATTCTTAGTGATTTTTACAGTTTGTTACAATAAATAGCATGTTTACCGATTATGACTGGATAAGTAATCGACTGAAATAGGCTGAAACACATGCTTCAATCCTAGAAGATAATCTCACTTCTGATTCTGAATTTAGTGATGATAGTGAAGTAGCCCAAGGTGCTCCCTTCTGGAGAAAAGCTTAGTAGTAGCAATGACTACATAAATACTATAAGACACGACATGGCCATGTTAAATATTCTACGCTTATTCTTGAGTTGACCAATACCCGCTAGGGTGTGGAGCTGTCGCTCTTTGCTAGAGAATCTGAAGTTGATGTGACTGGCGCTAGGTGGCTCTACGGTCAAACAATGTTTCAGTTGCGCACTGATGCCACATATGGGACCAGAGATGCGAGGGAAGGTCGAGAATCGCTTATCTCAGCGCACGAACTGACAACACTGACTATGCTGTGTCTACAGTTGTACAGTCTCAACCAAGTGGGATGCGTACAGTCAAGCACCTGCTGCTAGCGCTTTCTGATAGCTGTGTGTCAAACTTGTGATGAACAGCACCCGTAAAGCGTAGACTATTTCCCTATCCTATGTCGTGTCTTATAGTATTTATGTAGTCATTGGTAGTAGTGATGAAAGTTACATGGAAATTAATAATATTGGAGGAGGAGAAGATGCAAATTCAAAATGGGGTAGTTAAAATAATTGTAATAGCAAGAATTATTAAAAAATTCATATCAATACTGTATCAGGTTATAAAGCCCAACCTAGTGTAAAGCCAGAATCTGTTCTTAATTTTTTCCAGTTAATTTTTAGCGAAGAACTTTTGAATGAAATTAAAATTGACCAATTTGGTATGTTAATGAAAAATAAGTACAAAAATTTGCTGCTAACGTTTTGCCTCCTAGATAAATTTGACGTACTTGGAAAAGATATTGACTTATCAGAGTTGTAGGCTTTCTTTGGAGTAATTTGTAAATTTACTTTACATCCAATAAGTAATTATTGTAAATATGGCTTTATATCCAAGCCTACTCTTGAAGACTATTTTAGTAAAAAATTGACCAATTATTAGTCTTTTTTCAATGATGCATTTTCTAGAGATAGGTTTCTTCAGATATATTTGTCTCTCCATTTATTGTCTCCTAGTTCAGATCAGGGTAAGCAAACAAAACATGAAAAAGTAAAAAATGTAGCATTTTATAAATAAGAAAAATTTATGGACTTTTTTACTTCAGCATATAAGGTATACAAACATGAAAGCATTATTGCTTTCAAACGCAGAGTTATTTTCAAATGTTATAATTAAAAAAAGTAAATCAAATGAAGATTAAATTTTTGTATTGTTGGATTCAAGATGTAGCTATATTTACTCATTTGAACCAAACTTCTTCAACTTTAACACTTTTTAGACCTAAAATGCCATTAACTGTTTGGACAGTTTTCATCTAACTCAGAGATTGATCAAAATTATCCCAATTGTAGTTTACGTTTATTCACAGGTCAGTACAACAAAAATATGCAATTAGCTTTAGAATTATGAACAATGAAAATGTATTTGACTGGGGCAGTAATGGGGAATAGAAAAGGGTTACCTATTGTAATGTCTAAAAAAAACTTGAAGCTTAAATTACATGAAACTAATGCCTACAGGTGTACTGATGATGACATTCTTGCTCTGGCCTGGAGAGACAAGAGGAATGTTTGCTCTCTTTATATCACACTAATTAAATAGAAATAAGAAGAAAAAGGACCAAAAGTGGTTTAGTAAAATTACAAAACCAGTGTAAAAACTGAGTAAAACAAATATATGTTGCTCATCACTACATAACTAGCTACAATATTACACTCAAGTTATTGAAGTGGTGGCGAAAGCTTTTGTTTTTGCTTTTGAGGTATCAATTGTGAATAGTTTTCATCTTTATAATATGAACCTACAAAATATGGGCAAACTGAAATAGTCCATACAAAATTCAGAAGGAGAGATTGATTGAAGAGCTAGTTGGAGATTTCCAATCTGAGAAGCTAAACAAAATCCAACATTTCCTTCATAAAATTTAAAAAATCAAGGATTTCCTGTTTAGTTTGTAGTAACAGGAAAATACCAGAAGGAAGAAGAAAAACTTATTTCTACTGTGATAACAGCACAAGGAAGCTTGGTCTGGATCCACGAGACTGCTTCAAGCAATAACATTCAATGGAAAATAATAGTCTTATTAGGTAAGAAATTAAATATGTTTTAGAATTATATATTTTAAATTCATATGGAATTTTTCACTTGTGCTAGTTAGTGGTTTTTTGAATAAATGGACATAGAAGAGAATACATATAATGACTAAAACATGTATAAACACAAAAAAAAAAAAAATTAAGTTGAGAAGATATTAAGTCTAAAAAACCTTGTAGAAAGGGCTAATTTGCACCAAAATTGTCATAAAAACAAAGGAAAACAGGAGATTATCAAAATTGAACACAATAAAGAAAGTTAATGTTGTGGCTGCAATTTTAAATATTTTTAGGGATGCAATAGGAAATTGTGTAATTCTGTATGATTATCGCAAAGTACTCGAATAGAATTATACTTAAAATATATTTTAAACAATGAAAAATATACAACTCCCTTTTATGAAATATAACACCAATGAAAATTTATGAAAAACTGCTTAGCATCAGGTGATGATAGTCCTTTGATAACTTCTGATATTTCATAAATCTGAGCATGGTTTAGAGGAAAGGTAGTTTTTAGAAATATCTATATTGATTTCGATGTAAATCAATTCTGATGGGACACTTATCACTTTGGGTGGCTGTCAATGGTGTTAAAGAGCTATGGTATAGAACAAATACAAATAAACCATAAATAATAAATACATTACATGCACTACTTCTTTCACATTGACTTTCTCAGTTTCAAATACTATTATATTTGACACAGAGTTTACAATTTAAAAAATATTCTATTGAAACTTAATTTTTATAAATTTTCAAGCTCAAACATTTTGTTTTACTTTGAGAATTTTATATTAGTCTTAGATTAGAATTTGTATGGATATAGAAGACACAGGCTTACCTTGGAAAGTGGTCCTTGGTATTACCTAATAGTACACAAATAAGAAAACACACAAAACAAAACAAAAAAGTTATCTAAACCACAGGGCAGGTTTTGCCCAGCTCAATACAATGCTATAACCACAGACAACCTAAGCACAAGGATGAATGACCAGATATGATGACAAAATTATGCATATAGAAAAACCAAGTACACAACATGAAGCCAATCCATGTGACTGCTTCACGACAAAAAATATAAAATCATTCCCTCCAGAATGTAACCTCTCAGAACTAAAAAGATAGAAACTGTCTCATTAAAGGGTCACAAAGTCTAGAGAACCCCCTAACCTTAATCTTAGATAAATCATCTATTATCTTTTTCCCTCTCTCAACAGGCTTAAGAAAAAAACAAAAATTGTCTATGGATCAATACTCATCACAGATCCATCCTACATTAAAATAATTCAGTCTTCTTTTTACTGATACTTTCTACTGATTGAGAAAGTGAACATTGTTTACAAAATATTTCAGAACTTCAGTGTTTTTTTGTATGTGTTTTCTTATTTGTGTACTATTAGGTAATACCAAAGACCACTTTCCAAGATAAGCCTGTGTCTTCTATCCATACAAAATCTAAACTAATAAGCTATGTAGCCTGAAACCATATTATTCTTACAACAATGTAAAACAACTTCTTCACCTTAACGATCCACTATAAATTGAAAACATAAATTCTATACAGTATTCACATTTATTGTAATAATTAAAACAACCTAACCTAACTTACCACATCCGCCATGTCCTTAGATATTTTAATGGCAGTTTTCTTTGAGGCAACACAGAATACAAAGTTATCCATTTCATCTTTGTTCATGTCAACTTTGATGTGTACTTGGTCAGCTACTGGTCTCATAAGTTGAGCTATAACTGCGACTAGATCTTGTCTTTTAATGAATTTCAGTTCTACCAACATTCCTTCACAGCATGTTCGACCACTGCACCATAATGTATACATATTGTCTGATTCTTTCATAAGTCCTGTGGATTCATTTTCCATCTTTCCATCATCACCTGTAATAAATAAAAATAGGATTTTAATATCTGGATTTAACAGAAAACAAAATAACCTCTTTATAACATTTGAACATATAGTTCTTTTTATTTTTTTAAATAGGTGTATTAGAAAATATTGTGATAGGAAAAAATGACTAAGATTTTTACGTATAAACAGGATGATCAAATTTGTACAACACTAGTTCTGGAACTAATTGTAAGGGTAAAAATAAGGAAAAGACCTTCTAAACAGATACAGTAGAATCTCATAAATTCGGATCACGAAAATCCGGACGGACGGTAAATTTTTTTCATAACAATTTGCCACTTTAGCGCCTTCAATTTGCATGCGATCTTCCGCATTGCATGAATGACGTATTTTGTAATGATTCATGAGCAATGGAAGTTTCCGCGCGGCTGAGGTAATTGACACGCCCTACCCTGTGTTTTATTTAATTGCAGTCCAGTACTGTATTATGTACATTACAGTAACAGTATTATTAGTTAATGTGTCAGAGTATAACAAGTGTCGGGTATCGACATGGGCCGGTAGCGATTGTATGTGCGGCTTATCACCACTCGTATCGGCCCCGCGGCCGACTTATCTCCAACTCCAGGATTTTTTTGGAATCCGGACCAGCCGTCCGCCACAATAGTCCGGATTTATGAGAGTCTACTGTATATGAAAATGCTTAGTTTTTAAGTTACTGCAAGTGAAATATTTCACTCTGATTTCTGCTTTAAGAATCAACGAAGCCATACATAATTCCTGCAATCCAAATTGAGATTAATAAAAAATGTTGTGGCATTTAACTCGGCACTGAAAAATAATGTTTAATCATGTTTCATATGACTAGTTAACATATAGAAAATGTTCATCAATTCCAAATTGACAGCCAAATGTATTAAACATCATAACATATTTATGAGGGATCAGGTAATAACTTCATTTGATCCCAAATTAATATGACAAAAATTTGTGTAACAAAGTAGAGGGTACACTTTAAACTCATGGTGAGAATATAATTTTATTCATTTCATACATAACTCTAATTTAAGGTGCTTATAGATGGGGCAAGTAGTAGCAGCCAGAACTAGTTGCAAGTATTAGCAACTCCCACATTTACCAGTAATTTGCTTATACACTGGGAAAGTACTAGCTGCAACTAAAAACATCCATCCTGGCAGCCAGTTTGTGTGAAACATCTTGTTAATCAAGTGATAAATCATGTCAGATTTTGATGAAGAGTACAATGAAGTTGTTAATGAATGTGTAGTGATTCTGAGTGTTCTTCAAACAGTTTTGTGCAAATGTAGATTGGGTAAAAAATGGGTCGGCAGGAGAAATGAACTTGGAGCATCTACAAAACTTTTTCGCGAATTAGCTATTGAAAATCCCCTTGAATATAGGAAGGCATTTAAGGATGACTGAAGACAACTTTGAAGAGCCTATTTTTCAACAAATGGTTGAACCTATAATTTCAAAACGAAATACTCTTATGCATCAATGTATACTTCCCCGGCAAAAGCTTGAAGTTATTCTTCGATACTTTACAATCGGTGACAGTTTGCAATCATTATCTTTATTGTTTCGTTGCAACAATTTCAAGATTTTTACCTGGAGTTCTAGAAGAAATTGTGACATGTTTGAAAAGCTTTGTGCAAGGTAAGCTATTAAAATTCACAATTTAATTAGTAATTTGTATCACACTATGTCACACAATAACAAATACTTTCCCTCCTTTGTTGTGTAATACATGAATTGCTGTAAAATTATGTTGATATTTTAAGGAAGGAAGAAAACATCTATAATCTATGAAATTGCAAAATGTATTAAACCTAATAATCAAAACATTGAAATATTACAGTAGTATTAACTGAAAAGTCAAAACATTGTTTACAACAATTGAGTATACACTCTGCTTCCTTCATGAGGAGACTCTCAGAATGGTCTGCCTGTCATGTCCTCATCTGTTTAGTCACCATAAAATGAACTGGCTCCCGACAGCCTAGGGGATTTGTTCATGTCTGTAGATACAGGAAACTGTGGTTAAATGGTTTTGAGTCTTTCTTGCGTTATCAGTCTTTGAAATTTTCTTGAATGAGAATGATATTCCGGATTGGCAGTTGTCTCATTTGGCTAGCAATATGCTGTGCAAAAAGATCAAACTTATCCAAAGTTTTACTTGAGGAAGAAGTAGAGGTACTAGGTGATTCTCTGCAATTAATTGCAATTTCATAATTGCTTGTTCTACTTTAGCTAACTTTTTCACTCGACGCTTACTTTGCACAGGCTGGGATTGAAGTACTCGTAGTGTTTGTAGTGGTTTCTCCAGGTGAAGTTAGTCTATGTAAACATTAACTGCATTTTTTTGTGGACTCTAAGTGTTCCTCCTCTGATATATTACCTTCAATAGAAACATTGTTGTCAAACACGCCTCTAACTGCCTGCAATAAATAATAAATACCATTTATGACTGCACGATGTATTTGGAAAAAATAATTGGCCTTGACCTAATGACGGTGGATTTACACTGTTCAATGTGCATACACGCTTCACAATTGGCTTCACATCCACTGGAACTTAATTTCAAAGAGGGAGTGTCGATATTGAAGATACAGAAACAGGGTAACTTATCCTGGAACCTGGCGGTCTACTAACACAAAACTACCATCCTTGGACAGGGATCGTTCAGTAAATACTTCTTCAAAGAAAGCATAAGAGGAATGACTTTTCTGCCTATTTCATGGGACCTGGCTGTGTGCTTTGGCAAATGAAGTCTATTGGTGCTGAGTAGTTTCCACTAAGAAGGAAAAAAGTACTAAGTATACTACATTACTAAATAGATGTCTGTACGAGATAGCATCCTTGCAACAGTGGCGTCCCGACGTTTGAAGACTGCAATTGATTTAGTTAAAGTTAAAGTGTTTTATTTAAAGTGAACAAAAATAGTAAACTCAGTGTTAACAGAACTTGGTACAATCTGTCAATAAGATAAATGCAGTGAACAATAAATAACCATCACAAATTTCAAATAATGTATAAAAACTTTGAACAATTTTCTAAATTCAAAAATATGGAAGCGTCATTTACAAGTTTGTTCATGACCGGCCGAGTGCCTATTCCGACATATTAAAATTCTTTTTTAATCATAAATTCTGTTTTTTTAAAAAATATATATTCAATCAAACTTATAAAGTATATTATAATAAATGATAGACTGAGCTATGCCGTTGGGCTACATTTGAACTATATTTAAATTTAATTATTTAACCTTGATACCGTGAAGATAAATGTCTAATTAAATTGCTAGAATTTATTTCTAGTATATAAGTTTAGTTGAGTATCCTTCAGATACATATATATCACAAGATATATTGATATATAAATATATTAAATTATCAATTAAAAAAAAAAAAAAGGAAAAGTTTACGACTTTCCCGTTTTGGTTTGTCCATGTGGTTCATATGTCTTATGTTTCATAACAATTCGTAGTTCTGAAAAATCTCCAAAAACATAATTATATTGTCACCAGTCCACTTTATTTATTTATTTTTTTTAAAGCCTCTCACATGCATCTTTAATAACACTGTACACTGATCTCGACGACGAGTACTGCTCTACTGGCGGTAAGTGTGTTGTTTTGATAGGAAAGTTCTGCCCGTAAATAGTCACATCACTGACCACTTGACCCGCTAATTGTTGCTAACGTGCCAGTAAAAACAAACATGGTTGATTTTTCTGGGCCTCAGTATGTACTTGCCGCTTTAATAGCAAGTACCCCTATTACAAGGTAAGTAGATAGAAAATTGCTGGCAGGCAGAATTTGCTTTCTCAACTGGCTGCCACTACTTGCCCTGTCTATAAGCACCTTTACAAGGTTTTTTTACTAATTTGTTTAATACCTTAGCATTTAAGATAATAATTATAGTGAAATAGAGAACAATTTTGAGTCTCTTCCATTACTTACACAGTATACAAAGTAAAGGGTAAGTTTTGTAATTGTCCAAATTTTTGTCCGCAGTTTTCTGACTGATCTTCAAATTTCATGGGTCCAGCAAAATGGAAATGATTTTCGATATGCTGTCTGCATGTCGTTGTGTGTACGTAAGCACAATAGCGGCCACATAAATTAAGATAGGAAAATAAAATTTGGAATAGGGGACTAATAATGTGCTCATATATATTCCTATTAAAATTCAAAAAAATATAATTGAATGTGTCAAAACAGCTGCTGTTTTAATCAGTTTTTTATTAGTATTTTGTGTATTATTATATTTATAATCGAATTAGATATATATTTGCAGATTTCAATTCTGCATGTAATGGTACCAACCTTTCATCTCTATGTTGAGATATAGTGAAGTTATTGTCAAAAATATAATTTCGAACCTTGATCTTCCAAGAAAATGTGATATTTGTAAAGTTATGAAATTCAGGACCGAGTCACTGACACAAGTGTATTAAATGAAAGCTTCTTTATATATGTAAATCTTCTTAGTCCACTAGGACCGAGACACTGACACAAGTGTATTAAATGAAAGCTTCTAAGTCCACTAGGACCGAGACACTGACACAAGTGTATTAAATGAAAGCTTCTTTATATATGCAAAGCTTCTAAGTCCACTAGGACCGAGACACTGACACAAGTGTATTAAATGAAAGCTTCTTTATATATGTAAATCTTCTTAGTCCACTAGGACCGTGACACTGACACAAGTGTATTAAATGAAAGCTTCTTTATATATGCAAAGCTTCTAAGTCCACTAGGACCGAGACACTGACACAAGTGTATTAAATGAAAGCTTCTAAGTCCACTAGGACCGAGACACTGACACAAGTGTATTAAGTGAAAGCTTCTAAGTCCACTAGGACCGAGACACTGACACAAGTGTATTAAATGAAAGCTTCTAAGTCCACTAGGACCGAGACACTGACACAAGTGTATTAAGTGAAAGCTTCTAAGTCCACTAGGACCGAGACACTGACACAAGTGTATTAAATGAAAGCTTCTTTATATATGCAAAGCTTCTAAGTCCACTAGGACCGTGACACTGACACAAGTGTATTAAATGAAAGCTTCTAAGTCCACTAGGACCGAGACACTGACACAAGTGTATTAAATGAAAGCTTCTTTATATATGTAAATCTTCTTAGTCCACTAGGACCGTGACACTGACACAAGTGTATTAAATGAAAGCTTCTTTATATATGCAAAGCTTCTAAGTCCACTAGGACCGTGACACTGACACAAGTGTATTAAATGAAAGCTTCTTTATATATGCAAAGCTTCTAAGTCCACTAGGACCGAGACACTGACACAAGTGTATTAAATGAAAGCTTCTTTATATATGTAAATCTTCTTAGTCCACTAGGACCGAGACACTGACACAAGTGTATTAAGTGAAAGCTTCTAAGTCCACTAGGACCGAGACACTGACACAAGTGTATTAAATGAAAGCTTCTTTATATATGCAAAGCTTCTAAGTCCACTAGGACCGTGACACTGACACAAGTGTATTAAATGAAAGCTTCTTTATATATGCAAAGCTTCTAAGTCCACTAGGACCGAGACACTGACACAAGTGTATTAAATGAAAGCTTCTTTATATATGTAAATCTTCTTAGTCCACTAGGACCGTGACACTGACACAAGTGTATTAAATGAAAGCTTCTTTATATATGCAAAGCTTCTAAGTCCACTAGGACCGAGACACTGACACAAGTGTATTAAATGAAAGCTTCTAAGTCCACTAGGACCGAGACACTGACACAAGTGTATTAAGTGAAAGCTTCTAAGTCCACTAGGACCGAGACACTGACACAAGTGTATTAAATGAAAGCTTCTAAGTCCACTAGGACCGAGACACTGACACAAGTGTATTAAGTGAAAGCTTCTAAGTCCACTAGGACCGAGACACTGACACAAGTGTATTAAATGAAAGCTTCTTTATATATGCAAAGCTTCTAAGTCCACTAGGACCGAGACACTGACACAACCTTCGATCTACCAATAATTTAATTCTTCCTAAAAGGCCCAAGAAACCTTGTATTACATTGTATGATAGGGCTCAGTAAATCATGTTGATGCCCAACAACTTGTTTTACTTGTTCATTGTAAAGCATTAATTCAATCATACTATGATGAATGTTTTCATAGAATTATTACCGAGGGTAAGGACAATGTGGATAAAACCAATACTATATAAGGCTTCATTAGAGTAGGCCTAATGCTATTATTGACTTTTAAGTCTTCATGTATGTCATAGAATATAAATGTCAATATAAACATTAAAGCACTCTAGAAAACAACATTCGTATTTAAATACTGATGGGACCATTTGTCTGTGCGCACGGCTCTGACGCTACTAGCCGTTCTGTAAAAGTAGGGCTCGCTCACCCAACTATGTTTGTCTTCCTTTCGCGACACATAATTACAGTTTACAAGATTTGTAGTGCATATAGAAATATGATGTTTACAAACAACTCGAAGCTACATTGAACAGGTGAATAACCTACGTCCGGCGTGCCGCGCGGGTCCACATGTTTTTGAAAATGAGCGATAATCACTCCCCTCTTCCTCGCCGCACCATAGCAAGCCGCGCGCACAGACAAATGGACCCATCAGTATAAAAATCTGTATAGTTGTAACTATGCACCAATAAAAAAACTTTTGTAAAATACCAATGGATGATCATAAAAAAAATATATATAATTTATACAGTGCAAAATATAATGTAGACATTAGATCAAATTTCAACATCTAAATTGTCTCTCACAATTTATTCTTCCTTAAGGTCAGATAAGACCAACATAAAGTGCATTATGTACTGCCAATGTAATAATTCATACCGGGTTTGTAACCTTTGGTTGTTTTGTCTATTTCTTCTCAATTTATTGTTAACTTTTAATGTAAATTGCTG
Organism: Aphrophora alni; assembly: GCA_963513935.1. Lineage (NCBI taxonomy): Eukaryota > Metazoa > Arthropoda > Insecta > Hemiptera > Aphrophoridae > Aphrophora > Aphrophora alni. Next base: position 40,879,818 of record OY740767.1, read on the forward strand.
AATAAATACTACATATCCATGAGTGAGAAAGATATTTTGCACAATTTTTGTGCACTATTTATTATTTAATAAGTTAAACACGACCATTTTATAAACATAGAAATCATAACTTCAAAAAAACAAAAAAAACAAACGAGAACATAATCTAGGGAAACCCAGCCTATACATTGTACTGTTACACATTGTGTTTTAGAAAACTTACTGGCGTGCCATTCGCTGGCAGATTGCACATACCAGTTATAAAACTCTGCTGCATCGTAACAATTTGATGGTAGACAGTACAAATTGTTAAGTTAAGTTATCAAACTAGGAAAATATAAATTTAAAGGAGAAACTATAAACGAGGGGGGGAGGGAGACTTAAGATAAAACTGAAAGGATTCGAGAAATAATAGTACAAACAATAATTAATAAGTAATTTCAAATAAAATGTACAAAGTAAGATAGTACCAACTTGAAAAGTAGATTTATCCAGTATAAACAAACATTCATCCAAAACATTAGTTAATTAATAAACCAAATACCACTATATATAATCAAATGTGAGAATAATTCAATCAGAAGTAATAAGATTTAGGACATCAAGTTGTAACATAAATTATACTTAGATGAAATTGAGTTAAACACAAATATAAACAATAGAAGGTTAGCTATTTTTGTTTGAGTGTAAAATCGTAAAGGAAAGTGTGACATAGTTTGAGTCATGACATCACAAGGAGAATTTAGAGCAAGATGTAGACAAAATTAAATAATTATAACTAAATAAATATTACTATAATGTAAAAGAAACTAGATAGGAAAATAAATGATGTAATAATTATTTAGTAGATTATTATAAAAAAAATTTAATAATATAAGAACCTGAGAAAAATGAAATGTTAAAAAAAGGAAACAGACAAATATTTGTGACTAGTGGTAACAAGGTATGGTTTTAAACTTGACTTGGTGTCAGTTTATGAAAAGGACACTAAAATGTCTTGGGGTTTTTGAAAGAGAAGGACTGCAAAGTGAGTTTTTTGTAATGGACACAGAGATATAACAAACACACCAAATAATGATATAAGAAGAAATAAACTAATAATTAACCAGTGCAAAGATAATAGAGAAAGAAATATTAATAAAGGTAAACTGAAGCCAACACATAGTTGAACTAGATTTCCCAAGTTTATCTAATTCTTCAAATAATGTTTGTGGAACTTGATTTAATTCTTCTTCTGTTCCTTGATCTATAGCATATAGGTTTATAGAATTTATTATTTACCCTTGAAACTAAATAAATAGCTAATCCATATGGAATATGTTTTTGTATCTTAACTGTTGATAATTAACTGTTATTTAAGGTCATATTTACAGTTGTTATAAAGTTTATATAAAATACTTTCAAAATCAAAAAATATTACATACAGATGTCTAATTTTTTTTTAGCATTTATTTTAATAAACTTTATGTCAAGCTTTTGACATTATTGGTTTTAGTGATTCATACATTATATATTTCTAAATGTTCTTCAAGATTATTTTTTAAATATAAGTCAGTAGAAATTTTTATAATTGAGAATTTACTAGTTTACTAAAATCAGTTATGTAAGTAAGTATAATGACTGTTATTTTCATTCTTATAATATAACATAAATTTCTAATTCGGCATCATATATTTGAAAAATTTTAGTGGAAGAATTTTAAAATCCTTTTCATCAATTGTAATAGACATTGATGGAAATTACATTTTTTTGTCAAAGCTTTTCTTTTCAAACAGATTTATATCTTTCAATGACATCGGATAATCAAATCCTAAAAATATTGTATCTGTAATATATTTTTCGTATTGTCTAATTGAATATACAAAACATTATTGATTATTATTTTTAGAGTTGATACATGCCTTTTTTATATTTTTAGATAATTCAATATATGAACCAGCATTTAATGGATTTGTTTAACTTTGTTAAGGTGTTTTAAACTTTTTCTTGAAATCAAACTTTTAAAATAGAAAATACATTATCCTTGTTTGATAATTACCATCTATTAAAGTTCTTTCGTATGAACAGCCTAATGTTAATGGGCCCCAAGACTTTTATGAGATTTTCACATATTATTAATAATGTTCTCCAATTCTTCACAATGATTTCCTAGATATAAGTTAACATCTTTAATGTTGTTTGAATCTGATAATATATATTCCCTACATAAATCAGTTTTTTATTTGAATATCTAGAAAATTTTCTAATTGTATATTAGATTTATTAGTTTTTTTATAAATTTCTCCAATTAGTGTGTTTCTAAATTTTCCATCTGTTTTAATATCATTTTTATTACCTACCTGATTCTTAGATACATTCTACTCTTCTAAGACCTAATTTTGTAGGATATTTTTTAAATTTTATCCTATCTGTTAATTAGATTACATCTAGTTAAAGTTGGTAAATTTCTAAATGTTAATTAATTGTTCATGATATCTACTAATTTTTCAACATCAAATAAATTCATAATTGTTTTTATTACATGATTTTTGTATAGCGTTCAGTTGGTTTGAATTTAAATTACTATGTTTTTTTAATGTGCTTTAGTTTAGCCTATTCTTTCTTTTAACTCATTTAACTTTATGTATTCTTTTTGTTCTTTATGTTTTTCTAAATCATAATGTTAATTGTAATTAGGTTAGAGTTTAATAGGGCACATAGCCTATTAGTTCAGACGTTGTATGGATAGGAGACACAGGCTTATATTGGAAAGTGGTCCTTGGTATTTACCTTATAGTACACAAATAAGAAAACACAAAAAAAACTAAAGTTCTGAAATATTTCGTAAACACTCTTCACTTTCTCAATCAGTAGAGAGTATAAAAATGAATTGTTTTAACCTAAGATGGATCTGTGGCAGTTCCATCCTAGACTAAAACAATTCAGTCTTCTTTTTATACAGTGTTTATGAAATATTTCAGAACTTTAGTGTTATTTATAAGGAATAATTTTAATAATATGTGTAAAAGTAAACAAATTTATAGATTTTTTTTAAAGTTCAGTGTTTAAGAAATAACATTTACCAAATTCACAAAGTATTTTTTCTTTATTTTGGACATAATATTTTTTATATTTTTGTATTGTGACATTTTTTACAAAATGTATAATCAATATCTTTGCTTTTATATATATATATATATATATATATATTATATTATATATATATATATATTATATTATATATATATATATATAACATTATCTATGCTTTTCGTTTCATTTATGTTTTATATTTAGAACATTTGTTAGCTATTCCGTATAATCTGTTTTCATTTGGACAATTTACGGTTCAATATTTTTAGTTTTCTTTTTACATTTGTGGCATTGTATTAATTCTGATTCTAAATTCATTTTTCAATATTTTAATTTGAGGAAATTGGTTTAAAAATCATTGAATTCCATAGCCTCCTATTTAAAGCTATTAATATCTTAGGGAAATTGTTTAAATATCAAGAAATTAATTATTTTATAGATATATTAATAAAAACTATTAGCTTTCTTCCAAATGGCGCTATAATATTTTGTTAATTTATTAAAAATTGTTTAAATGTTCAACTAATTAATTAATTTCTTTATATTTTGATTTGAAAAAAATCAAATTCTCCAAAAGTGCACTAGGACTAAGATATTACTATCTACTGACACTTACCTACTAAACTAAAATTTTCTTCCAGTAATGTTTTGTGTGTGCTAAACCACATATTTGCCAATTTGTAGTTTTTGCTTTTCCCAGTAAAAAAATTTACAAAATAAATTATTAAACCTGCAACCATAAGCATTTCTAGGTAAAAACTGTCCCAATTGGTGCGTAGATGTAATGGTATCTATAATAATGACAAAATCACATGATTAGTTAAATTTAAAATGGAAACAATTTAAAACAACAATGATAGATGAATAGTTTATATCTTGGTTAGACAATATACATTGTAAATCAACACTTGATTATTTACATTTGTAATTTATAGACAAACAGTGTGGAAATTACTTTTCCACATTTTACACTAGCTAAAACATTTGTTTTTAACACTTTGAAAGTCATACACATAATATTACTAATGCAAAGTACACGATGTTTCTACATGTTTTTAACTTTCATTAATATTCATAGAGGCCTCTCATTTTTAGTAATGAAATACTGGTTTATGGTTTGCGTCTAGGGAGGGACGTTAATATAAAGTGAAGTTATATTTATACTGACAAGTATCGAATACTTTCTGCAATCTGGTACTTTTTAAAAAAATATCTGTTAACACATTAGCATTGCACAGCTAATTTTCTTATTAGTACCACCAAGGATTCCCCCCCCCCCTATTTTGATAAAACTTACACCTTATGTATTACTTGATGCTGATTGCGAATTTATTATCAAATTTTATGTAGGAATTATATATTAAAAAAATATTCAAAATGGTGCTGTAAAACTTTAAAAAAAAAAAATTTCTCAACCAATTTTGATTAAACTCATAAGCCAATTTTTGGACACCGATTTTTAATTCACCATAATATATTATGTAGAAAGTAAATTTATTGAAAAATTTCTAAATGGCGCTGCACATTTTTTTCCAAATTTTTTGTTCAGAACTGATTTTGATAACCTCATATTCCTTATATATTTTAGGATGCTGTTAATGAATTTACTAACCAATTTTTGCCGAGCTATTTTCCCGGCATCTACATAATGTGTTTCAACCTCATACAATCGCTTCTAGTGTCACACTGACAAAGATGTATAGTGGTTATTCTTGTATTAAGCCTGTAACTCCTCTAGAAGTTGCTCAAGAAATTGATAAAAACATAAACTCAAGGAAAGCGGCAGGAGTAGACAGAATCTCACCAAAAGTTCTTAAGGAATTGTCGAGTAAGGGTGTTGTCCTTCTCACATACATATTTAATGCTTGTTTCCGTCTCGAGTATGTACCGGAGTGTTTTAAGATTGCACAAATCATTATGCTGCACAAACCAGACAAACCTACTGAAAATGTGACGTCATACAGACCAATTTCACTACTGTCGGTGATATCTAAACTGTGGGAGAAATTGTTCCTCTAGCGACTTAAGCCCTTAACAAGAATACCGGATCATCAGTTCGGGTTCCGCAGTAGACATTCCACAATAGACCAATTACACAGAGTAACTGCTGTCATAGAAAAGACTTTTGAAGATAAAAAATATTGTTGTGCTGCTTTTCTTGATGCTGCACAAGCTTTTGACAGAGTGTGGCATGAAGGCCTTGCTATCAAGCTTAGTAAAATTTTACCAGGTAATTACTGTAGACTGTTGGAATCATATCTTGTGGGTCGTGTGTTCTGCGTTGTGAATGGCGATGCTAGATCAAACTTCTATCCTATACTTGCTGGAGTGCCTCAGGGCAGTGTTCTCGGACCCATCTTGTATCTGTTATACACGGCAGATATTCCTACCACTAATAATTCAACTGTTGCTACATTTGCAGATGACACAGTAATATTAACCACTGGTGAAACTCAAGCTCAGGCAACTGAACATCTTCAAAGTTGTCTTGATCGGGTATCGAAATGGACCTGTGACTGGAAAATCAAGCTAAATGAACAAAAGTCAACACATGTTACATTTTCCTTGCGACACGTAGATACTAGGCAATGTGTTTATATAAATAGCAAGCTAATACCACAACATGATTCGGTTAAATATTTGGGAATGCATCTTGATAAACACCTTACATGGAAAATCCACGTGAAAAAAAAAGTAGAAAGGATTCGCCTTAAAGTACGTCAAATGTACTGGCTAATTGGCAGGAAATCGCAATTGGACCTTTATAATAAAAGACTACTGTATTTAACTATAATCAGACCAATTTGGACCTATGGTGTGGAACTTTGGGGATGTACAAAGAAATCTAATCGACTGTTGGTACAAAGAAGCCAAAACAGTGTAATTCGAGCAATGACCAACGCAAGATGGTATCAGCGTAATGATGATCTACATTCAGACTTAAACCTGAAATCTGTGGAAGACGTTATAAAAGATTATGCAAATAGACATGAGAAGAGACTCCTTAATCATGTTAACGTGGAAGCTTTACAACTATTGGACACGGAACTATGTACAAGAAGACTTTGCCGGATGAAGCCACAGGATCTATCATAATTTATTTTTGTTTGTTTTGTTTTAGATACCTAATAAGGTTTGCATAGTTAGAACCTAGATTATGTTTTAGGATTCAATGCATGTTTTTCGCTTTCTTGTATATGTATTAATTATTTAAGCAGTAGCTTAAGATTGTAATATTCTAGTATGTCAAAATAAAAAAAAATAAAAAAAAAAAAAAACTAACCAATTTTTATATATTAAATTTTTTTTTGCAATAATGTAATATATATAATACATACATAAAATATTAGAAGAAATTATAAAATAATTTGTTTTAAATATAAAACTTTCAATACATAGAGATATATAACAGGTATCACACTGATGTGTCGTTTTCTTCCATGACTTGTTTTTGTAGCACACTGTACACCTTTTTACTGTTTTGCATTCTTTTGAATCTGTAGAAGGAAGTTTTAAAAGAAAATGACATCCTTGAAGATGTAGAGGAGATCTTCTGACTGTCGGTAGCTGATTTGGCTCTAATATCTTTTCTATTGTTTGTTTAGTATAGAATGAGCGCTTGGTCTTTTTCTGTTCAGTATCTTGTTTATAATATATGTTTGTTTAAATACACACATGTCAATGAAATAAAAGCTATTTTTTTATATGACTTTGGAGCATATTATCTTATTACATTGTGATAGGTGATAAGTTGATTACCCCGGTCTACTTCCCCTATTACTTGATTGTATTCAATTACTGCAGTAGGCTCAATAACAAGACCGTTAGTTCATCTCTTTCTTTTCCCAGTTTCTTTATATGACAAATCATGCATTGTTGTTAGTAAACATTGGTACAGTAAGTGTAGCTTCTTAAATAATAAGTTGAATACCAATTTTCCACAAAAAAAATTGTAACCTTTATTTAGTACATCCATGTACTAACATAATCTTAGCATTACTTTCTTACTTAAAAGAGTACCATCTACTTTATCTTTTCCAATGTAGATATAAAAACTGCAAATATAACCATTTGTTGAATCGCAGAGTTCGTAAAATTTTATTCCGAACCATTCTATTTCCTTTGGATTGTACTGTAGTTTGAGTAGCATACAATGACATTTTATGAGTATGAAATGATTTTTTATTTATTTTCTCCATGATGGTCAATACTTTACACAATCAGTCTTAATGGTTAAAATTAAAAAAAAAAAAAAAGGTGTTTCAATTGATGGAAAACAACACCAGAAACTGTAAAGATTAGAATACATAATTTTTTAACTTTAATGTAATAGCAGATATTTTTTGTTGAAACTCCATATTCAAGGATAAAATAAAGCAAAAGCTTAAAGTTTCAAATATTTAATAGTATAAATGAGCTACAATTGTTTCAGTTTCAGCTACAATCAGTTGCCCGACGATGCCGCAAGGCGAAACAATTGTAGCTCATTTATACTATTCAATATTTGAAACTTTAAGCTTTTGCTTTATTTTATCCTAGAATACATAATACCCATAAGAATACAAAGAGAAATATATATTACGTATTGTAACATTTATAATAAATAAACAATATGAATTGATGATGGGTTGAGGGATTTGTGGTCAAAAGAAAATTGAGATCTTAGATGCATGTTATAGCCTAAATGTAATAACCTCAAAATTCGTTCTAGCCTAATAATTTAATTAACTTCAAGATTTTGGAAATTTTAAATAAATAATTATAAAGCACATATTATAATAATTACAGCTAATTTAAATAAAACTCACCTTTAAACTTACCATTCCAAAAACAATAATAACAGTAACTTTACTTAATAACCTAAAATGATTGAGTAAGAACATTTTACTATTCTTTTGCAATTTATTTTATGTTTAGATAATTATTTTTAATTCAAATTCAATTTATATTGTGTATTAGTTAATTAAAATAACAAACTGATCGAATAGGATAAATTATGTTAGTTTTAGTGTTTACAACGAATTACAATAAAGTGAAACAGTGCGAACTGGCGGCGGTAGTTAGAACTATCGTTGAAATTTAGGCATTGATGTATAAAAAACATAAATATATAAAAAGTGAATGTGGATGAATTAAAACTTTTTTTAAAACAATTTTAACTACATATATGTCTACAAACTATAAATAATGTAAATATACTATTTAAAATAACTATGAAAGGACTTTTAAAAAAATATTTGATATGTTTGAATGCATGGCCATATGCAAAGCCGATAGTGGAAAATATACCAGTGATGGCGGTAGTGAATTGTAGCCCGGGTTGTTGGAAGAAAATAATAAGATAGTTCTATAAAAAATTCCATGGAGACAAGATTAATTTTCGTTGTTCAGCAATTTTAAAAAGAAAGATTTTATAGACAAGTTAAATATTTTAATAATACAAACATGTCAGAAGAATAAATGGTGAACTACAAGAGTTATTGGAAGTATTTATAAAGCAGTCTGAGGTAATACCAAAACTTTTAATATCTTCAACCGGCGTATGTTAAACAAATTTCAAAATTATTTATTTGGACTTTAGTGGGTATATAGATTTAATGAATATAAAAAGATTTGAACTGTAAAATTTTTTAATATTAATATCATTAAGATGATTTGTGAATTGTGAGATATATGTTTAAAATTGTATAATAATTGCACATTTAAAAAAAGCCCGAATCTTAAGACCAGAGATTAAAGAGTAATTTAAAGAATTGAGTTGTTGTTATTTAATAGTTAACCATTATACTTTAAAGTAAAGTTAACGTGCTAGAGCATGACCCAACATGACTAATATTAATAATATAATAACTGTAAAAAAAAAAAAAAAAAAGTTATTATAGTATATATATATATATATATATATATATATATATATATATATACGTAATTCAGTTTATATAATGAGAGTGAAATATTCAGCACCCTGTTGATCTGCACAGAGATTTGACCGTAACATAATAATAAACTGAATAAATTCATCATTTAAAAAATGTTAAAAAATTTTGATTATGAGAAACATAATTACTGTTAGAAATAAGTTAGATGTAAGATTATAATTTGTATGAATAGAGATTAAGCAAGAGAGAGATTTATAGTTTAAACGTGTTATGTGAAATGGCAACACAGAGTGAGAAATTGTGTAATTGCTGACTAAGTCAACTGGTCTACTTAATATTTCATGTGAAAATGACATAGTTGGAAAAGTTTTAAATAACCAGAGAACACAAAAAATAAAAGGGATTTTACTGTTTTTTGTACATATACTAACCTATAGAAAACTGTTTATAAAAACATTAACATATCATTAGGTCTACGTTGTGTATCTTTCTAAAACATTTAATGCAAAATTTTAAAAATAAAAAGCAAAAAAAGTTTATTTTTTAATTTTTTAAAACAAACTAAATTATATTTTCTAAAATCAAAACATACAGTTGTAAAGACAAAATTGCAGTCTTTTTAAACATATAAAAATAAATTTACTCTTTTTTTAAGATAAATTATGAAAACGTGTTAAAAATGGCTGGCACTGGGAATTGGACGAAGCATTTAGTAGCTGGCATTGAGTAACATTCACATCTTTGGCACCAGCACTCACACAGATGTTATTTATATATGTAACCAATCTTCATATCTCTATTTCCGTTTAGGAGTACAATAAGCCCTAGGGTGACTTGCAAAAGAGATAAACCGCACAATTGGAAAAGAATCTACACAACCTATAAAAATAATTCTATTAAAATATATTTAGGTTTTAATGATATTGGTGTACACAGTATATTTAGGCATGGGTCTAATGCAAGATTATAAAATCTCAAATCAAATTATGATATGTGTAATGAATTGTGAAAGTGCGTTATGAAAATTTGTTATTATAGAGTTCAAGATTAATGACTCCGAATGTATAGATATTCAATTCAAACAAATGTTTATATTAAGGTTTCTTAGGCTTGCATAATGTCAATATGAAAAATTATGGAATGTTTCAAACATGAAAGTTAATAAATTATCAAATTGGGTTAGTCTCACCACGTATTCAAGATCTCATTTGATTATATCTTCTGATCTATTCGTAAATCAGTTTAAATAAGTTGTCACTGATTATTATCACACTATTAACTTTGCTTGACTCAACCTTGCGTGTACATGGCCACTCGAATGTTTGAGAGCCGTTTAGCGAAAATGTTCCAGTAACTTTGTTACGGCCTTATATCCATCGCAAGTGGCGTCACAAAACATATGTCTATTATTTTATTTCATTATTGTTGTAAGAATGACTTGCGTGTATATATATTTTAGGTATATTTCAATATTTTTACATTATTTTATTTCATCAAAGGAATGACTCGTTTGTGTATATTTTCGTTTTTTAGGCATATTTTTATATTTTCCTATATGTTGGAAATGCCCCCGGACCTCGTGTTGGACAGGGACACACTAGATTAAAATAAAATTTGTTTCGAGTTGAGGTGATCTGACAATCTTAACACGTAACTATGAGTAGTAATTGGTTCACTATTATTCATTTACAGTATGCACTGTGAGATTATTTTCCCACTATAATTTTTAGTTATAATTTTTATGATTTGTATTGAGTAAGTTTTTTATTAAGGATCTGTTTTTTCTTTTATAAAAAAAATGGATTACCGAACTCGATTAAATGGCACAAAATACTGTAGTCTAAGAGAAGCAGGATGGTTGTTTGTTCAAATAAAATTAGAGGAGTTTTCCTAGAAAAACAAACTGGATTGACCATCGTCTCATTTAATGATAAAAAATTAAAAGATGTTACAGAAAAGTGTGATAAGTATAAACCTATAAGTTAGTAGTGGTGTTTCCCTATACCTGTGGTGTATTATAAGAGATGTCAATAATGTATTATTGAAAGGAAATTAATTTTTTAAACCAATTGATGACAGCTTATGTTAGGAGATAAATGATGTGATGGAGAAATATCTTGACACAAAGCTTTCTTTGATATTTTATCACAGAGCCATTTGCTGTATTGTTGCATTAATTTTGTATGGGCAAAAATTCTTGGAGTCATGGTTAATGATGTAGATAAATTGGGCCTGTGTGTTGGAAAACTATAGAGGCATGACATGTTTTTTTTTTTTTTTTAATTATGCCTTATGGATCTTTACAGATAAATTTCCCTCTATCTTCATTAATGTATTACACTATATTAACATTAGGCTAGAAAAATATATTATAGTTTAATCAATTAATTATTTTGTAATATTCTACCTTTATTATGTCAGTATTAAAAAAATTAAACAATACCTTTGTTATTGTGATTTTTGGTACTTCTTTCTCATCTACTTTGCCTCCGCTATTGATGCGATCACTATCAAATCCTTCAAATTCTTCTTCATCTTGAAAGTGATCAAATTCGCTTTCTTCATCCTTGAAATCATATAATTAATTATAAAATAAGAGATATAACTAAAAATATGTGTAGATAGATAATTATATAAAATAATAACTAGTTTCAAAAAAAAAAAATACCAACATAATAGGATTTCCTGGAGTCCTTAGGTTATATTTTTTTTATGGACATGTGGACGTAAAACTGATGTAGCCAAAACTTTTCTGTAGTAATTGTGATCTTACTTTCTGTAATAGATATAGTTTCCAATTTTATATACTTACTTTCTTACTTTTATTTTTAATTGAGAGTTCACTCCTTTTTTTAAACATGTCAAAATTTAGTAATCTTACTTAATTTATAAAACTTTTTATTTATACAATTATAAGTATAAATTTATTTAGTTTTAATAAATTTTGAAAGTAAAACTTATTAAATTGTGATGTCTTTTATGGGTAAAAGTTTAGACTAGCATACTGAAATTGAAATAAATTTATAAACCTTACTTTTAAAAAGGAAAAATAATATTTTGGCAAGATTTTCACCTTTTTGTCGTAAAAATTTAAAATGCCAAATATAGATAAATGTTGAACTTCATGTGTAAGATAATATTAGATAGAATAAAACTCTAACACAAGTTCTCACAAAAACTACGTTTACTTAATCAAACGCGTTTCAACGACAAAGTTGCCATCTTCAGTGATACATGAGCTACAGTAACTAAACTATAACTAACTGTTATAGTTAAAGTTAGTAATAGTTTAGTTAGCTCACGTATCACTGACGATGGTGACTTTGTCGTTGAAACGTGTTTGATTAAGTAAATGTAATTTTTGTCAGAACTTGTGTACGAGTTTTATTCTATCTAGTAATGAATAGGTTATGTAAAGTCTAGGAAGTTGTTTACACTGAAGTAATTACAGATGACGAACTTCTTATTTATATTGCACAATGAAGTCAATATCAATTATCAATCAGACTAATTAATTCTACATGTATAATACAATTTTTGGTAAACATTTTACTTTGCCATGAATAAGGAATACTATGATGGCTGTAATTGATGTCGCCCATTACATTAAAATAATTAAACTATTTACAACTAATGAAATTTTCATATTTTAACACAAACTATAACGACTTCTGTGGTGTTCAATATGCGTACTGCAACACTGCCTCTTTGTTGTTGAATTTTGAGGTTTTATTTTTTACATTAGCCCGACTTTTCAAATAGCGCAGTTTACAAGACGAATCAACTAGTCTTGCGAGTAACTAACTATTTTGTATGATTTGTATTTCAATATAGTTTCTGTCTTGATGACTTTAATTACTTTACTCTACTTCGCTTTATTCTTTTTTGACTTCTCTGTTTTATTTTAATTACTTTATGACTTGTTCCTGAGGTCATGCTGTGTGGGAGAGTTAGTTATGTTACCAAATTTTATTCTATGTTATAAACTTTATATCACACATTTATGATATACTTATTACCTTTATAGAACACAAACACATAAATTATAAAAACAACCGAAAACACACATATAATATTGGGTACACAAAATAATTTATAACTCTAGAAAGATTTATCAACTAATTTCTTAATTTATTCAAAGCATTTGATTTTAAATGAAATGTTTTTAAAGTTTTATCAAATTAATCAGTTACAAATAATACTAACAAAAAATAAACAATTTTTTGAATTCTCTTAAAAATAATTAATCACAAGTTATATTATTAACCACAAAAGCCAAGTATCTTACGATAAAACAATGTATTTTATATAAAATTGACAACTTAAAGTAAAATATTTGGTAATTAATTTAATCTTGTAAAACTTTCCCCTTAAATTTGAACATTATAAAATTTTAATTGAAAAGTTGTATCCTATTTGTTAACCACTCCAATAAATTTGACTTCAGGTATCTTTAACACTGATGAAGATCACAAAAGATGCTGAAGTCCTGCTCTTAGAGATTGTTGGTGTGTATTGTATGGTCTCTTTGCTTCCCTGTAGTAGTATAGTTGCAACTTCGAAAGGGTTGAATAGGTGACTTTTCAAAATATGTCTAGTTCAGATGATGTCTTATGTGAGAGAGACGATAATTTGGTAGCTCCCGGTTTTGGGATTTCTGTTGCAAACTTAACTTGATTGTTTCCATTCTATTTTTCTTTGCATCTGGTCAGTTTCTGGCTAATTGCTTGGTTATTCCAAATTATTTTTCATATAGTAATACTCATTACTTTATTACTTTTTATGCTTTTAAAATTTCCAAATACTTATTATTTCAATTTTTGTATTCTTTAGTGTTTTTATTTCTTGCTCCAGGTTATCAGGTTCTCCCTTCAATGATCTAGGTACTGTGGTCGAGATTATCACCAACTAAAATGTCTGATCGTGGAAGTTTCTGAATTCTGTTGCAAACTTCGTACTTTATGCTGTAACTTCTGAACCCTTCATCCAATTTTGAATTAGTTTTTGGATTCCTTTTCCTCTTGACTGGTGATTCCACGCAAACTCGATTCAAAGTTGTAACACACATGGTTTAGAAATTTATTTGTTGACTGAATTAAGTTTTTTGGGTTTTTAATGTTTCTAGTTTATTAAGCCTTGCTCTATAACGACACTGTATGTTTTCACTTTTCTTTTATCTCATTTGGTTTACGAGATATTCGGTCTTAAAATTTGCATTTTATTACTTAATGTTTGTGGTCTGAAAACCACCCTATTTTATGTATTAACACATTTTGTTTGGCCATACCTCCTTACATATTACATTTTATATATTTTTATACTTATAAATCATATTCATATCCCATTATGATCTCTAAAATGAATCTTAAAATATTACATTTTTGGTAATATTTATATCTCTACATTCGATGGTTAAAAATTAGTTTCCACAAAAAAGATTGCTTTATTTTTTTAAATAGGTTTTAAAAGTGAATATGGAACTTTTGAATTCCTATTAAAATACATATATTAACCTATGCAAATGCTCCAATTCATGCAAAAAGTTCATTTAAAATGTCAACTTGTTATAAAATAAATAGAAAATATTTTAAGTTAAATAATACAATTATCAGATGGACCTAATTTAATCAATCGAGTAGCATATAATAAAAACTATTGTACTTTCTAATAAAATATAAATTAAAACACAAATTATTAATTTTGTTTAATGTAATTTTGATATTTTTATTCATGATATTTTGAATATCCAGCTATTTCAGAACATTATTGTAAAATTTGAAATGATAAGAAATACAGGTAGGTGCTTAAAATTAAGAATTCTGTAGTAATAAATAATCTAAGAATGTTTGGGTGTCTATATATTTATTGTTTCTACAGCCTAATTGGCTAGACTGATTTTCATGCCATGTTGTCTTTCTTTGGTGGTCTAATTGTATATAAGAAGCCTAATTTTCCTTTTAAACCTAACTACTTTTTAATGATCAAAAATTGTACAAAAGTTTGGTGTCACTTTCTTTTACAGTCATCCAATTATTTAATAGAAACCATTCCTATATCTACTGATCTACTGTAATAAACACATAGCGTAAAGAAAAGTAAGAATTGACAAAATTGGTATGCTTTTTTGTTTTACCTAATATTTTGATAAAAATTGTTATTTATTATTGTGACCCTTATTAAATATTTGGTACCAACTCTCTTATTTTATATATTTCTTGAAAAATTAACGGTTTTAGTCATACTTGAACAGTGCTATCTGATTATTTAATTTATAAATAATATTTAGTTTAAAAGTTGCTTTTTTATAATACTGAAAACTACTTCTAAATCAAATAAATAAAGTGATGAGGTATGCTGTGATTTCTTCGCCACCTTCAATATTAGTAAAACAATAAAACCCTTTAATACTAATCCCTATCTATATAGGAACTACTGAATGCTTAATTAATCTATTTAAAAACTTCAGAAGGGTATTTTTTAACTTATCTATATTTTTGTTATCAAGTCTACCTCTACTACAGCATCATCGTCATCATCATTTATTCCATCTTGGCCAGGAGGTGTACTTCCAACAGAACCCTGAGGACGAGGAGAGGGGCTTGTATCTTCTACATTAATTTTATCATCATCTTCAAAATCTTCAAATTCTGCAAATTCATTATCTTCTAAATCGTCTCGATAAGGAACAGATGCCCAAATTTCAGTACTTACCAATATAATATGAACAAATACCAGCCAAAGATGCATTGTAAAACTATAAAACAAATAAAACTTACAGGTTATGATCAACTTTACAATATGATCAAACATGTACAGTATACAGTCTACTTAATTAGTTGGATATCTGTTTCAGTATTTCTAAATACTCACTCATATATATATATATATATATATATATATATATATATATATATATATATATATATATATATATATCTATACTTCAGAATTTTGTTGAAGTAATTTTAAATCTTTGATCCCTTTAAAAAAAAATTGTAAACAGTTTTAAAAAAAATTAACAAAATTGCCTTTTTACCATGTATTTTAGGTGTAGCCAGACCATCAAAGGCTTGCTCATGCAAGCTTGACAAGCATGCCTCATCAATCACGTTGTGCAAGCATGCTTGAACGTCTGTAGGATAATTTTGGTTCTAAATTTGTTGCAGTAATTTTTCAGTCAGTTGATGGACTAAAAGATAAAAGGATTTGTAATGAATTTTATAAATCTTGATTGTAATTTAATTTGTAACACGATAAACTATCTCTTTTTTAAAGTAACAATTGGAATTGATTATACTATGTGCTTAATCTCCATCCACAATGAAAACTTCTTAACATATTATGACAGAAATCTTTCATAACATAACGAAATACTACTGTCATACTGCATAGAGTAACAGTATCGCATGAATTACTAAAAGTAGGCGATGGCGGCTATCATATGATAAAATACATGATAAAAAAAAAAATTCTGTTTATTTCAAAAAAAAAATCTATTGGACATCAGAGATTTTAAAAAGTTTTTCAACAAGATTCTGAGGCATATATGAGTATTCAGAATTACCTCTGTTTCATTAACCCTAGATTACTACTCTTTTAATTCATTTTTACGTGATCACTATTCATTCGTAAATTTTACTACATTCTGTTTTTATTTTTATTATTATTTTTTAAACTTTACTTTAGTGTTGACTATTTTTTATATTAAATCCTTTATTGTTTTTAAGTGTTTTTAAAAATATTTAGCAATGAACTCCTACATATTTTAACTGTAAAAAAATGTCTTTTACAACCACTACAAGTACGTTTAAATAAAAAAAAATTAATCTGGAAAAATATATAAATATTATTTTATTGGAAAAATTAATCGGATATTCATAAAATACATCATTTATAAGTGTTTAATTTATATAAAAAGAGAAAAATGATTTACAATAAGTTCATTAGGTAGAATTCCAAAAATGCCAAAATTAGAGTGCTGTCTTCACTGAGAATCACAGTCCTTGCAGTGACTAATATACACTTAGTAGCTAAATCAAACACTTTGAACTCTAAAATCACTATTTACACAATAAACTATTTACAACACTAAAAACTAACAATATAAAAACAATAATTTACAAAAAAAATATTCAAACACTTAATAGTTAAAACTTTCGCAAACACTATTCTTTCGTAAAATATACGACGCGAGCTTGAGTACGGAATTACTCTAACTGTTCAATTTTGAGCTTAGCAGAAGAGACAGTGGCCTCTATTCACAATGGCAGGAAGGTAAACAAAAAGACAGAGCATGTCCGTCTTTTGTCTACGAGTTCTCCGAATTTTACAAAGGGCGGGTTGTAATTTTTACGAATGAGTAGTGTTCTAGGGTTAAGGTTGACACACATAAGCAAATAAAAGTTTTACATTTTACTGAAGTTATTTACTATTATAAAAAAGAGTAAACCATCTTCAAGCTTGAAACGATTACATGTAGGCCTACTGGTTAAATTACAATTATGTATTATATTTTTAGAACAAATAGTGCAATGTCAACAATACATAAGTTTATTAAAGTTATAGTTCCAAGAATTTTAGTTAACAAATCATTCTATAATGAGAATGATAAAAACCTGTAATTTAACTCTTTCTCTTCTATGGATAAATAAAACTTACATGTAAGAGTACCATAATGAAAAACTACTGTAGGAAATATTGTGAATCTAGTGTTTTAACATAATCTGTGATGCCAAATATTGAAAGATATAAGGTAGTACAGAGGTGTAATTGCTGGTTCTCAGTTCTATATTTATAATAAAAATTATTTTTATTCAACTGAAACAATGGTAATGCTAAAGTATATCTCAAATGGGCTAATCTAACATTTAGTGAACTAACTTAATCCCTTAGACTAGAAGGTTCCTATAGTTTATTTATAACAAAAGAATTTTGGATGGGTAAAATAAAAGTTAGAACAAGAGAGAAATAAAATCTGTTTAGTATCAATTAATTGGTTTTCGTTTGAGAATAATCTTTAAAAATCTAGAGATATCTTATATTTAGTACCAGAGTGGTATATGGCCAACCAACGTGTCAAAATTTTGGTAATTTTTTACTGTAACTGCAACCGGTCCATTTGGCGATTTTTTAAAAATCATGTTCTACATACCTTACTTATTAATAATAAAATAAATTTTCACCTCAGAGCTAACTTTTTCACAGAAAAAAAACATAATTTCAAATTTTTTAGTTTAAGATCCATTAAGTGAAACACATTAAAATAGGTTTATAGACAATTTTTTACCTTACAAGGTCAAGTAATGGGGTTATATATATATTTATAGCTGACCTACACCTAAATTTGAAAAAAAAAAAAGAAAAAGAAATTTTGCATGCATTTCCAAGCGGTCACCCATCCATGTACTAACCACGCTCAAAGTTGCTAGACTTCGGTGATCTAATAAATGCATTGAATTCTGTATTTTTGAAATCATGATTTTTTTTGGGTGAAAAAGTTAGCTCTGCCTTGAAAACCTATTTTATTAATAAATAAGGTATGTAAAACATGATTTTTTTAAAATCACCAAAAAGACTGGTTGCAGTTACAGTAAACAATTACCAACATTTTTTAAAAACTTTGATAGCTAAGAACTCTCACACTATCAAAAGTGGTAATATAGTTTAGTGATGCAAATAAGTCAGTGGTTAGCTCACCATATGTAAACTTTATTCATGTTTTAACATATCCAAAAGTGAAAGTGAAAAAAATATAGTTGAGCAGAAGTGAGAAATATAAACACCAAAGATTGTAAAACAAGGAAATGCAATTGGATGTGGAACTTCCAATGAAACTAATAACAATAACCTTATTAATATTTGCCTAAATGATAAGCATAAAAAAACAAAAACCAATTAACCTTGTACCAGTTAGGTTTAAATGACCTAGCCTATAAATTATATTTAAAACTACAGATTAGCCCAATCTGATGTCTAAAAGTTACATTACTATTTACACCAGATGAAACATAGACTTAGAAATCACGTGTTTGTAGTACTTATTGAACGTAAACAGGATAGTGCAAATTCTTGAAACTATTAACCAGGATCTAGGCTAGTTAAAGCTTCTCGTTGTGTACACACAAATTATCAGACGTGACAATTTACATAGTAAAAATAATCTACATAAATAATCACAAAAAAATATAAAGTGATGAAATTTACCTGAATTTCACAACTGTAGTAAAATTTAGTAATAACTCAAAAAGAATTTATTTAGGTTAGGCCTATAAAATAGATAATTTTAAGATTACCCCCACTACTTTAACATGACATGATCAGTTAAATTGTAACAGTCTTGAAATTTAGATAGGTCTTTGGGAAATGAACAGCTGATTTCATTGAATTATTACTGTTTTTAAATATATATTTTGATAATTTTAAATACATTTATAGTATTAAAAATGAAAGAGAATTAAAAATGTACAATGTTTGTTTTGTTGTTATACGAAATAGAGAGTTATTATTGTTACACTATTTCAAATTCCAAGTGTTATATAGTCTATTTCCAGACTGTAATTTATTGGATTTTGTCGCTACCTAGTAGAGATTCTGATAGACTAAAATGGATTTTACGTTGAGAAAGACCAGTCATTGGTAAGTGCTGTTACCTATCAGCGAAAAGCTAACAATGATCTGTCTTATGCATGACAAGAATTTATATCCAGCTGACTATAATGTTGTCTGCTAGTAGCCGGCTGTAATCCGTGTAATGACAACGTTTGGTGTATTCACGTTTTTGTTTTCACACGATTTGTTTACTGTCAGTTTAATTGTTGTATTAATTTGAATCACTTTTAATAGTTCCGTTGTAAAGTGTTAATAATTTTTGTTTTGTGGGTGTTAATTTTACTTTGTGTAGTGTGCTCCATAAATATTTGGTGTAGTAGGAATTCCAGTTGTTGGTAAGGTTATTTATGATGAATTAGGCTATAATGTTTATGCTTGATTACTTTCGAGTTCTTTTAAGAAATAGTTTATTATAAAATGATTAATATATATGAAGTACCATGTCAGTATTTTGGAACTTAATACAATTTAAAACATTGCTTATAACTTAATCACTTTGTCATGGTATTGTATTCTAAAATTAGAAAAAGTTTCAAAATATATTTAGAATAACCTTGATTTTAAACTACCTGACTTATATTAGACACAATCAGGAGTCTGAATTAATTTAAATGGTAGTACAACTTCATCATATAATGCTACACTTACATTGTTTGTCTCTCCTAAATGTCCTTAAAAGCTTTGACTGGAAGAAATATATAAGCTAACCTTACCTACTTTAATGAATGTTTATGTTAGTAAGCTAGGTGATTTTGTTTAGCCTAACATACATTGTATTTAGTAGATTATCTGTGATGCTACAGCCTAGAGTGTGTCATTTATATAAAATAGGATTATGACATTACAGTAGGGTATACTTAAACTAACAAACATTTCTCCATGCATATTTACTTTAATGCAGCTACCAACCAATATGAGCAATCATTTCCATTTTACTTATACTACCTGAAATTATGTTATAAATATTATACTCTACTGTTTGAAAATTTAGACTAATATAGAGTTGAGTGTGTTTCATTATATTTCTATTACCTACATTTTTTCCTATCCACACCGGTTAGTTATCACTATCTTACTATTAGTAGTATAGTCTAACCTATTAAGAGGATATTCAGGTAGGCATACATTATACAAAACAATTCTAATGCCATTTTGTTTACTAAAATATTTCAATTCAATTCACAACTAGTAATTGTATAATTGTAAGCTGCTGATGTAGCCTACAATATATATTTTAAGGTTGTATTTATCAAGTGACACTCCATTTAGAATAATATAATATAAACACCGTATTTCTAAAGTCTAGCAATAGTGTCATGCCGTCATATTTTGGAAGTAAATATAGCTAATAAACATTTGTGTCAGATTAATTATAATCTCACTGTAATTTGTCATGTAAAATTTGGATGGTGGAGGGCAAGGGGTTGCCATGTTGACACAATAAGTAATCAAAACTACCATACGAATGTCTTTTGCAAAGGAAAGTACAGTTTGTTTTGTCCTTTACAAAGTTTGAAACTGTGTCGTTTATGCACCGTGAGTATCGTTGATTAAAGAATGAGAATCTACCTCATAGGACCAACATTTATTATTGGGATAAATCAATTAGGAGATAAGAAACTTACACAACTGAGACATTTCGAAGACCAAAGAATTTAGTTAATAAAATGGCTTGAAAGTTAGCTCTTTCAAAAACTTCAGTACATAAGGTTAAAAAGAAACACCTTTCTTTTATTGAGTACAAACTCGAATTATTATGTAAAGTCCACCCAATCCTCAGGGACTCACTTGTAGTGACTATGGGCTTGGTAATCCCAAGGGTCCTAGCTGGATCTATACACCTTGCGTTGTATCCCCCTCTTTCATCTTTCCTATCAAGCCTCTCTGGCCCAACTCTTGTCCTTTACTGACCCTGGCGCTATTATACTATTCAAGTGCTAGGGGTCTTTATTTTATGTTATTTTCTTCCTTTTTTTGTATAAGGCGATGGTGACCAACAGGTTTTTTGTCTTTAAAGAAGAAGAAAGAAGATCCACCCAGGTAATAACATTGCAAACTACGATTTTACTATAAATATCATTAATTAAATGTAAAGTAATGAACAATTTCTTGTTGTAATTTCAATGATGAGGCTATCGTTCACATTTCATGACATGTTCATATAGACACTGTGTTCGAATTTGATCTGATATCTTTTCTAAACATGATTTGTCTAAACATGAGTTAATTGGTGGTGCACCCTGTTTAAAGATCGTGAGATTGGTTCATTTTTTTTATTTATTTTATTTTTTTTTTTAGGAATACACAGTAAAATCAACTTTATAAAGCTACCCCAAATCAATGACAACAAGATGATGCTACTGCACATTAGAACAATGTTGTTCGGAACTTCCTATACAGTACATATAATATAGTGCATAACAAAATTGGTTTACCCTATAGTTTCCTGAATTGTGATTTAAATTTATGAGTATGTTTATAAAGTTTATTGTCCCAGTAATTTACTGACAGGTTATCAATTGACAGGTCTAAAGTTTTATTAAATAATAACTTGTTCATTAAGATATAGGAACTAATTAACATAGATAATGATTGACAACAAGAAGATATTTAATTAATATCATATATGATAAATAATTATAATAACAATATGCTTCGAGCTCCACTCGCACACATGCAACATTTTTAATAGCCCGATTTTGTGTTACGCATCGCTGAAGTGTGCTTGCTACCGCTCCTGAAGGTTGCTAATATCTAAACCTGGTGGCTCAAGATTCTCCAAAGCATTAGTTTGCAAAGTAACATGGTCGTCATCGCCTAGGGGGACGGGGGGACGCGTCCCCCCCAATATTTGAGATGTAAAAATATTTTTGCTAAAAACGAA
This sequence comes from Aphrophora alni, assembly GCA_963513935.1. NCBI lineage: Eukaryota > Metazoa > Arthropoda > Insecta > Hemiptera > Aphrophoridae > Aphrophora > Aphrophora alni. The sequence continues at coordinate 40,902,240 of OY740767.1, forward strand.
TGATTTACCTAAAACCTTAAAAGGTAAACATCGGGCTTTGTCTTTACTAGGGTTTTTAACATTACATTTCTGTTACAAACGCATAAATAAATGCATAAAAACAATGTTTTGAGAAGTTTAATTTTAAAAAATTTCCATACCCCCAGCCCCCTCGGCATATGTCCCCCCCAATAATGAACTGGTGATGACGCCCATGCAAAGTAAGAACCTCTTCTGAAAAGTTCTGTATACTTTCTTGTTGTAATATTTGAAAGCTGATTTGCTCCAGCAATTTGGGCGACTAGTCATTCACTAGTTTGTACAGGGAAAGGATGTTCTGCACGCCTAAGCTGAATAATTGTCACCAGCTGCAACATAATTAGGTCACCTATGCAGCCACTCCTCCAAAATATACTGAAACCAGGTGGATCAGTCTCTGATCTGCACCATGAAGGAATATCTCATCAGTTGTCTTACACAGAGTAAAAGAGTTTAATGATGACCTTGTATGGTATCTTGACAACATGCTCTTAAAACAGTGTCATGATACAAAATAAATTAATTTCAATGTTGTAGATATGAAACTTTGAGTTCCTTCTTATTATTTGTACCTGTTTTTTCATTGAAAAATTGACAAAAGTCTAGCCCAAAACAAACCTACAAGCCTATTCTAGTCTAACTTATAATGAAATTAGACAAAGCTAAAGTATATATGTTACTTTAGAATTGATGTAAATGTTTCCATTTACTTTGTATCCCTGTAATAATTAAAGCTTAGGCTATAAATTCCGTGTAGTAAATCAAGTTTTTAAGTGATTGTTAAAAAAGTAAAGGATCTACCTTAACCATTACTAATAAAGTAAGCCAAATCAAATTATGTCTTTTCAACAATAAAACATGGGTAATTGTTTACTGTAACTGCAACCAGTCTTTTTGACGATTTAAAAAAAAAAATGTTCTAGATACCTTATTTAGTAATAATAAAATAAGTTTTCACTGCGGAGCTAACTTAAAAATAAAACAGTAATCCCAAGAGTGAAAATTAGATGAGTATGTAGCCTTGATGAAATATAGTGATGAATATTGAATTCAAAATAAAATATGTTAAACAAGGAGATGCTCTACGAACAATGTTGTTTAATTTGGCATTGTTCTGTTCAAGAGAAAAGCTGGAATTAATTCTTCAGGATGAATCATTTGGTATGTATTTAGTTGATATAGTTTTGGTAGTAAGGAATTCGAATATCTTGGACATTTAAAGGACTGAATAGAAAAATACAGAAAATAGATCTTTCTATAAATGAAGAAAACACACAAAAAAAGCTTAGGCAGAGGAGGGAAGAAGAGTAGAGAATATTAAGATCAGATATTATATATTTCAAGGGGAACCAAAATTTAGTTACCTATGAGCCACAGTACAGTAGCATGGAATATATTAAAAATAACTTTAAGAAATAGTGCACAAACTTTCTCAGTAGAAAATGTATACTGGTATATAAAAAAAAATAATGTAGTTAGTAGAGTAAAATGTGCACCATAATCCTAATTAACATACCCAGCTCTTGCAGGTCTCATAATTGTTCATGATTAAATAGGCTATAAATTTGTTTAATATTTGGCGAGGCGGAACATTTCCATGTTCCTTAATGATTTGTTTCTACTTGCTTTGCTCATTCCTAGTGAACATTTGTAGGTCTTATTGTAGAGCCTCCATTTGCTTTCTTGTATCATAGTGTCATAAACTTGTCCCAGAACTTTGATTGGAATAGAGTTTTTCCTGACAGTCTGTTTACCTCAATATTATATCTGTTTACCTTTAGATTTGATAAGAAAGTGGTAGGGTTGCAGAGGGATTTATAGATTAGCTTCCTCCTGTTACTGATCCTTAACATAACAACAAGTACATTTATTTGCTTTATTCCTCCTTTCTATCATATCTCTTTATCAAGCAATACAACTAAGAGCCACCTTTACTATTTATTTGACAAATTATAAATTAAAAACTATTCTGAGTGTTTTGTGTAAAATAGTCTTATTTTATATTCAGGATTAACAATGAATGAAGAAAATCTGCAACTGGCAAAAGCCCTTGTCCACATGGATCTCCAGGAAAGTCCAAAAACTCCTAAGAAAACTGTGGTCGGGAAAGTGCAGGAGAAAATTCAAAACTTCAGGTAAAAAAAAAAAAAAATGTTTAAATATATTGTTATACAGCAAACATTTATTCACTTATATTTAAGTTTGTGCTTCTGTTAACTTACTATTAACGCTAATTTTTTGTATAATCTCTTATTAGTATGTTATCAGATCTTCTTATACTTAATATGTCTGGAATTACTGTGTCTGTATTCTGTATACAGCATCATATAAATTGTGTGATACAATAGTCAATTTTGTATCATTGTATCACCGCCTTCCTCTCCCATCTGAATTAAAATATAAATGTTTGCCTTCACCAAAAGTCACACAAATTACAATATGCAATAAATAATATTTCATCACATTATCGTGGTTACTTATTCCTGGTTGGCTGCATTTTATAAACAAATCATAATTTACCACATAATTACTTACCAGCTTCCATCTATTAAAATAGACTGTTGTTATTTTTAATTTAATGTTATTATCCTTAGGTGATATCTAGTCTGGTTATGGAGATTTTATAAAGATAAGATGATTCAAACTACTTTTTCGGGGCTCAATGAGTCTCGTCCATGGGTAAGTAACTGCAACTCTAGGAAGGAGCCAAAACATCCTTGAAAATTCAATGTCAAGGTCCAAAATGAGGGACTTTTAATGAGTGGAGGATAATCAATGAATGTCGACTATACATTAGTAAGGAAAATTGAAGAGATGTTGTTGCTCATCAGCTTTAAGTTTGGAATTTTAAGTTAAAGCAATAAAATATCTCACTAAGCAGGCAGGACTTACAGTGGGTAATAGGTCTCTTAATTGGAAATTGCCTAGTGAAATAAAAGAAAGACTTAGCCTAACAGGAAAAATGTACAATCTAAAACTAGTGCGGTTTGTAGAACAATACAGTACATCTGGTTTTACTTCTTCGGGACAAAAATGACAGAGATTAGGTTATTGAAACGGCATTGGTAGAGCCTAAAGGTCTTTAGGGATTTATAAGGTGGATCTAAGGAAGAATTCTAGTTGAATATATATATATATACAGGGTATCTGAAAATAAACTTACACCCCCTTTTACTTTGTTATTCATTAAGATAGGTAGCTAAATATAGTTTTGCGGCAATCTTCTTTGTGGTGAAAGACTGCTTCTTAGAACCTAAACTAAACTCTCGGGTTATAGTCCTTCACTAGAATTAATTTTGCCACAAACTGTATTTAGCTATCACAGTTAATAACAAAATTAAAGGGGTTGGACGTTTCTTTTCAACTACCCTGTATACATAGTTCCACAATAGATGCATTTTGCGTGAAAGTGGAGAAAACTTAACTGTGACTCTAAAAGGGGAAAAAATCAGGATGAAAGGTGTCATTTATTATTAAAATTATGGAAATTGTTTCAATGGGTGTGATTGTAGATATTTTATGCTGTCAGAGTGTCTGTCATGGTGATGTAGAAGTTCGTTAATATATACAATTTTAGAATAACTTTTTTTGATTTAATTGTGTTTTCAAAACTGATGGCGAAAGTTTAATTTTTGTTCGTGATAATTATTTTGTTTTAAATATAATTTCATAATTGGCTCAGGCACTCTTTCACATCCACAGCCCTCCTAACTAAACCAAAAAGTATTTTTTATTAAAGCAAAATGACTTTGCTAGTTTCATTTCTCAGAAACTGTAAGCTATTAGTATCATATAATGTACTTTTAATGTAGTGATTAGTTGGAATAGAGGATTGTCTATGTCTAATCAGGACAACTGATTAAGGGTCTTAATTGATTAAGGGATAACTGTTTACAGTGGAGGTTACTGTAAACATAAGTATTATAAAAACATTTAAATGCAAGATTACCTAAAACCTCATTAACATTAGCTCATTACCTTATCTTCCATATTGCATATCAGTTTTGTGCAATAGAATGTTAACCAATACACAGAAGGTAGACAATTTCACAGGCAGAAGATTTACAGACTTTAGCAGTGACCATGTTAGCTTTTTGCTAGAGTCACTGTTATTTAGCTTACAGCATAGTATAGATTTATAGAATGTCTACAGTTCTAAATCTGTGACTTATTCATTTCACATTTAACTTGCTACCTGTGAAATTTAATATTTTTTTGGCTGTTGCTACAACTTCCATTTGTGTGCATTTATCAAATTACAGTAATTATTTACTGGTTTATAAAAATGAAAAAGATGTAAAATTGCAACTTGACTCTTTCCATTTATAATAACTATTTCTACCACATTTTTCTTGAATTGTTTATAAAATTAGAGTTGCTTTGTTCCTTGATTCTTCTATTTTGTCATTATTTATAAAACAAATTTAACTAGCACTACCCATATGGGGCTTACCATAGTTCTCTTCTTGTTTACTTATGAATATACTCATAAATAGGTCAGTTTTTTAACAGTTGTGTTCAGTATAGTGACATAAATTAATTTCACAATTGTTTGCTGTTATAATTTGTAGATATTAAAATTAACAGTTAGCACAATATCACAGGTAGTAGGCTATCATCTCTAATGTAATGGTATATAATTAGTTATTGTTAAGGTAATAACTAATTGAATACAGTGGTTAGGTAATCATATGGTGGTTTGGCTCAGTAAGTCCAGTAAGTAAGGTGCCAAACTGGACATTAAAAGAAATGAAAACGTATGTCCAAAAGTGTTTCATTTTTCATCTTTCTTCCCGTTTTTCTCTCTTTTTTTTTTTTAACAAGATACAACTCCAGAATGGATTGAAATATTGATACGAAATTTTCCGGGATGTTTTAAATTATTAGTTTGCAGTGTATCACAGAATGTTATAATTTTTCACTTAACCGTTTCAAAATGGCGTTCATTTACAATTTTTGATGCCAAAATCTCAAAAATAGTTGATTTTACAAAATATTTTCCCCTTTTAATGGTGAATAATATCACTATTTTTATTGTATATTGAAAGATAGCCAGCCGAGTTATCTATGATAGGAGGAGTAAATAAAGTAAATTACAGTGAAACTCATTTCCGATTCACTGAAATTAGCTGTGAATTCATCCAGATTGTCTACTTGTATTATTTACTGGCTGTGCCCCACGTTTTTCTCTCCAAGTATTCCAAATATATCCATAGCCACTAACAATCCTCCCTCAAAGTTGTAAAAGGGTCATGAAAAATTATTTTATACTTTTTAGTCCGTTTTAAAAACGTGGTATGTTAAAAACTTTTTTTAAATTTGATTTATTATTTTCTGTTTTTTAGTCTTATGTCCGGGTGAAAGATTTCAATCGGTTCTGTATATAGGCTATTGATGAGACTCCGAGAGGGACATATATAGGACATTCTCAATGCATTTCCCATCCTGTTTAGCTGCAAATGTCTGAAATTCAAAATATTACCTCTTATTACCTATAATAGTTCTATTAGTCTTGCAACTCAGAAAATCAAACTAAAGAAGTAAACAAAATTTATTTTATTTTTTGATGTACATGAATTACAATGTCAGATCATTACAAATTGTAAATGTATCACAAACTTATGGTGGTGTGATGAAGGTGGTATTTGACGCATTCTTCCCATCTCCGTCATGGCATCTTCATTGCAAGGTGTTTTAACTATTGTTTAAACAAATTTAGAAACAAGAAACCAACTGAACATTGTATTGTCATCCAATTCTAACCTATGTTCAAAATTTCAGGTCTCTAGTTTATTGGGAAGTTAGTTTAAACTCGATTGCAAAATTCCACCCGGACAGACTGACAGATATGACGGAAACCGAACTAATAAAAAGTTGTCAAAATAGACAGAGAGACGTGTAGATGCATTATTAATAAGTAACCCTAACCCATTTAAGTACAGTTTATATGGAAACGATTCATCATTTGTTTATATAAAAATGATTTGACGTTTTGAAAGTATGGTTCATCTCTCGCTATTCAACATAACTTGAATATAAACGGTTCACAAATATTACACAAACTATCACAATCAAAATACTAATAAACATACAAATCCATGTTCCATTTTTGAAGTGAAAACTTCTTTAACGACGTTGTGCACTTTTTTTTTTGAATTTTTTATTTGGCAAAAACCATTGAACTCGCGTCAGCTTTTATAGCGACACTGACACCGCTACCATCAAAGATGCACAACGTTATTGTTTAAGTTTTCACTTCTGTCGGCACTCTCTGAGTGCAGTTTTTTTATTTTATCGTTAGCTTACGAACTGAGATTTTTGGAGAGATGACGGACCCGTACGTTTTGTTTGGGTACTCGGAGGTTACATTTTAGAAAAGTGTGGTCAAAATCGTATTTGAGTGTTTTACCCTTATGAGAGCTATCCCGTAGTTTGAATTATCGATCAAATTGAAGCATTAAACGTTCTGAGACATCACCAAAATATGCCCACTTACCAAATTCGATTTGTCGGTCCGTTCGTCTTTCGCTTTATGCTACACGGACGGACATCAAAACAGCTGTTTCCGCTTAAAACTCGATCACATAACTTTCTCTATACTACGTATAGGACATCACTTCATTCATAACACTAATCCATCGCTGAAGACAATACAAAAACCTTTTCCACTTGTTCCTCCGATGACAATGTAAATGATCTCTGAGATAATGACCTTCAAGTCTATATATGGGAAGTCTTTGTTTAGGAATGCTGACATTTCAACAGTACGAGAGTAATGAGCAAATCAGAAGAAGTCTTTCTTAAAGTTCACTGACAGACCTGCAAATCATCTCTATGGTTATGCAACCATCGACTGACTAGTCACTTTATTATGTGAAGACTTTATTACGGCAGTTGCTTTTGTAGCCAAACAATGCCAATAATGTATAATTTGATTGATTGTTAATTTGTATTGTTGCTATTATACAGAATGGTCAATGAATACAGAAGACTTTTAAACATGGGTGAGTGAGAATAGACTAGTTCTCAGGATCTTGACATTTAGGAAAACCACAAGTCTATTATTATAGAACTGTACACTAACACATGAAATGTTGAACCGAGTAAAAGGAAGTCAAGGGGGAAGTTACCTAACGTGTTGCTTTCGAGATGAACACTTTCATCTCTTTTGTCAGATGTTTAGCGTATAATTGTGTAGTTATTGGGAAGAATTTATTGTAGGTAATTTATTAATATGGTTTAATCGGACATTTGTGCATATAATAATTAATATACGACGTTTCGAGAGTATAAATTAATCCTCGTTATCAAGTGATAAATCTAGAACATAAAGATGATCACGATTGTATTTCGTCTTTGTTTTGACTGCCTCAGGTCTTCTAGCTTTAGGCTTGGATTCCTTCCTTAGGTTAGATTTAGTTTTAGTTTTCCAAAATATCCCTTGGTTATTTGGCAATGTATGTTTTTTATCTTTATGCTTAAAGGTTTATCACTTGAGAAAGGGAGGTGATTTATACTCTCGGAAAGTCGTGTATTAGTTGTGTACACACAAACGATGGGAAATTTCCAATGGAACCATATTAATAATATGAATAATCTATTATATGAAATAACTTTAAAACCAGAATATATTAACCCTCGAATCATAACGCATAGTCTGATAGTCACTGTAAATAAACTTCTACTGTTCTTCAGAATGAGATGTCAAAAACCATCCCTACTCTACCAAGTATTTCAAGTTGGTTTCGTGTGAATAACAAGTCCCTTACGTCATCTTTGTCGACTGTAGGACAACGGATTATGATTTACGTATTTTTTTTTTTCATTCTTAGTTATTTTTATTTCGTTTTTATTCAAGGTTGTTATATAAATATAAATATTAGTGCCATAGTTATTTTCTTAGTAAATCAGTAGTGTTTTTTTGTCACATTTTATTTAATCGTGTAAAAATAAGTGATTTTCTAAATACAAATTGTGAAATCGCCGCTGTATTATCTGAATTAGATAGGGAAGATAAGTATGATTATTCAACAAATGTCAGCGAAACTGTGATGAATTGTCTGAAGATCAAAGTGATTGGGAAGCAGATGACACCGACACCTATTCAAATTATCAACCATCTGATGAAGAAATTCAACCAATTAGGTCTACAGTAGTACCATACATGAGTGAAGAAGTATCGACTCATTACGCTAGTGTCGGTGTCTCGGCCTATTAAAGCTATAGGTACGAATATCACATTAGTTTACTTGGGAGGTCAATGTTTGAAATTACATTGTTGACAATAACTTCGTAAAGCTGTGTCGTTGATACAATTACATCTAGAATAGAAATTGGTGTCTAATTTAGTCTGTTATAAATTGAATGACATACGAGATATGAATAAAATTGACGCAATTTTGTCATTTTAAATTTTTCTAAATTGCAATGGGGTGTTTCGCGTATTCAGTACGCTCAATGAGCACACTATAGTACCGTACATCAAATTTCATTCTCATGTCTTAATTTTTACGGCCGTTATCATGTTTACGTACAGACGACAATGGATGAACGGCATGTCGTAAATATTTCAGTTTCCTAAAGTCATGAAATGTCAACAAACGCAGTTAGAATCCCAAACTCACCCTATAGCATCCAGACAGGAGAGCGAAGCGAGTATTTTATTAAAGTTTGCAACTAATGAAGGTCTTGACCCCGAACAAACAGAAACGTCATTATAACATCTCATGTCTGACATGAAATAGAACCAGTTATCTGGAAACTGGTTTCTCTAATAGCTTCTGTGTTTTTGTTACATGTTTCTTCTGTGGTATTGACGTGAAATATAGTTCATTCATTTAAACTAAATAGTCATTCATTATTGTCCAGGTTGTTTAATTACTTGATTTCAGTTTATTGTTCCTGGAAGATCGAGCATTGGACGGTAAGGGTGGCTGAGAGTAATTTGTATTTTGTATGAGAAAGTTATGTCATGGGTCGCAGTTTGTCAAAGTTTGTTTTTTGCAGATAGGTGTATATCCGTTCTGAGGTCCCCTGTCTGGCGTAGCGCAGTGCTCTTCAGCCCAAACGCGGCCACCGGTATCAATCAAATTTGGCGTGTGGACGTATTTTGGGTATATCTGGAGTCGTTTTTTTTTTTTTTAAAAATGCCATAAATAAACACAAAATTACGATTTTATCAAAATCGGTAGTAAAGATTTTGATTAAATTTTCCTAAAGTGTACCCTCGAAGGATCGATTCAACCAGTGTGAAGCGGTACACCACCTTCCATGAGAAACTGAGTTACTGACACTCTAACAGTGGTATATATATATTGTGAATGAAATTATATCATTTTCATTTTGGCGTTTATGCACTGGCTACTTGGAAGACGTGCAGGGCTGAGCACTTACAATAAAGTGATCATATATAAACAAATCCTAAAGTCAATATGGGAATATGGCATCCAGCTATGGGGATGTACCAAGTCCACTAACAGAAATCTAATTCAGATTTTTCAAAACAAAGTGCTCAGAGGTAGTCTATAGTGAATGCACCCTGGTACATCAGGAACTCGGATATACACAGAGACTTGAAGATCGAAACGGTTGAAGAAGTAATAAAAAAACACGCAGAAAGATACCAGCAGCGACTCCAGGGACATCCGAACACCGAAATACGAAGGATGGTGGATGAACCCAGTCCACTTCGTCGGCTTAAGAGAACCAAACCAGCGGATCTGATGTAGTTCAGTAATCTTTATATGGGAACAACCACTGGGCTGTTACCCATCAAACAATGAATTAGTCAGATAGGAAGTTGCTAGATGAGATAAGCTCAGTTGTAACATTTTGTAAAAAAAAAAAATAATTAAAAAATTTTTTGGCGTTTTGCCAAAGTTTAAACATTTTGCAATTCGTCACTTTATCTTCGTCCTACAAAATTTCTTATATAGCCTTTTAACACTAGAACAGTGTTTGTATTGAAAATGAAATTACTTCAGTTTACATAATATGTAGGCTTTAATAGGGAATAATTTATTTTCCCTCTAGAATATCAAACCTCTAAGTTATAGTTTAGATATATCACTGAGGATGGCGACTTTTGTCGTTAAAACGCGTTTGATTAAGTAAACGTAATTTTTGTGAGATCTTGTGGTCGAGTTTTATTCTATCTAAACCTGTAAAAGGGATAAAACAGCAGAACTATGTGATGTTCCTCGCAAATCACTTACAACCACTTACAATCTTACCTATAGCAACCTAACTTTTAATTTTAGACACCTGTATGCCAGTGCTAATTTAGGAGAAAACGTCAATCTATGAATTGTAGATGTAATATAAATCTTTATGAATATTGACTGTTTACAATTACTTCAGATTAAAGTAGTGATTTTTCTTGCTATTCGTATAAAAATATAATCAATTAAAAATGTATGTTGTCTACAAATGATATTTAAATGCTTATAAATAAATTATTGCTTGTTATATATTCATATTTAGATAATAAAGATTGCATACCTCTGTATGTTACCTCTTAGTATTTGCACGCCCTTAAATCAGATTTTTGTTTGTTTAATGGAGAAAAACCTCTCATAATCATATCCTTGTAAATAAAACAAAAACGTAAAAAGAGACCGTAACCTTTTATCTAAAACTTAATATCGTCAGAATCGGAAATAATAAGGGTTGATTAAGAGAGACCTTAAACATAGAAGAAGGAATAAAAATAAGAAAGTCACAGCCCATGTTAAACAGCGTGATACAAAATATCCTTAGTTTGGCTACTGGACAACAGAAAGCGCTAGTAGCCAACAGGGCTTGTGATACAGTAGCCAAGCCTTTTTGTCCTGATGCTACTAGCGCTTTATGTTGTCCAGTAGCCAAACTAAGGATATTTTGTATCACGCTGTTTAACATGGGCTGTGACTTTCTTATTCTAATTCCTTCTATGCCTTAAAGGAAAGATGAAAGAGAGGGTCGGACCCATGACTAGGCGAGAAAAGTGTAGATCCAGCTCGGTCCCTAGGGATTGTCAAGCCCGTACTCACAAAAGTGAGTCCTGCATAAAAGTGAGGGTTTGTTAAGAGTAGAAACAGTGTGCAATCTTTGTGCAGCATTTATTCAATTTGAAACCAATGTATGGAATTTTCTAACTCTGTATTGACGGAGATCTCAATATCAACGAAGCCACCTGATAGGATAAATGAAAGAGAGGTATCTAATCCAAGGGTACATGATCCAGCCAGAGTCCCTCGGGAGTCTCTGAGGGAAGTTAAAACCTCCCCGAATGACGAGAACTCTCGCTTTGTGTTCAAAACGTTCGGATTCGATCCCCATGAAAGCATAAATCAATTTCGATGTAGACTTTACATCTTGAGAAAGTGAAGAGCATTATTAGTAGCGAATCCTGGTCAGGAACTCGATGTGCTGACCACACTTGCGCTAAAGATTTATTAAGTCGGATGAACACTACTCACCCAAGTTCTTGTACGTTGATAGTTGTCAGTGTAGACCTTCCCACACTACATAGCAAGTACGCTGTACATATCAACGCCCAAGCTACATTCTCTAAGTGACATCATTGAAAACACGGCTTAAATGATTTCTATTAAATTTGATTGAATTTTGAAAATCAATTGCCCAATCATTGTAATAGTTTAGAATCAACGAGGAAACCTCAATAATATATGACTAATCTTATTCTTTCTCACATTTCATTTTTGTCAAAATAACGCTTTAACAACCTTCATTAGAATCAAATCTACTTTAAGGCGTTCAGTATATTGAGTACGGACATGGCAATCCCAAGGGTATCTAGCTGGATCTACACCTTTTATTATGTAGGGTTAGATTTCATCTTTACTATGTTCTCTTTTTCCTTTCTTTAGTTCCTTTTTTTATGATGACAGAAAGGTTTTTCGTCTTTAAACGCCAGCAAGGAAGAAAAAGGGAATGAAATCTCCATTATATAACATGCAGTATCATACGGGATTTTAGGAAACTTAAAAGACTAAAAAAGCTATTTTTAGGGGTTTTTCCCTACAGCCCAAATTAAGTTTTTGACGGCATCTCAAAGTGATTAATTTTAACCCTTGTCGGGTGGTACATTATTTTAAAGGGAATACAGTAGTAATAATAATTATTATTATTATTAGAGTAAACTACACAAATATGTGATAGCTATTCAGAGTATCCTGAAAGTAGAGTCCCAAACTTTCGGAAATTATCAAGAATACTTTTTTACTAATATCTCAGCTATCTCCTATTAAGTTGCCTGTTATTGGTGGATGACTCTTCTAGTAAATTACCAAGAATTAGTACTCTAACCGATATCTCAGCTATCTCCTATTAAGTTGCCTGTTATTGGTGGATGATTCTTCTAGTAAATTTACCAAGAATTAGTACTCCAACCGATATCTCTGCTATCTTTGGACATGCAATAAAAATATCATCATGTTTAAAATTACCTTGCACATATTTAATAAAATCAGCGTTTTTCGAGATATTTGGCAATAAAAGTTTTATTGAACACCATTTTGTAACGGTTACGTGAATGTTATAACATTTTGTAGTATACTGCAAACTATTATTATAAAACATTTAGTGTCAATATCACAATCTGTTTTAAGGTTATATTTTAATCAGACACAGACAGAAAATGAAGCATACATTTATAGGAAGTTTTGTTTTTATTATGCTGTACAAATTTATTTCCCAAAGTTTGGTACTCTATCTACTTGACATCCTGTGAGTACGGGCTTGGCAATCCCGAGGGATTCTAGCTGGATATACCCCCTTTCATGTAGTCTTAGGTTAGATCCCTCCCCTGACCAACTCCGACGCTATTAGACTAGAAGGTTAGGGGTCTTTACTTATATCCTTCTCTTTTTTATAAAGCGATGATGACCGCCTTAAGAAGGAAAAAACCTATACTACCCTTATCATTGAAATTGAAAATAGAGCTATGTTCTTCTATTTCTTACTTAAACTTACTTTAAATTTTTTAAATGTAATTTATTTCGTCTCACCAAAATGTTTAAAATGAGGTATCACATGACTGTATATTATATATAAAAATTTTGATCATTCCGATCTCCTGAGGGGGCAAAAATCAAAATTAGCACTTACTGAGGTAACCCCTTCTTACCTGACCATTTTTTTTTTCAAATAACAATAAAATTAGGGGAGGGGGAGATGAAATTCTATTTTTAGCTATCTTAATACAATCTCGTTACACCCGTTATTTATAGTCCACACACAAAGTTGTTCACGTCGTTTTTCTTGTTTCATCAACATAACCATATGTTTTATTTGAAATTTTGTACTTAATCAGTGCTTTTCCACCTCCTTAAGCTAGAACGTAAGTTCATGGAAGTCGCCCATCGCTATAGATTGTCGCGAACAGAGTCTTAATTAATAACTAAATTAATTAACATTGGACAAAACGTTTTCATTCCCAAAACTAAATAAAAATAAACGAAAACAAATCGTCACAAAAATTGTCATTTTGGTAAGTTGTTATAACGAACAATGAGCGCCGTATTATTTGTTTATTTAAATAAGAGCCTAAATTTGCTTTGCTTGTGGATAAACACGTCCTCAGTGATATCGTATTTAATTCAAATCGAACTTTTAATATCTGAGTCAAAGTTCTTTTTTTTACCAATTTTATTCCTGAACCTTAATACTTAAGAATTGCCACACAGAGTTGGGTTATTAATGTTCAAATTTCACTAAAATTTGAACGAATCGGTAAAGCCAGTTTTGAGAATTTATGTTTTATAACAGCTTCTAGGCCGATTACTCACAAACAGAAATTTTTAGAGAGATGGTAACCAAATACGTTTCAATCCTGAGAGGCTACACTTGATCAAAATCGTAAAATTATAAGTTTGTTTTTTAAACATTGGGTGGAGGGGTGGTAACTGTGAAAGAAGTTCCGAGATAGACTCAAATAAGCCCACACACCTAAATTGATTAAAATCGGTCGATGCATTTGCCTGTATAGTTACCATTACACACGACTTCATTAAAAAAAAAATTATTTTTTTTGAACACGTACCTCAAAAAAGATATCAGCTATAATTTCCACATTGATTTTTTGACCCATTACATAGCTTTCTCTAACTTATGGAACTAAAAAGGAAGTGCATGTTTTTTTCAGCAACTCTTTATTAACAAAATATGTGAGGGTCTGTAGGCTAGATTTTTTCCCCTTGTTGTTTAAAGACGCAAATCTTTGGGTCATCACTGCTTTATAAAAAAAGTAAAAATAAAGTAACGACTAGCCCTCGAATACTCTAATGACGCCAGGGTCAGGAAAGAACAATAGTCAAGGAGACCTAAAAGGAAAGATGAAAGAGATGGATCAAACTCAAGACTACACGAAAGAAGGTGTAGATCCAGCTAGCTTGCCTCGGGATTGCCAAACGGTGTGCAGTCTTTGTGGGTCATTTATTAAATTTGAAACCAATATATAGAATTTTATAGATAAGAATTACCTTAGTAGGTCCGTCTTGTGACTTCAATTTATATCTGGTTTTGCTATGACATGTTTCAAAGTTCAAGACTTCATCATCAGATACATGTAGATTAATTAATTCATTCACACGATGAATGCGTCACACATCAAATGTTAAAACACAAAACACAAACACAAACACAATTAAAATAAATATTCCCGTTCGGCAACGGTGCGCATTATCCTATGTCTGGTGGAACACTGTCGTTGCTAGGAATAAACCCTCTGATAGTTATCTCTATTAAGTCTAGATAAATGCTTGAGAGCTGTGTCGTATAGATAGTGTGAGTTGAAAGATAACTGGTCGTTTAAAATTTCATCTGGTTTATTTTTGAACGCTTTATATATCTCAAACTCTTCTTGAGCGTTCATTAATCTTCCCTTTGTACACACTTGCAATGCCTCCACACTGGAATGGAAATTATCTGGGATGTGTTTGTTTTCGAACAAATGGCTAGCAAAATTAGAGCTTGTAATATTGCTTTTATTAGTTGGAAGGTGCTCTTTGTATCGACAAAGGAACGTTCTCCCTGTTTGGCCAATGTAGAGCAATATTACAAGCTCTAATTTTGCTAGCCATTTGTTCGAAAACAAACACATCCCAGATAATTTCCATTCCAGTGTGGAGGCATTGCAAGTGTGTACAAAGGGAAGATTAATGAACGCTCAAGAAGAGTTTGAGATATATAAAGCGTTCAAAAATAAACCAGATGAAATTTTAAACGACCAGTTATCTTTCAACTCACACTATCTATACGACACAGCTCTCAAGCATTTATCTAGACTTAATAGAGATAACTATCAGAGGGTTTATTCCTAGCAACGACAGTGTTCCACCAGACATAGGATAATGCGCACCGTTGCCGAACGGGAATATTTATTTTAATTGTGTTTGTGTTTGTGTTTTGTGTTTTAACATTTGATGTGTGACGCATTCATCGTGTGAATGAATTAATTAATCTACATGTATCTGATGATGAAGTCTTGAACTTTGAAACATGTCATAGCAAAACCAGATATAAATTGAAGTCACAAGACGGACCTACTAAGGTAATTCTTATCTATATTATTTAATTGTGACTCGGTTCCGTAAAAACAAAATTGAAATGCATATCAAATATAGAATTTACTAACTTTGTGTCTAAACATCAACAAATCCACAGTACCATTAGATATATAAATTCAAATATCATTTAAAATAAAATGTTTAAATTGTGGCTACATAGGAACAAGATTGAACCAAGGAATGCCCTTTTATAGGGAGGACATCTCTATCGGCATAGTATTGACAGTGACATGATCGTGTGATGAATGTCAACCTGGCCGCCTCCCCGGGTCAATGGTCTGAAGAAAAACTTGGTCGTCACATTAATTGCACTTGACAGACAGTGCTATTGTCAATACGTGTTTCTTGGGTAGTAAACAGTTTCATGTACATCATCCTGGTCGTTAGTGCCGCAACTCAAAGATCAACTTTAGTTGTGCACAGTGTGTAACAGGTGGGAATTTGTCCGTAAACATTATTTGTAGAAAATACAAATTTTAAATATTACCTAAATTTCTTTGGAACAGGAAGAAAAACATTTTTTTAGATGTTGTAGTTTAAACACATAATCGTCATCTATGAACCTTTATGAAGTGGAGTTTTCTTCGAAATTTGCTGTTGTATTCATGCGCTTACAGTTAAAAGATAAGTTCCCAGAATTAAAATCTTAAAGTTGTAAAACACCAGGACAAAATGATCAACGCGATCGTTTGAAACCTTCTGTTTTATTCTGTAATAAAGAGGATTATACGTTCCAGTAGTTAGGCTTTTATGCCCACCACCACAGAAAACAATATATACTACCACTTCCAAACCCCACCTGTCTTTTTGAATAATTTAACCAGATCAGGAGGCGTACCAGATCAGGAGGCGTAGGTCTCATACCTCCTTCATGTTCAGTACATCCACTCTGCCCTGTCCTTCACAGAAGGCCACACATGTTTCAGCGGTTTCTCTAGTTCACTTCTATCAGTGAGACTGATAATTCTGTCCAATTATCGATACCAGATCAGGAAAGGCGTAGGTCTCATACCTCCTTCATGTTCAGTACAACCACTCTGCCCTATCCTTCACAGAAGGCCACAAATGTTTCTGCTGTTTCTCTAGTTCACATCTATCAGTGAGACTGATAATTCTGTCCAATTATCGATATCAGATCAGGAAAGGCGTAGGTCTCATACCTCCTTCATGTTCAGTACATCCACTCTGCCCTATCTTTCATAGAAGGCCACACATGTTTCTGCGGTTTCTCTAGTTCACATCTATCAGTGAGACTGATAATTCCGTCCAATTATCGATACCAGATCGGGAAAGGCGTAGGTCTCATACCTCCTTCATGTTCAGTAGATCCACTCTGCCCTGTCCTTAACACAAGGCCACAAATGTTTCTGCGGTTTCTCTAGTTCACATCTATCAGTGAGACTGATAATTCTGTCCAATTATCGATAGATGCCGATTCAACATACGTTAAGATACCTGCCGACACTTTTAACTGAACCTTACCCGAATTTAAATGTAAATATAAAGTAACCTATTTGGCGGGGATTTGTTTATAGACATTCAACCTATTATTTGTAAGAAACAAGTATTGAAATTTAAAATATTACCTGATGGAAAACAATACTTTAAGCACGACACGTAACAGACACACAAGTTCTTTAAACATTTAATACACGATGCAGTAGGCCCGCTCAAGGTATAACTACCTACGAATATAGACTATTGTGACGGTAAGTCTCATTAATATATCTAATTATTAATCAGTAGTCGGAATGGCGAAAACAAATATATATGATTTTCTGCTATCTCATTTGAGATTGATTATTCAAAGTTTTTCGTTTGATACTTATGTCTAAAAATTAAAAGTATGGTTCTCAGAAGTTAAGGTTTTAACTGCTTGCAAGCGATTTTCTAACCATTTTTAACATAAAGCGCCACTTAATTCTGTTGTTTTATCGCTGTACCAGATCAACTGTATCCAATCTTACCACTTTCTTAACGAATTGTAAAGATAAACTGACGTAATTGGTAGGGATTTGTGTACCTGACATCTACCTGGACTCTAGATGTTGAGTTTCAAAATGAAAGTAAATTTATTTTTATTAAACTATTTTAAAAGACAGTTCTAATATTTATAACTATCATAATCTTGTACGTATTTAATCGGAAATTCGTTCACTGGCCACACCAGTTAATTACGATTTTGGACAATAGCTGAGCATATGTTTGCACAGAGCTCTATCCTATACAGAATAATCAATACCAGTAGAATATGTAGAAGTATTGTTTGCTGTTCAATGACCACTTTTAACTGATAAACAACTGTTTGTGTAATAACAATGGGCTATTAACTTTACGACATCGTAACATTTGAAACTGATTTGTATGACTATTTAACTACAAGATAACATGAGCCTTGAATGGAATGAATCATCTATAAAGTATGTATGCGTGTATCATTCCAAATGGTATGTGTTTTATTCGAGGAACAATGATCTGATCAGTGTACATTTCATTAGCTTAAAAGTTGGTAAACGAACTCATTGTTTTATTTTGTTTTAAAAGTTATTGGGTAGTTAATGTGTAGTTTAGTACGACATTTGTCATTACTTGTGTGTGTATATAAATTAATACTCGGAGTTTCGAGAGTATAAATCAACTCTACGTTGTCAAGTGATAAACATAGAACATGAAACACGAGAACTTAACCTAGCCTAGGGGTTGTTAGAAACCAAAATTAAAACTAATAATCTGAAAAAGGAACCCATGGCTAAAATTAGATCTGAATAGTCAAAATAATTCGGACAAATTTGATCAGGAAAAAATCACAAGTCAATTGAAGTACACACTAACACAAGAAATGGTAAATTAGCAATTCAACTAGGTCAACTAAAAACCAAATGAGATTCATTACCAGCGGCGTAGTTACCTAACTGTTTTATGGGGTTAAACAACCTTTAGTCCTTTCCGCAGTTCTCGCTTGACCTTGTAGTTACGCCTTGCAGCGAATTAACCGGAAATATAATTAAGTTTTTATTAATTGAAGCAGTTGCCTTATTTATATTCTGGTTTGTTTGAAAGGTGTTCTTTCACTTTATTATTTTCCATTTATAAACGGTTTTCCCTTTCGTCTTATCTTTTTACCTCTTCGTTATTACATTTTTTTGACCAATTATGTTTGGCTATTTTCGATTTGTTATATGAATGTCGATATAAATTAATTTGACGATTGTTGTATTTTTTTAATTTTTTTTTTTTTGTAGTTCCAAGGCACGCACATTATGTTATGTGTCTTTAAAATATAACGATAAAGGTTTGAGATTGGATTTCGTATAAATACAAAAAGTTTCTATAAACATTATACAAAATATAGAAGGAGAAAATTTAAGAGTGGATTTCGTATGGATAAAAAAGTTCCTATAAACATATATTCTTAAAATAGAAAGATAAAATTTAAGAGTGGATTTCGTATAGTTAAAAAAGTTCCTATAAACATATATCCATAAAATAGAACGCGAAAATTTGAAAATGGATTTCGTATAAATAAAATCAGTTTCTATAACACATATATCCATAAAATAGAAGGAGAAAATTTGAGGGTGGATTTCGTATAAATAAACAAAGTTCTTATAAACATATATCCATAAAATAGAAGGAGGATATTTGAGAGTGGATTTCGTATAGATAAAAAAAGTTCATATAAACATATATCCATAAAATAGAACGCGAAATTTTGAGAGTGGATTTCGTATAGATAAAAAAAGTTCATATAAACATATATCCATAAAATAGAACGCGAAAATTTGAGAGTGGATTTCGTATAAATAAAAACATATTTAATGTAACAGCAGATATTTCTTGTTGAAACTCCATATTCGAAGATTAAATAAAGCAAAAAAGCTAAAATTTCAAAAATATTTCAATAATATAAATGAGCTACAATTGTTTCGTCTTGCGGCATCATCGGGCAACTGATCGGGCGAAACAATTGTAGCTCATTTATATTATTAAAATAATTTTGAAACTTTAGCTTTATTCATTTATTTAATACCTGAAATAAAAACGGTTTCTATAAACATATATCCATAAAATAGAAGGATAAAATTTAAGAATGGATTTCGTATAGTTAAAAAAGTTTCTATAAACATATTATCCATAAAATAGAAGGAGAAAATTAGAGATAGGATTTCATATAAATAAAAAAAGTTCCTATAAACATATATCCATAAAATAGAAGGATAAAATTTAAGAATGGATTTCGTATAGATAAAAAAGTTTTTTATAAACATATATCCATAAAATAGAAGGAGAAAATTAGAGATAGGATTTCGTATAAATAAAAAAGTTCCTATAAACATATATCCATACAATAGAAGGAGAAAATTTGAGAGTGGATTTCGTATAATTGAAAAAAATTCCAATAAACATATACCCATAAAATAGAAGAAGCAAATTTGGAAGTGGATGTCGTATAAATAAAAAATATCCTATAAACATATATCCATAAAATAGATTGAGAAAATTTGGAAGTGGATTTCGTATAAATAAAAAAAATTCCTATAAACATATATCCATAAAATAGAAGGCGAAAATTTGGAAGTGGGATTCGTATAAATAAAAAAAGTTCCAATAAACATATATCCATAAAATAGAAGGAGAAAATTAGGAAGTGGATTTCGTATAAATAAAAAAAGTTCCTATAAACATATATCCATAAAGTAGAAGAATAAAATTTAAGAATGGATTTCGTATAGATAAAAAAGTTTCTATAAACATATATCCATAAAATAGAAGGAGAAAATCAGAGATAGGATTTCGTATAAATAAAAAAGTTCCTATAAACATATATCCATAAAATAGAAGGAGAAAATTAGGAAGTGGATTTCGTATAAATAAAAAAAAAGTTCCTATGAACATACCTCTACAGCTGCTTCGTTTTCTGTCTGTCCATTGTTTTGTATTTTTTTCGAAACTAATTTTAACTCCGGAAATGGATAATATATTGTGTCCAGATTTGGTTTACTCATTTTGTATGCAACTTTTAACAGTGTGTAAAAAACAGCTCTCCCTTAACCCTTGCCCTCATTAAATTCTTCCTATCAAGCGAACTTCTCCATCCCTCACATCGAGTCATCCAGCATTATCTCTCGTATCTTCTTCGGAGGTTACCTGCTAATCTTTTCCCCGCATATTTTATAATTTTTGATTTGTTTTTATTTCTGTCAGCGCTCATTCTTATTACATACCATTCCCATTGTAGTTCTTCAGTTAATTATACTTTGGTAGTTGTAGTTCTTTACAAAATCTTTATATTTTCCAGTCCTTCCTTATTCTCTAGTTTTCGTTTTCTTGTATTAGTTTTAACATTTTCCTTTTAAACGCATTAGAAGCTGATCTGTGTTTCAAGATCCATGCTTCACTTCCATAGGTTACAATTGGATACATAATTGTCTTGTAAATTTTAATTTTGTTCATCAATTTAAACTCTTTTTGGAGAAGAAGAGTGAGAATACAAAATATGCTTTATTGTCTTGTATTCTGCGTTGAATTCTCCATCTTATTTTCCTTCGAAGGATACAAGATTTTACTTTGTACATTTATAAAATGGCAGTCGTTTACATAATTATTTCCGAATATCTCGACAACCATTTACGTAATATGGATTAACAATTAATAAGGCAGTTAAGTTTGGTTGTTTTCCTTTTAAAATACACAAAATTGCTCATCTTGATGGAGTAGACGTAGAAGTAACAACTTGTTCAATTGTTTTCAAATACCTGTTTGCAACAACGGGACGTATTGACTGCTGTGACATCTGTCAAACCCCTAGTGGGAAAATTATGATTGATGTAAGATCTGTAGACGGGAATCCAAATGTTCAGCCACTCATGGAGAGAACCAGCACCTGTTCAGGTTTTTTTTCGCCCCAAAAGTAGTCCTAGTGTTCTTATCGTGTGCTCTCTTTTATTCCGAAGAAGTTAAGCTAAATTGTTGCAAATAATATATAATTATTTCATAGCGAACGTAGAGCTCTTATATTTACAACAAATAATCTATTTCTGCTCCAATATTTAAGTATTTTACTCTTATAATGAATAACCTACCGAATTACAACGGATAAGTCTGCGAGAACACCTACAGTGTTCGAATATCAAACACCCTTCTCCGAAAAGTGGAATTTTTTTTTGGTAATTATTTTAATTTTTAAATTTCACTGTGAGAGGGATTGAATGTGTCCAGAATAGAGGTTTTTTTAAACATCGTAAAACTTGCAAAATTTTACGAAAGGATATTAAAATTTTTAAACTGAAATTAATTATAAATCAGAATATTGCTCAACACATATATTTGGTTTTAGGACCCATAGTACTAGGTCATTGATTTTTTATTAATGCTTAACGTCTTTACTCTATTAACACTGAAATAGATATCACACGGGAAAACGTGACGTCATCATTTTTGTAGAATTTGAGCTTTGTTTATTTATATCATTTTTACCAATTTTTAGTTGCTTTTTAATAATTAATTATAAGGTTATTTTAATGTTGGGATGTAATATTTAGGTTTTTATTTATTATTTTAAAGCACTAATTTTTGTGTTTATTATTTATAAAAAAATATATTTAAAGCATATAGGTACAAAGAAAATTAAAAATTATTTATGCCATATTTAAAAAAAATCTAATACAAACTGAGATTTCTAGAACAGATTTGAACGACCACTTAAATCGTGATCTAGATGTTGGAGAATGTGATGGGTCCATAAGAGAGGCTGTAACATGGTTATATCCAGAAGAACTTTTCTAATAATAAATTTAAACTAGTAGAAGTACACAAAACTAAAGAAGACAACTGGATAAAACCCACAAAACCACCTTGGCAATGTTCATTGTTCTAATACTGTAAAGGCCTATAACTCAGGGGGGCAATAGTTCAAGGTCAGTGACTTTGGTCCAGATATAATAAACTTGTTTCCGGCTGCAAATTAAAAAACATAATTTATGTCTCCTTGGAATTCAACGCCAGATGTATAACAAGAGTATAAAATGTAAGTTTCAAAATGTTTTATGTTCACCAGTCGTCTTGGCGGTGTCAGCAAGGAAGAAACATTTTTGTCATATTTTGTCTATCAACTAATTTTGAAAACAATTCTAGCTATTGTGAGCTCGAATGAAAATAATTAAAATGTGGGCAAAATATACATACCCAACATACTGAATTTGATAAAATAGATCCACGTGTTTGGGCTGTATACAACAGATGTCAGACATAATTTTTAAAAATCACTTTTTTCAACTGTGAGACCTCAAAACGGATATATTCGCGAAACGGACATTGATTTTTTTGTCCCATCACATAACTTTCTCTATAATATATATATATATATATATATATATATATATACATTATAAAATAAAAAAATCGCTAAATTTAAAAAATGAGCGGTTTGTATCGGCTTTTTTGGAAGTTTCTGCTTATCCATATAGACCCTCATATTCGCCTTTATTTAACCTATTAAATTTAATAGGTTTTAATCAGTCCTTTACCATAATTTGTGTAAATAGAAAAAATTGTACACGATTTAGTTTTTCAACTTGCATATATAATATAAACAAGGTCATTAATTACATACATTTTTTATTAAATCCATCTTACATGTCAGCGTAGTCAGCTGCATGCCGAGATTTTAAACAAGTTGATGGACGCCATCAGTGTACTTAACCAGTCTCAACATAAAATGTAATGCAGATCCTCTAAATTTAATGCTCAAAAGTTGGTTTCTTGTCCTTAACTGGTATTGTATATAGGCCTATGTATTTTCTTAAAAATTCAGGTTAGGTTAGATTAGGTACCTATTCATCGTCGAGTTGCGTGGTTGGTACCATTACATCTAGATTTGGAAATCTGCAAATTTTAATCTAATTTAGCGTTTTATAAATTAAATGACACACGAGGTATTCGCCATTTTGATATTATTTAAACTATTTTACATGAGCACACTATAGTCCCCTATTTTAATTCTTGTGGCCGCTACAACGATGTTAAGGGCGACGGACGGAATGTTGAAAATAAGTTTTCGATTTCCTGACGTCATCAAACTTAAAAATGACTAAAAAAACAGAGATCGATATTTAAATTCGATTACTAAATTAACTCTACACTTCGTACTAATGTGCTTTATTGGATCTCCTATCATCATTGTATTAAAACCAGTTTACTTGTATATAAATAACTGGATGGTATTTCACAGACATATCGAAGGACATTACTTGGCTGTTTAATGTCAAGTAGTTTTATAAGAACTAACCGCTTAGTAGGAGTGTTGTACAGAAGTAATATTCTTTGTACAGATAGGACAGATATTTTGCTGTACAGAGGTGTTAAAAAATGTATTTTATGATTTTAAAAGCATCTACAAATTTATTCAGATAAAGTAACTACACAATCAGTTGAGGTGTCATTTTCAAGCAAAACATCAAATTTAACTCTTGTAGTTGCTGTAGTATTAATTGCCGTCATCAGAAACGTCGCCTAATCTAACGTAAGTGTTTCTTAGCGTAATATTACTGGTAAAGCAACTGTGTAGTACTTCTTTAACTCTCAAAGTACATTTAACTCAACAATCACAAAGTACATTTAACTCAACGATCTCAAAGTACATTTAACTCAACGATCTCAAAGCACATTTAACTCAACAGTCTCAAAATACATTTAACTCAACAGTCTCAAAGTACATTTAACTCAACAGTCTCAAAGTAATTTAACTCAACAATCACAAAGTACATTTAATTCAAAGATCTCAAAGCACATTTAACTCAACAGTCTCAAAGTACATTTAACGCAACAGTCTCAAAGTAATTTAACTCAACAATCACAAAGTACATTTAACTCAAAGATCTCAAAGCACATTTAACTCAACAGTCTCAAAGTACATTTAACTCAACGATCTCAAAGTACATTTAACTCAACAGTCTCAAAGTACATTTAACTCAACGATCTCAAAGTACATTTAACTCAACAGTCTCAAAGTACATTTAACTCAACAATCACAAAGTACATTTAACTCAACAATCTCAAAGTACATTTGACTCAACGATCTCAAAGTACATTTAACTCAACAATCACAAAGTACATTTTAACTCAACAATCACAAAGTACATTTAACTCAACGATCTCAAAGTACATTTAACTCAACATTCTCAAAGTACATTTAACTCATCAATCACAAAGTACATTTAACTCAACGATCTAAAAGTACATTTAACTCAACGATCTCAAAGTACATTTAACTCAACAATCTCAAAGTAAATTTAACTCAACAATCTCAAAGCACATTTACCTCAACGATCTCAAAGCACATTTACCTCAACGATCTCAAAGTACATTTAACTCAAAGATCTCAAAGTACATTTAACTCAACAATCTCAAAGTAAATTTAACTCAACAATCTCAAAGCACATTTACCTCAACGACCTCAAAGCACATTTAACTCAACAGTCTCAAAATACATTTAACTCAACAGTCTCAAAGTACATTTAACTCAACAGACTCAAAGTAATTTAACTCAACAATCACAAAGTACATTTAACTCAACGATCTCAAAGTACATTTAACTCAACGATCTCAAAGTACATTTAACTCAACAGTCTCAAATTACATTTAACTCAACGATCTCAAAGTACATTTAACTCAACAGTCTCAAAGTACATTTAACTCATCAATCACAAAGTACATTTAACTCAACGATCTCAAAGTACATTTAACTCAACGATCTCAAAGTACATTTAACTCAACAATCTCAAAGTAAATTTAACTCAACAATCTCAAAGCACATTTACCTCAACGATCTCAAAGCACATTTACATCAACGATCTCGAAGTACATTTAACTCAAAGATCTCAAAGTACATTTAACTCAACAATCTCAAAGTAAATTTAACTCAACAATCTCAAAGCACATTTACCTCAACGATCTCAAAGCACATTTACCTCAACGATCTCAAAGTACATTTAACTCAAAGTACATTTAACTCAACGATCTCAACGTACATTTAACTCAACAATCTCAAAGTACATTTAACTCAACGATCTCAAAGCACATTTAACTCAACAATCTCAAAGTACATTTAACTCAACAATCTAGAAGTACATTTAACTCAACGATCTCAAAGTACATTTAACTCAACGATCTCAAAGTACATTTAACTCAACAATCTCAAAGTACATTTAACTCGACAATCTCAAAGCACATTTAACTCGACAATCTCAAAGTAAATTTAACTCAACGATCTCAAAGTAAATTTAACTCAACGATCTCAAAGCACATTTAACTCAACGATCTCAAAGTACATTTAACTCAACAATCTCAAAGTAAATTTAACTCAACGATCTCAAAGTACATTTAACTCAACAATCTCAAAGCACATTTAACTCAACAATCTCAAAGTACATTTAACTCAACGATCTCAAATTACATTTAACTCGACAATCTCAAAGTAGATTTAACTTAACAATTTCAAAGTATATTTAACTCAATAATCTCAAAGTACATTTAACTCAACAATCTCAAATTACATTTAACTCAACAATTTCAAAGCACATTTAACTCAACAATCTCAAAGTACATTTAACTCAACAATCTCAAAGTAAATTTAACTCAACAATCTCAAATTACATTTAACTCGACAATCTCAAAGTAGATTTAACTCAACAATTTCAAAGTACATTTAACTCAACGATCTCAAAGTACATTTAACTCAACAATCACAAAGTACATTTTAACTCAACAATCACAAAGTACATTTAACTCAACGATCTCAAAGTACATTTAACTCAACGATCTCAAAGCACATTTAACTCAACAGTCTCAAAATACATTTAACTCAACAGTCTCAAAGTACATTTAACTCAACAGACTCAAAGTAATTTAACTGAACAATCACAAAGTACATTTAACTCAACGATCTCAAAGTACATTTAACTCAACAGTCTCAAATTACATTTAACTCAACGATCTCAAAGTACATTTAACTCAACAGTCTCAAAGTACATTTAACTCAACAATCTCAAAGTAAATTTAACTCAACAATCTCAAAGCACATTTACCTCAACGACCTCAAAGCACATTTAACTCAACAGTCTCAAAGTACATTTAACTCAACAATCACAAAGTACATTTAACTAAACGATCTCAAAGTACATTTAACTCAACATTCTCAAAGTACATTTAACTCAACAATCACAAAGTAAATTTAACTCAACAATCTCAAAGCACATTTACCTCAACGATCTCAAAGTACATTTAACTCAACGATCTCAAAGCACATTTAACTCAACAGTCTCAAAATACATTTAACTCAACAGTCTCAAAGTACATTTAACTCAACAGACTCAAAGTAATTTAACTGAACAATCACAAAGTACATTTAACTCAACGATCTCAAAGTACATTTAACTCAACAGTCTCAAATTACATTTAACTCAACGATCTCAAAGTACATTTAACTCAACAGTCTCAAAGTACATTTAACTCAACAATCTCAAAGTAAATTTAACTCAACAATCTCAAAGCACATTTACCTCAACGACCTCAAAGCACATTTAACTCAACAGTCTCAAAGTACATTTAACTCAACAATCACAAAGTACATTTAACTAAACGATCTCAAAGTACATTTAACTCAACATTCTCAAAGTACATTTAACTCAACAATCACAAAGTACATTTAACTCAACGATCTCAAAGTACATTTAACTCAACGATCTCAAAGTACATTTAACTCAACAATCTCAAAGTAAATTTAACTCAACAATCTCAAAGCACATTTACCTCAACGATCTCAAAGCACATTTAACTCGACAATCTCAAAGTAAATTTAACTCAACGATCTCAAAGTAAATTTAACTCAACGATCTCAAAGCACATTTAACTCAACGATCTCAAAGTACATTTAACTCAACAATCTCAAAGTAAATTTAACTCAACGATCTCAAAGTACATTTAACTCAACAATCTCAAAGCACATTTAACTCAACAATCTCAAAGTACATTTAACTCAACGATCTCAAATTACATTTAACTCGACAATCTCAAAGTAGATTTAACTTAACAATTTCAAAGTACATTTAACTCAACAATCTCAAAGCACATTTAACTCAACAATCTCAAAGTACATTTAACTCAACGATCTCAAATTACATTTAACTCGACAATCTCAAAGTAGATTTAACTTAACAATTTCAAAGTACATTTAACTCAATAATCTCAAAGTACATTTAACTCAACAATCTCAAATTACATTTAACTCAACAATTTCAAAGCACATTTAACTCAACAATCTCAAAGTACATTTAACTCAACAATCTCAAAGTAAATTTAACTCAACAATCTCAAATTACATTTAACTCGACAATCTCAAAGTAGATTTAACTCAACAATTTCAAAGTACATTTAACTCAACAATCTCAAAGTACATTTAACTCAACAATCTCAAAGTACATTTAACTCAACAATCTTAAAGTACATTTAACTCAACGATCTCAAATTACATTTAACTCGACAATCTCAAAGTAGATTTAACTCAACAATTTCAAAGTAGATTTAACTCAACAATTTCAAAGTACATTTAACTCAACAATCTCAAAGTACATTTAACTCAACGATCTCAAATTACATTTAAGTCGACAATCTCAAAGTAGATTTAACTCAACAATTTCAAAGTACATTTAACTCAACAATCTCAAAGTACATTTAACTCGACAATCTCAAAGTAGATTTAACTCAACAATTTCAAAGCACATTTAACTCAACAATCTCAAAGTACATTTAACTCAACAATCTCATAGTAAATTTAACTCAACAATCTCAAATTACATTTAACTCGACAATCTCAAAGTAGATTTAACTCAACAATTTCAAATTACATTTAACTCGACAATCTCAAAGTAGATTTAACTCAACAATTTCAAAGTACATTTAACTCAACAATCTCAAAGTACATTTAACTCAACAATCTCAAAGTTTATTTAACTCAACAATCTTAAAGTACATTTATCTCAACAATCTCAAAGCCCATTTAACTATTTATTCTGCTATTTATTTGACACATCACACATAATATTTAAAAAAAATTCAACTCTATTTTTTGCCCCTTAATTATCCCAAAGTTTTTTCTTTTCTTTTTTTTTTTGTTAACGTTATATATTTCATACATGTGAGAAAATGCATGAATATAAATGCGAAGTTAAAATTTATAGGATTTATCGTCTTGTTTGTGTAGACGGGTTGCGACTTACAAACATCCGCGTAAAGTTATGAGAGTCCTTTGTTTTACATACGGATCCCTAAAATGATCGCTACATTTCAAATGGGATTTTTTTTTTTTTTTTCTTTTTTTTCTGTTTACGTGTAGAACTCATTATAATTAATCAATCGGACATTTACCATTATTTGTTTATAAAAAAAGTAGACCAGAACATTTTGAGAATATAAATCAACACTTGGGGATATATTATTAAGGAGGTCGGTCCTTTATCGTTAATAAGCCACGTGTTTCATTGGATCCTGATATCATGTTGGCGTAATCAGCTGTGTGTCGAGATTTTAAAAAAGTCTTCATCATATTCTCTAATTTGTTTCATTAGATCTTCTAACATCATTGCACTTAATCCTATTAAAACCAGTTTACTTGTATATAAATAACTGGATGGTATTTCACTGATATGTCGAAGGACATTACTTGACTGTTTAATGTCAAGTAGTTTTGTAAAAAAGTAATCACTTAGTACAGGCGTAATATTCAGCATCACTACGACAAGACGCAAATTTAACTGAAACATCTCATACGATCATGATGAAACTACCCAGAAATGTGCACTCTTTATTCTTGTGAAGTACAGGGTGATTCGAAATTGCACGGCAATATTTCCTTCCTTGATTCCGGAGCTAAAAATAAGAAAAACAGGTTTTATGTAAACATAGGTCTAGGAATCCTTCGTTTTCCGTCTGTCGGCCAATTTGTGATTTCCAGAAACAAATATATTTGGAAGTAGATTAGTTATTAAGCTAAGATTTGGTATACACATTATTTATGTAACCTTTTAACAGTATACCGGACAACCAAAATTTTGTTTTATACATTTTCAAAATGGCAGATATTTAAAATGTTTAATGGAGAATATCACGATAACTATTAAAATTACAAAATATTTACAAGAAACAAAAAAAAAAACTCTTTTCAATGAAAACTCGAAGAGAAAACTATAAACAACTTATCGACAAAAGAATAAAAACATAATTTCTTGGTAATTGTCTACAATAACCAAGATTAACCTAAACGGAAATATTATGGATGTATGATAATTGTTAATAACAATATTATGATCCATTGCCCCAAAATCCACCAATAATGAAAATATTTTATAATTTTACATATTTATGAGGGAAAAATTACATTTGAAAATAAATTTGTACAAAATAAAATTTATTTGTGAATATGTAATTTTTAAAACTTCTGATTGCAAAGCGTTTGAACTCCACTTGTCAATTGACTTTGTAAGGTATAGGCTAGCTACTGAAATGCAATTCTCTGCGGAGAGTAATCCGGTTTTGCTGTAGTCTGGACTCCCTCCGGCGTAAGTCGCCCAC
This sequence comes from Aphrophora alni, assembly GCA_963513935.1. Lineage (NCBI taxonomy): Eukaryota > Metazoa > Arthropoda > Insecta > Hemiptera > Aphrophoridae > Aphrophora > Aphrophora alni. Next base: position 40,932,452 of record OY740767.1, read on the forward strand.
ATACATTGGTCTACTCCCCCACGATGTAACTTTACTGTATAAAGGCAATGGAAAATATTCTATTTATTGCCCAGATCACTGTGTTTTTATTGATATTCACGTTTTATGGCCTCAGGAAACCGAAAAAGATATTTTTGTCATGCCGTCCGTCCGTCGTCCTAAAGTCTCTTTGTCGTTGGCGACGTTGTAGCGGCCACAAAAATTAAGATCGGAACATGAAATACGGGGTAGGGGACTAGTGCGCTCAATAACGAAAAAATCGCCACTGGAGTGGGGTCAAAGAAAAGTAGTCATTTATCAAAATCTGCTGTACCAATTTCGTTCAAATTCTAGTGAAAAGTGAACATATCTAAACACGTGTATAAAATTGCAAATAAAAAAATATTAAGATTCAGGAAGAATTGGCGAAAACAATAATGATCTTTGACAGCCCTTATTTAAAAGTAGCATTTTAATTTAATATGATTGGTGCTGAGGATGTGTTTATGGCGCAAGTGAATCCTGTGTAACTATTTTCTCAAAGACTGTGTACATGGTTCATTTTCACTTTTTGACTCACAACTACCAAACTTATATTTTTGACGACTATTTTGATTAGGTTTTGAGAATCGTAAGTAAGAAAGTTTGTGCTGTATTTACACCGTTTATTGGACGTATGTTTATAGGAGTTTTTTCTCTTTATTTTAATGTACAGAGTTACCTCCAAACGTTAGGCATCCTACTTACTGTTCACCCTGTATAATGTTTAAAAAGAACAATAAACTTTAATAATAATACTTTTATTTATAATTCATATGTAACACACATACATTTAATTAAACTTTTCGTTGGTACACAAATATATTTTTGTTGATTTAAATATCCAGGTTTTGGCGTTTGAAGTATTTGTTTAATTTTTGACGTAACCAAACTTATTTTATGCCCAAACCAGTTTTAAGAATTATTTTAACCAAACAAATACATACTGGATGACGTTTATTTGTTTACAAACTGGTCCGTTGTGTATGACCTTGTTGGATACAAATGCAGAACGAATCAAATAGTCCTTCAATTAGGAGACGTATTGACTGTGTGTGGAATTATTCTTTGACAAGAAAGAAAAATATTTTTATGTTCTTAGGCGATTATTAAAATAAAGAAGAAAAAAATCTGTTATTAGTATTTGTTTCTTTCTTATGTTAGACAAAATTCGCACAAAATAAATTGTGCATAAAAATTGTAACGCTTCTCCACTCACATATACTTCTTCTTTCTCTGACCCTCAGGGGCTCACTGTAGTGAGTACAGACATGACAATACCGAGAGACACTACTGGATCTACACCTTGGGTTTGATCTCTCTCTTTCGTCTTTCCTATCAGGTCTCTTTTGATCAATTGTTGTTCTCTTTCAACCCTGACGTTATTAAAGTATTCGAGGGCTATGGGTCTTTCTTTTATGTCCTTCAAGTTCAACCAAGAACTTGAATTTTTGTTGAAAACTCAGTTATCCTTCGATATACAGAACAAAATTTAAAATATTTCAGAAATTAAACTTTTCAGATCTCTGTTATATATGAAATATTTACTTTATTTTTACCAATAGAACACGTCCTGAAAGTTTTTCCGTTTCTTTGTGAATCATCCTGTATTTTAACCAGAGGGAAATCTTTAGGTTGGTGAAAACAAACAATAATCGTAATAATTTTCTACGAATTACACATTTGAGTTTTCTTCCAAATACGCACATATGTCGAAAATTAAAAGTAATTTTACCAAATGTAAGACATTGTGGTAACAAGCTATTTTGAAGGCACTGTAATAGTGCATCAACATCTAGAAGGTTTACTTGCATATAATTATTGCTTTTAGCGTTCTGAAATTGCGGTTTCGTAATGAATGTACAGGGCGATTCAAAATTGCAAGGAAATATTTCGGGAAATTAAAAATTGCAAGGAAATATTTCGGGAGCTGATTGTAGAGCTACAAATTAAAAAAAGTTTATATAAACATTGGTTTGGAAAGGTTTAGTTTTCTGTCTTTCGATCATGATATGTTTTCTTCAAAAAAACATATCGTGGAAAGGAGATAAGATACTGAGTGAAGATTTTATAATTATATATGTAACTTTTTACCAGTATTCCACTTTATTTTGTACATTTTTCGTAGGTCAACGAACAGAGAGATCGACAAAATTCTAAAAACAAAATTTCTTGGTCTGTAACACCTATAGTTAATAACCTAAATCAAAATATTAAGGAATTATGATAATTGTTAATAATAATATTATATAATCCACTGCCCCCAAAGGTATCAAAAATTTTAATGTTTCCCCTCAACAGTTTCAAAATGCAACTGATAGTTTAATACTAATTTAAATATGTCATAATTTGTTTCCCGTGAGTTTATCGGAATTTAATTTCTACAAATATGGTTTGAAATTTGTATTTATTAATTATATAATTTTACCAACTTGTGGAAAAACAAAATAGTATGTGGAAAATAAAATTAGTATTAAAACAAAAGTCACCATTTTGAAACTGTTGAGAGAAACGTTTTCTTTTTTTGGTACATGTCTGAGAAATGGATTATAATATTATGATTAACAATTATCATAATTACACAATATTTTTTGTTTTGGTTAATCTTGTGTGTTACCAAAAAAATATGTTTTTAGATTTTTGTCGTAAACTCGGTTATCCTTTAACCTAAAGAAAAAAGAATTTAACGTTTTTCGTGGAAGGGGAAATGCTATTGTTTCTCTTAAATATTCTATATTGATTGTATATATAATGTATTCTATATAATTTTCGAGATATTCGCCATTTTGAAATGTATAAAATAAGGTTTGGTTTTCTAGTATTCTGGTAAAAGGTTACATAAATAATGGATATACCAAATTTTCACAATATCTTATCAACTTTCAAAGATTAATTTTTTTTCTCTGTGAACACAATTCGGCCGACAGACGGAAAACGATGGTATATATAACTTTTTTAAATTATTTTTAGTTCCAGAATCAACTCCCGTAATAGTACCGTGCAATTTTGAATCACTCTTGTCTAATATCACAGATATCTTTTTCTTTTTAAATCGGGATATCTGCGTCATAAGATGTGACGCAAAAACTAAACATTAAACAAAACAAAAACTTCACAAGTAATTGGATAGAAATGTAACTAGAATGTTAAAATAAATAAAAAAACTTGCCAAGTAAGTGTCGAGAATGATTTGTGAAGCTTGTTTGACAACCTATCTTGATGTCGATCATCTAGCTACACAAAACTTTTTAGAATGAGCGCCATTTTGAAATTTACGATTTATATAATAGTTTTTACTAACAATCATGCTTAATGTACAGACAATTTAATAGTGCAGACTACCACAGGGAAACTTCCTCTGGGGGTTCGCTATAGTGAGTACACATGTGACACCCGAGGGACTTTAGTCTTGGGTTAGATCCCTCTCTTTCATCTTTCATATCAAATCTCTTTTGACCAACTCTTGTTCTCTTCCGACCCTAATACTATTACAGTATTGGAAGTACAGGTTTGTTTATTTATTTTTCTCTCCTTTTTTTATAAGGCGATGATAACAGAAGTTTTTCGCGTTTAAAGAAGGGAAATTTTCCTCTAGTCCAAGTATCTTGGTCTACCTCAGTATTCTGTTCCATGTTTCTCTGTCAAAAGTTACTCTTCTCCACTCCTCAGAAGCGCATTTATAGTGAATACGGGTCTGTCAATCTCAAGGTATTCTAGCTGGACCTACAACATTCTTCCTCTAGTCTTGGATTACATCCCTTTCTTTTCATCTTTCTTATTGAGTCTCTTTTGACCAATTCTTATTTTTCATCTCACTGTATCCAAAATAGTAATTTTCAATTACAGCTGTGATTGCTGTGAATATTAAAAATGATATTTTCCCTGTCTAGTCCGGGAAAGACAGTCACGTACTGCTATGTAGTTATGCAATCTAACACCAGATGCACTAGTAGCATATATCTTCTAACAATCGTAGTTATGTATTGAAATCAGCTGTTCTTATTAATTACGAGTACTAGCAACAAAGCAGTTGAAAGTAATGCAATGGAAACTCAACAGTCTCAAACATTTCAGATCCTACAGAATAAATTTAAATAAAGGAATAAACATAAGTAACAATGAAAACTGCAATACTCATATAAATTTTCTCATAGTAAATTGTCAATAAATAAATGAAGTTTAAAATGTACAAATTATAACCTTTAATGTTTGTAAATGTTTGGCGAAAAATTTATACTTTTTTTGGGGTAATTACATTATGTTGATAAACTATACTTCTTTTGTTATTATTATTATTTACAGTGTAATGAAAAGTATCGTTCCTAACTCGTACTTTTCGAGAGATAGGTAACTTGTATGCTTTGTTTTTGTTAAGACAATATTCACCAAGGTGGTTTCACCTTAAAAAGCGTTAGAAACACGCCAGATTAGTCTAAAATCAAAACATATTTGAATTCTGATAATTTTATTTTGGATTTTTTTTATTTTAGAACTTTTTATAAATGAATCGTTTGATTAGAGCGAAGATTCAGAAATTTTAAAATATCAAATCAAACCAAATATCGCTAAAATAGTAGGGAAAATAATTTTAGGGAGAAATTAACTAATTGGGACATTATTTATTATTATCTTATCTGTTTCTAAAGTTGTAATGTTTTTTTTAAAGAAAACAAAATAAATGTAGGAGAGACGGTAAACTAAGGGTTTTTTTCGCTTTTAAGTATGTTTGTATACTCCTGAGTTCTAAAAGTATCCCTGTTTCTTAATGAATCTCTCTGAATAAATATCATTAGGTACTATTAACAATTTGTATTTATGTTTTCAACAAACTTTGAATGTTTTTTTGAAGAAAATCTCCCCTATTTCATTAGTTTATCTTTACTTTTGGATAAGAATGTGGTTTGCTACACGTAACTTATAATTTTAACACCCTTAACGTAGTATATTACGTTACAAAGCCGGTAAGTAGTGTTTTTCCTTAGAGAGTTCCCGCGGAATTTAAATGCCAGCACGTAAAACATTTACTGGGCGAGTTACGTACAGTACTTTTCATAATATTTCACAGAAAAGATAACATATTCTTAACTCATTCTATCATTTTATTGAAGCAATTTGTGTTGTTTTGGCCTTTACTCAGCAATGCATTTTGATGGACGAAGAGATGTTTTTCTGATTGTAAAATTGAAGCAACTTATGTAGACTCAATAATGTGTTATTTGTAGCCTAACTTATTGACTTTACCTAATATTTGACTTGTTTCATTATTGAATAAATTTCGCGGTGCACAGAATCTTCTATAAATCTTTCTGCTGTTGTTGAAGATAGCCATCCTCCATCCATTTTTAGGGTTAATAAATACCCTTCTCTTTCTACAAACATTGATTCTAATGATTTTCTAAAACAATGTTCAGTATATTCTTCTGGATTTTTAAGGTTTAAATTTTTTTTAAATTCTATTTGGAAGCAGGGGTGGTATGGCTTCCTACATGTTGAACTAAACATTTCCCATTGAGATATCCAATCAAAAATCTTCTGCTTTCCATATTTTGGGAACTCAAGGTCATGTATAAATAGCAGGGGGGGGGGGGTGAAAACTACAATGTTTACACTTCTTTTAGGTTAATAATCAAAACTTTAGTAACGTCATTTAAAACTTCACGGAACAGCTGGTCCACGCTAAATGTTCTGTGTAGTATACAAATAACAACTTTCTTGTCTATAAACAGACTAAAAAAACAGCTGTTTTCTGTGTATTATAGTGAAAATACATTTAACAGATGTTTTTTAAAATAAGACTTTAAAACGATTTCTGACTTTCCATATCCAAATTAAAGCTTGAAGTGCGGTGAAATTGAAAGTGTTTTATGGTCGATATTTTAACCTTGGCCTGGTTCTTGGCCCAGACTACTGTGCAGTGTACAGAGTTACTAGAATATAAAAAGAGAGATTAGTTGCACAGATTGCTCCTATATAGCTATTAACTTAGTTTCGACATTTAATAATAACTGATACATTTCCTTCACAAAGTGAGACTAATCATCTTTATTCAGTATGATAACCAGAATGAAATAGTTAATATAGTCTGCAAATAATAACATTCACTATTGTGTTAGTGTAAACGAAAAGTTAATTCACAGCACACAGTTATTAAACCAAAGCAAATTAAAAGCCAATAAAGAAGTTGATGGGCGCTATTATTGTACTTACCCACCCCTGTTATATAGTGTGTTACAAGCTGATCCTCTATGAACGTTGGTTTCTTGGGCCTTGTAGGAAATGTTAAATTGTATTGGTAGTATCAGTTACACAGTTTGTCTGAACCTCGGCATTGTGTGTATCACTAGTTTCTTGATGCGGGCTAGACCTAACTTGCCTCGTGTCAGTGTCTTGGCCCTACCTGATCTTGTAACTATAAATATATCACATTTTATTCCAAGATAAGGGTTCGAAATTACATTTTTGAGCATAATTTCGATATTTGTCATCGTAGAGAAGTGAGGTTACAGAATTATTGAAATCTGTATCTAATTTAAGTTAATATACTCGCGGGATATGAACAATAAACTGTTTAAAATTAACGCCGTTTTGTCATTTCATTCGATTTTAGACTATATAGTCCCCTTTATCAAATTTCATGTTCCTATTTCACTTTTTAAAGCCGCTATCGTGCTTACGTACAAACGACAATTGACGGACTCCATGCCGAAACTCATTTGAGCAGAAAATTATTCGTTTTCCGTCTGCGTTCTTTTTATGTTTTTTTCGTAAATAAATTTGGAAATTGATGAATTATTGGGTCCAATTTTTTATGTTCACTTTTACCAGTAGGTTAAAAACCAGGGTTATATGTTGTAATTTTTCAAAATGGCGGCAGTCTAAAATGTTTAATATCTCAAAAACAATTATGTACAAAAGATAAATACGAGAAGGAACATTACTGCCCTTTGAGGGAATATAACGATAAGATTATTTTTATTATAGGTTAAAGAATTGCCAATTTGTTAATAAAAAACTATTTCTTGGTAATTAACTACAACTAGAAGTTTATAATACTAGTTAGTTATTATTATTGACGAATAAATGCTTAAAGGGTGAGAATTACTAGGATATATTCTCAGAATTTTAAAATAACTATTAGTAAACTGTAATAACCCATTATTATTTTAAGGGCCAAGAAACCGTATTTTTGAATTCTGAGAGTTTTTTTCTCTCATTCGTCATGTAGTTTAACAAGTAGGCCTAATTCACCCAATTTAATTAAGTTGAAATGGTGCCATGAACTTCTGAGTGTTGTGGACAATTACCCAGAAATAATAGTTTGTAAATAACTTGGTTTTCTTTTAACCTACGATAAAAATAACGATTTCGTCACTAAAAAGAATCTTCGTTGTAAAATCAACGGTTTTCGAAATATTAAACATTAAACATTTTAACGACTTTCCTTTTGAAAATTTTAAAAATAGTCTTGATTTTTACAATACTGATAAAAATATTTAGATTAAAAGGCATATTTTAATAGGAACGTTTTTCATTATTTTAGTGCCATCTTCCCATCCTTGAAATATTTTCGTCCATAATGTAGGCCTAGTAACCTGCCAAAAGAAAAGTAACCAAATTTTCTTTTTCTCCTTGTTGTTTAAAGGCTAAAATGAAATTTGAGAGGATTGAAAGTTTTATAAATTCCAACTGTATCCTATCCGATCATTCTTCAAATTGTCTGTTAAAGCCGATGATGTTATGATAATTCTCAGCCTAGACCTACATGGATAGTATGTTGTGACGCCAGAGAGCAACAGAGACGCGGCTTTTGTTTTAGTGTGGGTGTAAGCAGTCGTGACTTGACCTGTAAAGATAATTATTTACCTCTGCTTGTACTGACCTCGAGGTCAAATTAAAAGTTACTTTGTTTAGAAAGGTTTAGTCGTGGAATCTTGGCAACTGAAACGAATTTCTAATCGTAAGATTCAATCGCCAACCGAAAATAGTTTTGAAACGAATTCTGCGATGAGAGAGTAGAGTTGTGTACACTCGGAAAGATACACACTGACGTGTTTAAATACTTGCGTAGGACACTACAATCGTTCTAATTAAAGTTGAAAAGTTCGTATATTTTGGCCGTAGCCTATCTCTAGACTTTATTACTTTCTAAGTTATACGTAGTATAGAGAATATTTTTGGTGATATTTCCGTATGTTCCCTGAATCCAAAAAAAGTGTTTGTTTTTTTAATGACTGCCATCTGTCGTCTGTTTAGTGCTCTATAGTCTAATCGTGTAAATCGATTAGAATTAAATTTGGTATGGGACATATTGTCAGGACTTTTTTTATATGTGTAACTCAAAATTTGGGGGATAGTTGCCTTAAGAAAAACACGAAATTATAATTTTCTCAAAATCAGCTGTTATGATTTTGATGAAATTTTGCTGAAGTGTAGCTTCTAAGGGCCCGACTAGACGTATTGGTCGCCATATCTCCAAATATACCGGTTCGTAATTTGTAGGTAAATCATTTTTTAAATTAGTAATTGGAACCCTGCATTTTGTGGTTGTCACCCGTGATCCCCAATCTACTTGTTTGGCATTAAGGTCACCTCCTACAATTAATCTTTCACCTGACATGTATATAGAAGATATAGGGTATAATCCTTTTTTTTAAATTGTATAATATATCACCTCCAAGTGTAAGTTTTATTTGGTAGATTTATCTTCACTAAGATATGCTTTTTTCAGGTAGCACTTTTCAATATGACTTACGACTACGCTACTATCTTTTGGTTTGTCAACAAAATCGACCTCCGTGATTATAGACTTGCCGTCCGTCCGTCGTCTTTGTTATAGTCGTGTGTACGTAAGTAGGTACGATAAGCCCTACAAAAAATATAGGAAGATGGAGTTTGGTATAGGAGACCCTATTGAAATTTTAAAATGTCAAAATGGCGGTAATATAAACTCCTGTCTCTTGTGTTATTCGACTTTTAACACACTAAATTAAAAACAATTCTGCAGGTTTCAAGTCCACATCTGTTCAATGACAAATAGTCAAAAGAGGTGAGATTCCTATAGTTACGAGGTCCAGCAGGGACGAGTCATCTCAGCTGAGCTTAGCGAGTAGAGGATCCTTCACAGGACCGCCGGCCAAGACATTGGTACTAGGGAAGCAAGTAGAGACATTATTAATATTTACACATCTATGAAGCCCGTCGGGGCTATCTGAAGTCAAGAAAGTAGTTACGAGGTCCAACAGGGACGAGTCATATCAGCTGAGCTTAGCGAGTGGAGGATCCTTCATAGGACTGCCACGGCCAAGACACTGGTACTAGGGAAGCAAGTAGAGACATTATTAATACTTACACATCTATGAAGCCCGTCGGGGCCTATCTGAAGTCAAGAAAGTAGTTACGAGGTCCAACAGGGACGAGTCATATCAGCTGAGCTTAGCGAGTGGAGGATCCTTCATAGGACTGCCACGGCCAAGACACTGGTACTAGGGAAGCAAGTAGAGACATTATTAATATTTACACATCTATGAAGCCCGTCGGGGCCTATCTGAAGTCAAGAAAGTAGTTACGAGGTCCAGCAGGGACGAGTCATCTCAGCTGAGCTTAGCGAGTAGAGGATCCTTCACAGGACCGCCACGGCCAAGACACTGGTACTAGGGAAGCAAGTAGAGACATTTTTAATATTTACACATCTATGAAGCCCGTCGGGGGCTAGCTGAAGTCAAGAAAGTAGTTACGAGATCCAGCAGGGACGAGTCATCTCAGCTGAGCTTAGCGAGTGGAGGATCCTTTACAGGACTGCCACGGCCAAGACATTGGTACTAGGGAAGCAAGTAGAGACATTATTAATATTTACACATCTATGAAGCCCGTCGGGGCTATCTGAAGCAAGAAAGTAGTTACGAGATCCAGCAGGGACAAGTCATCTCAGCTGAGCTTAGCGAGTGGAGGATCCTTCACAGGACCACCACGGCCAAGACATTGGTACTAGGGAAGCAAGTAGAGACATTATTAATATTTACACATCTATGAAGCCCGTCGGGGCTATCTGAAGCAAGAAAGTAGTTACAAGATCCAGCAGGGACAAGTCATCTCAGCTGAGCTTAGCGAGTGGAGGATCCTTCACAGGACTGCCACGGCCAAGACACTGGTACTAGGGAAGCAAGTAGAGACATTTTTATTATTTACACATCTAGCTGAAGTCAAGAAAATAGTTACGAGGTTCAGAACACCTGTGTAACAACTTAGCCTATTTGGTAGAATTCCTTGATTTACCAATACAATTTAACAAATCCTCTAACATCCAAGAAACCAACTTTTGGGTATTACATTTACAGGATCTGCTTGTATCACGTACTATGGTGTTCCATCATCTTGTAACACTCATCATATTAATTTCAGTCTAGAGATTAAAAAATTAAAATATAGTAGATATGAAACGACATATATTTTGCAGATCTATAAAACGGCAAAGTAATAAGCTAAATGTCAACTATTAAATATTTCATAGTAGCCTAAGTATCGGTTATCGGAGCGTATGTTTAAAGTCGTGCACTTCTAAGAGACACCTCCGTCATTCAAACAGAGTTATCGTAGCCTATTTGCGTAATCACGTACTGGAAGCGTATCCTTTGCCGTAACAATTTACAAATAAGCGCTGATGTTGGTCTAACTGCCATTGAATGTAGCCTACTGCCACCCATCAAACCTTCATTCCTATGTCAGTTACGAGCGTTAATATCTCTTGCATCTTGCTCGTGAGTACAAGGTATACATTTATAAGGTAAACCTAGAATATATTACGAGATTGTTAGTTTTACATTTGATCGTTACGAATGTTGTTTTATACTGAATTTCTAATGCTATAATTTATGTTATTATATGTTTGTAAATTTTATATTGAAAATGTCCGAAATATTGTGTTGGAGTGAATATACTTTCAGATACGATTTACTAGGTATCGATATTGGGAAACTTATTTAGATGGTAAATAACCGTGTTGTAACGGTGGCACATACGGCCACTCACAATCGATTTAGGCCTACTAACAAGCAAAACTACTCGTCACCAGAAAATGGAAGTTTAGTAGTTGTCGGTAAAAAAAGAAAATCATCGACGCCGTCTTGGATGTAGATTTATTTTAAACAAAATATATAATTTAAATAAAGTCTAATTGTGTGTTAAAGTCGTTTTTTGTATAATATTACAAGATTTTAAATAACGGTTATTAAGGTTCGTTAATAATAACAGTCACTTTCTATTATTTGTATATTTCACACTGGTTTGTGTAACTTATATATTCATATTTCACTAAAATTTAATAAATTGGTTTAGCGTCTTTTATAAGAAACAGCTCCAATGCAGATTTTTGAGTTTTTAGCAATATTCTCAAAGTAGTATTTATGTAGAGATGACGACAAATACGTGCTAAGGAGCTACATTTTTACAATATTTGATCAAAATCGTTACAACCGATTTTGAAAAATTTCCATTTTGTGTTTTATTTTTTGTTTCCGAAAGACTATATGGAAAAAGTTGTAGGCATCTGGGATTGCCACGGCCGTACGCACTAGAGTAAGGCCTTCAGGATACGTGCGTTCTTAATAAAAAACGCATATGTGTACTTTAGGTACAGCAGTTGAAGTATCGAATATGTGTCGTCATTACGTGCATACTAGAGCGTAGCAAAAATTTTCAATTAATCCACATTGATTGCAAATGATTAATTAATATAAATAGTACAAAACCTGTAAGAACTTAAATTTTTAATTAGAGAATTAAATAATTAGCTGATTATCATACCTTTATTTTTATCAAAAGTAGTTCTGTTTGCTTGTTGGTCGCTATTCTTGTTTCGTTTTCACTAGACGCATCATCAGACGCAACACAAATATAAAAACATGTAACTTTATACATACACTAACAAGTATATTAATAACTATACATTTAAAGTGCATAATAATTTCGTATTTTCATAGATTGTGGCCACATACTTTCATCTTTAATGTTACTAGGCAACCGAACGGATGGAACTGATACAAGTTATTCTTCCTAGACCTTTGGTCTTCTGAACCTTGTTTAAAATGTATCATAAATACAATTTAGGGGCAAAATGTACTTTCACGTTTATAAGAGAGTCTGCATCTTTTTTTTCTGTTCTTATAGAGTATTCTTATAACATTTTCATTGTTATTCTTAGTGTAATATTTTTTAAATTCTTTTCAGTATTACTGTGTGATCATTGTTTAGTATATATATATATATATATATATATATATATATATATATTTAATATATATATGTGTGTGTGTGTGTGTGTGTGTGTGTGTATGTGTGTGTGTGTGTGTGTGTGTGTGTATGTGTGTGTGTGTGGGGGGGGGGTAAAGTGAACGTGTTATGTAATAGCACTGTTGATGCCTCTAATAAGACGAAACACCAGTAGCGACCAACAAGTAAATAGAACTACTTTTGACGACAAATAAAGCTATCAGTTTAATTCGGTAGTTCGAAAGGCTGGAAATGGAAGTAATAAAAGTTATATCACTATATATATAAACGGCTTTGTCCTGACTGACTGACTGAATGACTGACAGAGAATCAACGTAGAGCAAAAACCAACAAAGATATTGATACCAAAATTTAAAGGCATATTTGTATGAGGTCATAGACGCTCACTAAGAAAGGATTTTGCGAAATTTTAATTTTAAAGGGTATTAAATACAAAAAGAAAAAAAAAGTCAATTTCATTCATTTAATTTTAAACGTCAACATACACGCGCCTAGCGGCAAAAAGATAAGACTCGAATCAAAACAAATTCTTAATCTAATATGTACTTTCTGACCCAATTATAACTAATCCAGAAAATTGTCAATCTAAAACAAATCAAAACCTATATTAAAATTGCGCCTAAGAATTTGATTAATCCATAAAAAATAACAACACACAGTTAAAGACAAGAAAACTTAAATAATTTGTTTTTATCTAGACGTGAAAGGTCAACTTGGAAAATAACCGAATTGAAAATATAACTCCGATCTTTCGCCGATTATAAAAATACAGAAGACCTAGAGACAAAATGAGATATACAGAAATACGAAGTAGATATTTCTAAATATAAAACATCACCTGAGTTCATATAAATATTTAATAACAAAGACATAATCTGTGGAAATATGAACGAAAATCTGGAATTAAGATGGCGACCACTAGAAGCAAGACGCTAATTATAATATACACGCCCACAGAAGTTTGTGATTGGAGAAGAATATCGCGGGACTTTCTTCGCCGATATGAATAGAAATTGTATATATATAAATAATAACTTTTTTAAAACAGGTTATTGTACACAATGTTATTTTCTCGGGAATATTAATTAGGACAGAGATTTTGTATTGTTATAAATAAAAGAGGCAATTTTCAATTTATAAAATATATCATTTACCATATATAAATTGGCCTACTATTAAATTCTAATATGTCTTTTTTTAAAATTAGATTGTAACATATTGTTTTCTTAATTTTAAATATCTTAACGCAAGCTTTTATTGGTTTGTGTGTGTTGAAACATGTGTTGGTTCAATCTAGGCCTAACTTAAAAATATTATTTGTACTAGCAGGACATCCGAATCAACTGTTTCATCAGTTATTTTATTAAATTGGCTGCTATGGTAATGAATGCAAATAGGTACATCCAAGAAATATGTATTGGTTCATCTTTCTAGGCCTAACCTAAAACTACATTTAATTTCTTTTACCTACCTTAATGGCAACATACACATATAATTTATGTTGTTGCGCACATCTTTGGCATAGTACGTTTCTATTGATATTTATAAATTTCATCTTTCAATAGTAATTTTTTAGTTTTTCATAATGTTGTTTATTTATTGATACTACAGCTGCTAGACGCTGGGTTTAATGCCCAACGATTCTTTACGATTTTCAAAATAAATTTACAAATAGCCTATGGAATATAAAAAATGTTTTTATCAAAATGAATCCTACTCTATGTTACTCTGGGATTGTGTAGTTTTTTATTTAAAAAAATGTTTCAATTGGTTCAGTAGTTCCAGAGATTAACCCCATACATACAACAAAGAAATAAATTTTAAGTCTTTATAATATTAGTACCCTGGATATAAATACAAAACCAATAATTGATATATTATATATATTTTTATTATTAATAATATGACATAAAAATAAGTAATAGATACAATTTTTAATTTTTTTTGGAAATAAAATTTTCTTTAATATAGTTAGTTATTATTTTTTTTTTTTGTCTTTTATTTATTTTCCATTTAACCAGATGAGCCACAGCAACGCGTGGCCGGGTACAGCTAGTAATTTATATAAGATTTTGAGTTAATGGAAAAACAATCTAAGGTATGGTTCACATGTTTGTGCTGTAGAACATTGTAAATGCGATAGACTGAATCATTCACAAAACCAAATTTATAGGTTTATTACTAAATTACTTACGTCTTAGCAATCTTGTGTTTAGTATCTATTAATATTTCATAAGAGCTGTTTCGGTATAACATATACCATCATCAGATGAAACAACACAATGATACACATTTCACAAAAATAAATAAACATAAAATGTTTGGTACTGCAGTACAGGTCGAAAATAATATAAAATAAAGTTGAGATAAATAGTCACATCTTGCTAATGTAGTGGTCAACTGTTCACTCAAAAATTTCAGCTGTTATGAAATATTAATAGATACTAAACACAAGATTGCTAAGACGTAAGTAATTTAGTAATAAACTTATTGTAAAGCATTCATAAGGCAATATGGAATTTATCAAATTTATAGACTCAGAGGACCTCAAGAAGTTGGCTATATTTCTTCAGAAAGGGCCAGTAATTTTATGTAGAATTTATCATTGTTATGTATTTTATACGAAAGGATAACATTTTGTTTACAAATTTCTTACAATCGTGGAAAACCCCTGATCATTCACTTTAATTACAGCCCCATGTTCGATTTTTTGATTTTTCACCGATAACTTACGAAGGGGCATTTTTGGAGAGATGGCAACCATTACTTTTTATTTGATACCTTAAAGACTACATTTGATCAAAATTATTACGGTAGAATTTAAGAAAATCGTATTTTTTTGTTCCGACAACTATCGCTTAAATTTTGAGTTATCAGAAAGACGAAAATCTCGTCTCAAAATGTGGTAAAAATATACTCACTAACCAAATTTGATTAAAATCACTTTTCGGAGAAACGGACCTCAAAACTGATATATCAGCAAAACACATCAGGTTTTTTGACCCATCACATAACTCTATAGCTCTGAAACATCGTAACTCTGTATATTTGAAAAAAGTAATAATATCCTGAACATACGGTATAACAGTACAGTACAGTTCCATTCTAAGAGTTCTCTTTGTCGATGAAATTTAAATTGTATTTACATGGAAGTTAAAACTATAGACAAAATAATAGAACTAAGAAATCCAACACATCACAATATCACATTTTCTGATAGACAATTGAGTTATGCACAGGGTGTATATTCATTTCACAAACATTATGCATATCTACATCGGAGTAGGGTAGCATTGGACATTGGACTAAAGTCCTCGGCCCCGACCTAATTGCCACCAATCACAATAATTGCTCCCAAATCCCCGCCCTTTTGTCGTTATACTTCGACATATTATTTGTCATAAGTTTATTTATTAGCAATTATTATACCGGATATAAATCAAGTGTGTGCTACAGCTCACGGCTGTACGAAGGCGGTTTCGTTTTATAGAGAAAAATTGCAACCTATTAATATACCTTCTACTGATTGATCCCATAATGTTGTTATTATCTTTAGAATCAAGGTTGGTTTCATCGTACATTAGGATAAAGCTTGCGTTCTATTAAGATGTCCATTTAAGGTGGTATTGCGGGTCATTAAGTTACCGACAGGAAATTTTATTGATGGTAAAATGTCAACAAGTGGCTTTACAATACATTTGTGTCACGTTATTGCTATTAAATTAGCGGGACAGTACATTATTTCGCCCTTACATTGTATTTATGTAATGTTGTAAAATAGTTATATAGCACTACAGTAGATTTATGTGGTGTAATTTGTATTCAAGTGGTTTCATACTACATTTTGGTGATCTTACTATTCTATTTATGTGGGCGTTACAGTCCATTCGTGTGCCGTTAAATTTTATTTTTGTTGGTGTCATACTACCTTTTGGTGATCTTACTATTCTATATTTGTGGGCGTTACAGTCCATTCGTGTGGCGTTAAACTTTATTTAAGTTGTGTCATACTACATTTTGGTGACTTTACTATTCTATTTAATAAGGCGTAACAGTCCATTTGTGTGGCATTAATTTTTTTTTAAGTGGTGTCATATTACATTTGGTGACTTTATTATTATATTTAATAAGACGTTACAGTCCATTTGTGTGGCATTAAATTTTATTTAAGTGGTGTCATACTTCATTTTGATGATGTTACTATTCTATTTATGTGGGCGTTACAGTCCATTCGTGTGGCATTAAATTTTATTTAAGTAGTGTCATATTACATTTTGTAGATCTTACTATTCTATTTATGTGGGCGTTACAGTCCATTCGTGTGGCATTAAATTTTATTTAAGTAGTGTCATATTACATTTTGTAGATCTTACTATTCTATTTATGTGGGCGTTACAGTCCATTCGTGTGGCGTTAAATTTTATTTAAGTAGTGTCATATTACATTTTGTAGATCTTACTATTCTATTTATGTGGGCGTTACAGTCCATTCGTGTGGCGTTAAATTTTATTTAAGTAGTGTCATATTACATTTTGGTGACTTTACTATTCTATTTATGTGAGCGTTACAGTCCATTTGTGTGGCATTAAATTTTATTTAAGTAGTGTCATATTACATTTTGTAGATCTTACTATTCTATTTATGTGGGCGTTACAGTCCATTTGTGTGGCATTAAATTTTATTTAAGTAGTGTCATATTACATTTTGTAGATCTTACTATTCTATTTATGTGGGCGTTACAGTCCATTCGTGTGGCATTAAATTTTATTTAAGTAGTGTCATATTACATTTTGTAGATCTTACTATTCTATTTATGTGGGCGTTACAGTCCATTCGTGTGGCGTTAAATTTTATTTAAGTAGTGTCATATTACATTTTGTAGATCTTACTATTCTATTTATGTGGGCGTTACAGTCCATTCGTGTGGCATTAAATTTTATTTAAGTAGTGTCATATTACATTTTGTAGATCTTACTATTCTATTTATGTGGGCGTTACAGTCCATTCTTGTGAAATTAAATTTTATTTAAGTAGTGTCATATTACATTTTGTAGATCTTACTATTCTATTTATGTGGGCGTTACAGTCCATTCGTGTGGCATTAAATTTTATTTAAGTAGTGTCATATTACATTTTGTAGATCTTACTATTCTATTTATGTGGGCGTTACAGTCCATTCGTGTGGCATTAAATTTTATTTAAGTAGTGTCATATTACATTTTGGTGACTTTACTATTTTATTTATGTGAGCGTTACAGTCCATTTGTGTGGCATTAAATTTTATTTAAGTAGTGTCATATTACATTTTGTAGATCTTACTATTCTATTTATGTGGGCGTTACAGTCCATTTGTGTGGCATTAAATTTTATTTAAGTAGTGTCATATTACATTTTGTAGATCTTACTATTCTATTTATGTGGGCGTTACAGTCCATTTGTGTGGCATTAAATTTTATTTAAGTAGTGTCATATTACATTTTGTAGATCTTACTATTCTATTTATGTGGGCGTTACAGTCCATTCGTGTGGCATTAAATTTTATTTAAGTAGTGTCATATTACATTTTGTAGATCTTACTATTCTATTTATGTGGGCGTTACAGTCCATTCGTGTGGCGTTAAATTTTATTTAAGTAGTGTCATATTACATTTTGTAGATCTTACTATTCTATTTATGTGGGCGTTACAGTCCATTCGTGTGGCATTAAATTTTATTTAAGTAGTGTCATATTACATTTTGTAGATCTTACTATTCTATTTATGTGGGCGTTACAGTCCATTCTTGTGAAATTAAATTTTATTTAAGTAGTGTCATATTACATTTTGTAGATCTTACTATTCTATTTATGTGGGCGTTACAGTCCATTCGTGTGGCATTAAATTTTATTTAAGTAGTGTCATATTACATTTTGTAGATCTTACTATTCTATTTATGTGGGCGTTACAGTCCATTCGTGTGGCATTAAATTTTATTTAAGTAGTGTCATATTACATTTTGGTGACTTTACTATTTTATTTATGTGAGCGTTACAGTCCATTTGTGTGGCATTAAATTTTATTTAAGTAGTGTCATATTACATTTTGTAGATCTTACTATTCTATTTATGTGGGCGTTACAGTCCATTTGTGTGGCATTAAATTTTATTTAAGTAGTGTCATATTACATTTTGTAGATCTTACTATTCTATTTATGTGGGCGTTACAGTCCATTCGTGTGGCATTAAATTTTATTTAAGTGGTGTCATACTACATTTTTGACTTTACTATTCTATTTAATAAGGCGTTACATTTCATTCGTGTGGCGTTAAATTTTATTTAAGTGGTGTCATACTACATTTTGGTGTCCTTACTATTCTATTTATGTGGGCGTTACTGTCTTTTTGTGTGGCGTTAAACTTTATTTAAGTGGTGTCATACTACATTTTGGTGACCTTACTATTCTATTTATGAGCGCGTTACAGTCTTTTTGTGTGGCGTTAAACTTTATTTAAATGGTGTCATACTACATTTTGATGACATTATTCTATTTATGTGGGCGTTACAGTCTTTTTGTGTGGCGTTAAACTTTATTTAAATGGTGTCATACTACATTTTGGTGAGCTTACTATTCTATTTATGTGGGCGTTACAGTCTTTTTGTGTGGCGTTAAACTTTATTTAAATGGTGTCATACTACATTTTGGTGACTTTACTATTCTATTTATGTGAGCGTTACAGTCCATTCGCGTGGCGTTAAACTTTATTTAAGTGGCATGATATTATATATCCATTACTATCGGGATCGGTTTTTCATTTCATAATGAAATCACACAGATTGGCATAAATTTGACTGTGTAGTTTTAAAAGTATTGGCATGTAATTTTAGTGTCGATTTTTTTTACCTGCCCATCTCCATAATTCTTTAAGCTATGAAAATTATTAAATTTGCGATTTTCTGTTTACATCATTATCACTTAAACTTCACTTCTAAACGGTATATAGAATATAGATAAACACATTTTGTATCTGGGTGTTTTGATAATGGTTTGGTGATTTTTTTTTTTAAAGTGGGGTAAGATATTAAAAAACCCTTTCATAACTAGGCAATAACTGGCTCGATTGTGACACAACTACTAGGCCTATAAGTTTATAGATAATTTTATAGTGAGTTAATCTACAATAAGAAGAAGAATTTTTTTTTAAATTTAAAAATTGTCTTTTCTCAAAACAGTTTAGATGGGTACTAGGTATGTTTATGGATATTTTGAAACACTTTAAGCCAAGAAAAACTTTGGTTAAAACACATTTCTACAAATAAACCAAGTACGACTGGTCTAATAAATAAAGTGTTTCATCCGGTCGAATTTGTAAGACTCAATTTCCAGATATGCTTCCAGAGTACCTTCTTCTCCAACTTGCCTCCAATCGATTTCTTTTCTTTTATTATTGCAGCTATAAAGTTAGGAGAGGAGTGGCGTAGCTCAGGAGGCAGAGCGCGTTCTTAACTCGTCGGAGTTCGTACTATTCTGGTCTGTGGTACAGGAGGAAATTATGTGAAGAGGCGGCTTGCTTCGGGTATGGCGACAGGAGGAGGTTCTGGGGGGAGGTAGCTGTTCTCGGCGCGCTACTACCCAGGCTGCATACTGATTTTCAGTCCCTCCTTAGTATATACCACCTGCTGATATGGTGTAAGCTGTAAGTAAATGTATGGCATCAGCAAAAACATCAAAGAACTTTCCCCGCACCATGAGGGCTATATTTATCTCTGTAAGTTCGTCCAGGATCCCGTCCAACACCAAGTTCCAAAGGAGGAATGTGAGAACCCCTCCCTGTGGCCAACCTCTAGTGGAAACAACTTCTACGAATTCACCAGAATACGCCTGACAGGAAACACGGAATCGATCTATCAGCAGATTGCTGGGATCCTCCACGCCGCCAAACCCTGTGTATCATTGTATCAAACAAGGTGTTGTCAGCCAGATTGTCCTCAACACTTCTGACCAGTTCATGGAGGGCATTGTCACTTATTTACTGTTACTTTACGGTCTATGAATATTGTTCCTTTACGTCCCGCGATAAACAGAAGAAAAATTTGTTTTCAAAGAATTGATTTAATAAATGCGTTATTGAAACCACCAAGGAGTGAAGATTTGCCGTTCATTCAACCACTAGTTGTTACTTGAATAGTTTTTAGAAGTCAAATTAGAAATGAGTCTCCTGGAGTGGTAATATATTGATATACTAAGTGAATATATATTTTGATTTGTTATATAAACTTTAAACAAGTGTGAAATTGGAACCTACTCATGTATGTCACTATCAAACACGTATTGTTAAAATAAATATCAACACAACAAGCTGAATTCGTGAAGTATCTAGTGTAGGCCTAATAGATTCCATTACGCATTATGGAAACCTGTGTGCCCAGGACATGTCTACAATATTGAGTAATATAAACAGTGCACAATCTTCCTCGTACACCTTTACACAAAACCAAAAACTAATCAAAATTAAAATGTAGCAAGAACGCTACCTTTTGATAAATTTTTGCTAAAATGTACCCTCTAAGGACCCAAACAAAACGTATTGGTCTTATCTCACTAAAATCCCGATTCGGGTTCTAACATCATATTTTGCTGAAATGTGAATATTTATAATTAAAAATCATATGTTCTGACCTGAAAATAAATTAAAATTATAGTTTGTAAGTAAATTTAAAAAAAACGACAAAACGAATCCGTCATTTTGTTTGTGCCCTTAGAAGATGCTTTTTATCAAAAAATGATTAAATAGATAGAGAATTAAATTAGAAAATCGGAATTTTACGCTCGTAATATTTGGCAGCAAATTTTAATTATTAAATAATAATAAACAAACTTACTAAATTGTAACGAATCACTTGTAATAAGTGCAAATGTGGCAATCCCTGTACCTAGCTGCATCGATACCTTTCTTCGGTTAAATCGCTCTTTTTCATGTCTCTTTTGGGCTAAGGGTTATTTGGAGCCGACTATAACCATAGAAGAAGGAATTAGAATAAGAAAGTCACAGGTATAATAGGCTCTAGCGTTTTTTTTAAAATGTCGTAGGAGGTGGAAAATCTTGGTACAAAATATCCTTAGTTTGGCTACTGGACAACAGAAAGCGCTAGTAGCCAACAGGGTTTGTGATATAATAGTAGCCAAGCCTTTTTGTCCCGATGCTACTAGCGCTTTCTGTTGTCCAGTAGCCAAACTAAGGATATTTTGTATCACGCTGTTTAACATGAGCTGTAACTTTCTTATTCTAATTCCTTCTTCTATGCTATAACCGTCTAAGTTTTTCGCCTCTATAAAACAAGGAAATAGAATGTTATATATATAGACTAAAATTTGTTTTGAACCTCAGTGAAACTCAAAATGGATATTCCTGTGAAAAACCCAACATTGATTTTCTCTCTCTCTTTACATATATCACTTATATGTGATAAAGTTAAAATGAATTTTTAGTTCGAACTCTGAGCCTTTAATGTTTTTGCTATTTTTGTGGAATTAACGTCAAATATCCAGTCATGTAATCAAGGACAAACGTCAGGAGAAGGTTCCTTACGTTATTTCCTTTAAATATATGTCCAAAAACCCTTCATTTTCCGTCAGTTCGTCTGTTGGTGTGTTTGATCAAACACATTATAACTGTTGCAATTTATAAGATATTAACATTATTTTGTACATTTTCAGAATGGCGTTTCGTAA
Source organism: Aphrophora alni (assembly GCA_963513935.1). NCBI lineage: Eukaryota > Metazoa > Arthropoda > Insecta > Hemiptera > Aphrophoridae > Aphrophora > Aphrophora alni. The sequence goes on from OY740767.1 coordinate 40,954,463, forward strand.
ACATTTTTAATGTCAATAATCTCGAAAACTGTCAACTTTACAAAATAATTACAAGAGAAAAAATATATCGTTCTTATAACGACAAATACCGTGGTATTTTTTAGAAAAAAAATCGAAATGGAGACTGTTTTCTGTAATTTTATCTTATCTATAGGTCTACAACAAACAAAATAACAATATGAGAAATGAATTTGGTGGGGGAATTCAGTCATGCGTATAGGCTGATTATTTAGTTTGTTGTCTAACTATAGGACCTCTATTGGGTCATTATGTGCAACAGCTGTATTTCAAGTATCAAGACTACACTATTTTTGTCATAAAAATTAGAATGAAAGAAAGTCATCCATTCGTTCCTCCTAATGACATTGCTTCCAATTTTAAAAGCATTCTACAATGAATACAAAATAACTTACAATTTCTAAATCGATCTTTACAATATCGATTGCAAATATTGGCACCAAGACAACGATATAATCGAAACGACTCGACCCAGTTACCATAATTGAAACGGCATCAAAGTGCTTTCTGTTGTGCTCTTATCTTTACAAAATATATAATTATATTGAAATCGTTCTCCAAATACAGTATTCCATTAATAATATTATTTCGATTTGATGTCTAATTGTTATCTCGGCTGCTGATCGCACACGTCTGTGGGTGCCGATCTATCAAGTTTATAATCGATTATTTAACAAGTAAAATTGACTATAAATATGTTTATTTAAATTTTTTAAATTTTATTTAAATTACGGTGTGTTTCGTCACTATTTGTGATTTTGTTTAAGTAGCCTACATGAGGCAGAAAATATTTAAAATAAAATAAAGTTTATTGAATGGTTTTGATATAACTTTTCTATGTTTATTGTGTCGTTGAGTTCGAATTTGACAATAGTTTTTATTTAGGGGGTGTCTGAATAATAACAATAAATTTATTTAACTGGTTCCTTACCATAAAACGAAAAAGATCGTGTAAAAAAAAAAAAAAAAAATCAAAAGACTCCGTTCCTTCTTCTGTCAGCCTGTGTCGTGTTTTTTTATAAAAAACTTACAACTATGGAAACTCACGAAATATTGAGTCCAGATTTGGTGTACGTATTTCTTAACTGTAAACTTTTACTATTAAGACAAAAATAAGACTTTATTTAAAATAATAATATTATAATCCATTGCCCAGACAGGTACTAAAAATTAAAATGTTTCTATTAATATTTTCAAAATGGTGACTTGTGTCTCAAATAGTAGGCAACTTAATATTTTATAATTTTCCCTCAAGAGTTTGTAAAATTACATATTGACAAATAAATTTTATCAGAATTTAAATTTTTATAAATTTAGTTTGATACTGTGTACAGCGCAGTCTAGGAGAGCTTCTTTGTAATATAATTCTAAGGTAATAAGGTTACGCTTGTTTGTAATAGTCCACCAATTAAAAGCAGATTTTGTGAAAATTTGGACAAAAATCCTCTAGACACGAAATTTGGTGGAAAGTTAGGTTTTGAGGTTACTTCAATGGAAGAAAACATCTGACACTCCAGCTCACCGCTGAGCCCCCCTGGGAGTAAAAGGTGGGGTAAAACGATTTTTTTAAATATCTCAAACTAAGCAAGATATCAAAAACAGTTTCATTCAAAAGTTGTAGCTGACTAAATTTTCCATCAAAATAGTCTGACGCACTGGGACATGAGCGCTCATAGTTGATGAGACCTTTTTATGCAATTGTTCGTATAAGGCAATTTTACTAAAGAAAAAAATGACTTTTGGTGACATCGGACATCATTTGACAACTACTGTATTCCAGATTCTTAGCCGCTCTTGACGACTCTCAATAACGCTCTTAGTTGACGATTTTTGGTGACATCGGACATCATTTGACAACTATTCCAGATTCTTAGCCGCTCTTGACGACTCTCAATAACGCTCTTAGTTGACGATTTTTGGTGACATCGGACATCATTTGACAACTATTCCAGATTCTTAGCCGCTCTTGACGACTCTCAATAACGCTCTTAGTTGACGATTTTTGGTGACATCGGACATCATTTGACAACTATTCCAGATTCTTGGCCGCTCTTGACGACTCTCAATAACGCTCTTAGTTGACGATTTTTGGTGACATCGGACATCATTTGACAACTATTCCAGATTCTTAGCCGCTCTTGACGACTCTCAATAACGCTCTTAGTTGACGATTTTTGGTGACATCGGACATCATTTGACAACTATTCCAGATTCTTGGCCGCTCTTGACGACTCTCAATAACGCTCTTAGTTGACGATTTTTGGTGACATCGGACATCATTTGACAACTATTCCAGATTCTTGGCCGCTCTTAGTTGACAATTTTTGGTGACATCGGACATCATTTGACAACTATTCCAGATTCTTGGCCGCTCTTGACGACTCTCAATAACGCTCTTAGTTGACGATTTTTGTTGACATCGGACATCATTTGACAACTATTCCAGATTCTTAGCCGCTCTTGACGACTCTCAATAACGCTCTTAGTTGACGATTTTTGTTGACATCGGACATCATTTGAAATTTTTGAAACTATTGCAAATTATTGGCCACTCTTGATTTTTTTTTTGCTACTTTTGACGACTCTTAATGACTTTTGGCCAAATATTAAACAGACAAAAAGTATTCGTAGCCACCTTCCAAAAATAAAAGTACATAAGTTATTACCTATCGATCAAAATTGGTAACAAATCATAGGCGCTCCGTCCTATTTGATATCGTAGCCATTTTAGATTTAGGAGCGTGGATATTTCATTTTCATTTTGTGACCGAAACTCCCGAATTGGCATTTTGGAATTAATGACCAATATGTTTTGTTTGTGCCCATACAGTTTTCATTATATCATAATTTAATCACAACCGTTGGATACGTTTTTGAGAAAAAAATATTTATCCATTTTGATCAAATGGCAAAAATGCTTTAAAAAAATATAAATATCCCCTGAATATAATACTGTACGTCCATATCCCAGATTTTAACTAGATGGACCGTATGACGTAAAGGTGACACGACAGATATCATTCTAAAACAACTTTTTTGGGCTCAAGATGTCCAAAAAAAGCTATGCGAAAAACACGAAATTGATTTATAACCCAGCATATAACTTTATGTTGCGTAAATGTCACAATAGAAAAATAAAAAGTGTTCCAATTTAGAAAATTATCTTTTAAAAAAAGCATTTTGGTTTATAAAGCATCTTATGCAGTGTGATTCATATCCTCTGGTAGCTCAGTTGGTAGAGCGGTGGACTGTAGTGGGAAAATAAGGTTTCAGTTATCCATAGGTCGCTGGTTCAAATCCGGCCCGGAGGATTTTTTTTTTTAACTTCACATTTTTATGTATTATTATTTTCATATATTTACAGCATATGTTATTATTTATTTATAATAATTGTTGTTAAAATTATATATTTTAATATATTAATAAACACAAATTTTGCACTTTTAATATTAATTGTTTAGAATATATTTACAAAATGTATTTTAGTATAAAGAAAAATCAACTTTTAGTTAAAGTTTTTGTCTATAAACATAAATTAATAACATTTCTAGATACATACTCTACACTAAACCTATTAGTAAAAGAAATAAAAATGTTAAAATAACCTTAAAAAATCAAGGATAGAACCAAAACTCCTACTTTTTTTATAATGATTAAATTTACTTGTACACAATTTTTTTAAAAAAATGTATGCCTACACATAGTTTATTACATTTAGTAGTTGATTATCATTGCCCACCAAGGCTTGCTGTAAAGTGGACAATTACAAAATTTCTTATACAGTAATTAAATTTATATCATATTATTGGGTTTCTAGAGCAATATTATATTCATAAACAAAATTACTCACATAAACATAATTTCTGTTGTTGTAGTATCCTAACCTAATTGTTTTTGTTAGAGTTGTTAATTTTTGTTAGATACGCTATGTATTGGTATGTTTTAGAGGGTCTTTTTTCGCCTTACAAACAAGGAAATTCTAACTTTTCTTATTTTTCCTGACCTCATGATGTAAAAAAAATTTCGACATTTTTAAATGAGATGTCGAAAATTTGGTATTTAACTGTTATTTCACAAATTTAAATTAAAAATAACGCTTAATTAACGAAAATTAAATACATAATTATATTAAAGAAGATTAAATCATTAATTTTGTAATAGTTAACGTATGTGAGATCTGTGAAGTTGAATATGGTGAATTTTACTTGTAGTCCTCGGTAGTATAGTGGTCAGTATCCCCGCCTGTCACGCGGGAGACCGGGGTTCGATTCCCCGCCGGGGAGGATTTTTTATTTTTTTAATTTTTAATATAACAATCTACATAGCTTTCTTTTAATTGGTTCATATTATTAGCAATATGTAATTATTATGATATTTCGATGTACTGTTTCTGTTTTTTATTACACTGGTAAAATTAGTTAAAATTTTATACTTAAGGCTTAGAAAATCTAGAAAATGGAAGAACAAAATTGACTTAAAAAAAAGCCAAACCGTGGATTAAAATAAATATTATACTGTACATTATTTATAAATAATATTATCTCCTTTTTAACGGGTTTACTTTTCTTTTTATTAATGCGAATTTGATTTCGATGTGACGTTTTTTGTTTTCGGTTTTCACTGATGAAAAAGTTGTTTCTAATAAGACAGAACAAATGTAGAATAAAGAAATCAAATTTGGCTTTTAAAAACTAATAAAAAAAGTTAACCATGGTTAAAAAACTTAATATCATGATTTATCAATTATATTTTCTTCTTTTTACTGGTTTCATTTGATTTTAATTTTTAAAAAAAATCAATTTTGTTTTTCCATATGTGATGTTTTCGATTTGGATTTCCCTGATGAAAAGGTTGTTTTTACAAAAAATTCTGTGTTTAAGGCTAAACAAATGTAGAAGAAAGGAAATACAATTCGACTTTTAAAAAACTAATGACAAAGTGGAATAAGTAAAAAATAATGTATTTAGTCATACTAATATAAATTTTCACAAACCTTAAAAAAGATTGTAAGGTTAGTTTAACAACACTACTAAATTTTGTTTTCGTCATACTGTTTCAAAAACAGCTGTATGGATTGAGATGTTAAAGTTGTTCTTTTTAGTCCTAGGATCTAAATAAAGTGATGGTTTTCTGTAAAAGGTTACATAAACTCACTATCATATCTACTTTAAAAGATATGTTTTTAGTAAAATCACATGGCCGACAAACGGAAAATGAAGCGTTTCCGGATCTATGTTCATAAAATTTTGTTTTCTTATCTTTAACTCTTGAAATATTGCTGTGCAATTTTGAATCATCCCTGCAGTCTATAATTCGAAAAAACCGTTGAAACGTGTTCAAAAAACATGATCAGTTCCTGTTATCTGGTCTTATGTTTTACCAAAAAATGGTCAAATATGGTAGTTAGCTAGTAAATAAGTTGATGATTTCAACATCCAACAATTGTACATTTCTCTTTGTAAGCCCACCAAAGCCTACGGTGTCCCACCCGAGTCGTTTCTAACCTAAAATTATTGTACGATTATAATATAATACGTTTCTATGTAAAGTACACATTGTGCATACAAATAGTATTACAAAGTTTACAATGTTGGGAGATGATGCGCATGAGCGAGCGGTGAAATCAGCTGAGTCGTGCGATCAGCTGTTTTACATTCTTGCTGCTACCCGAGCATTCTTCCCAGGTTTAATCAAAGTTTTCAATTACGCCGAGTTTCATTGGCAGACATGTTTCCCACGGTTCTATTACCTTGTATAATAGGGCTTAAATATAGAATAGATGATTATGATTATAAGTTTTTATGGGTTATGTTTTTGAAGGAATGTTTTGGAATGTTTATTTGTGAATTTTTAATATAGAAATTCGAGCTATGCGACAACCAAGAACACGAAATGTAAACTGATTTTTTATGGGAGACAATTTAAAATTTTTTCAGCATAGTTAAAATGTTTAGGAAAATATAAGCAAATTGATACCAAACACGACACAAATGTATGTAAATAGTACGTAAACATGTAAATAATAATTATGTGATTATGCAAAAAGTAGCTGTGTAAAGAGCTTTCTACTGGCGGCTTTTACAAACGGAATAGTGTCGTGTTTGGTATCAATTAGCTTATATTTTCCTAAACATTTTAACTATGCTGAAAAAAATTTAAAATTGTGTCTCCCATAAAAAAGTTAAACAGTGCAGTCAGTGTTAACGCTAGTAGGTGACTCATCACTGAAACAGCTAGGTGAGGAAGGGAGCGACGGGAGGGGGGACGGTTCCGGCCGCTCGCAGGTAGCCAAGGGTTCAGACGCCAAGTTACTGTATACAGACAGTAGTGTGTACGAGCAATCCTGAGACCACCTAACTGGATCTACACATTTTTTGATGTAGCTTTGGGATAGATCCCTACCCAACTCCTCCTTCTCTCTTTTCCTCTTCTCCTTTTCCTAACCCTTTCCTCCTCTCTCTTTCCCTTTCTCTTTCTCTTTTTTTCTCTCTTGACCAACTCTTGTTCTTTCCCCATCCTGAAGCTATTAGAAAGTTCGAAGAGTAGGGGGTCTTTTATAATGTTCTATTCTTATATTATATCTTGTTTATTATATATATTTTTATTAAATTCTATTTGAAAACACTTTAATAGAAAATTTTTAAATCGCCGTGCGACCGTTCTGCCAGGGGACAATTTTTCTAAAATCAGACTGTAGAAGTATGTTTTGAAGTACTTAGAAGCGATTTTCTTGACACCGTATCACAACATCGTTCTGTTGTTTTATCCTTAACTTTAAACGTCGCCTAAATTCTTGCCCTTCGTAAATAAATTCAGAATCTATGAACCCAATTCTACGCAGAAGACTGGTTTGCTCTTACATTGAGACCAAAACTAATTGTACACTTCCAGATTAGGTTTTATGGTAATCTACATAAGATGTCAGCGTGAGGTCTTGCAGCAAATTCAATTTGAAACCTCCGAAGCTGTTATTTTAATGAAACGCCCACACTTACTCTGGTGAGGTGAAGATTAATGACTTTATCCAGTCCTGACCACGGAATGCCTTCCCACGTAGTTTGGCATTGAATGACTGGTCACAGTAATTATTCTACATCATAAGATCTTGAATAAGAAATGGTACTCGGCATGCATGCATGCGGCTAATACGCTACAAGACAATAAACGAATTTCATTTGTTACCCATATACGAAGTATACGGTAAGTGTGGAAATAGGTAAACAAATCGACCTCTGTTTTTTACAGTTTTTCACGTTTCATAACCTGAGGTTTTTGACTCACGTCAAAAATCCTGTGATAATTTCCACGTGCAGTTACGTTGTAGACAAATTGGAGTGCTCATGTTCCTATATACCTTACAGGAGAATAAAAACAAGATAGTTTTCAATCTTGAGTGCTAACTTGATAGAACAATAGATTATCTCACTGCTGTTATAGATTTATCCCTGATATTACTAATAATACCAATAATATTCACACTTGTAATATCCTTTACATTAAAACAATTAAGTTTTATACTTCTTCAACATGCTTTGCTTGTTCAATTTAATGTTACCATTAAAACAATTACGTTTTATACTTCTTCAGCATGCTTAGTTCGTTCAATTTAATGTTACCATTAAAACAATTAAGTTTTACACTTCTTTAGCATGCGTAGTTGGTTCAATTTATGTTGCCATTTAAAACAATTAAGTTTTATACTTTTTCAACATGCTTAGCTCGTTTAGTTTAATGTTGCCATTAAAACAATTAAGTTTTATACTTCTTCATCATGCTTAGTTCCTTCAATTTAATGTTGCAATTAAAGACTTTATACAAATATTTGTATTAAATAGAAATATACTGTAGCAAAAATATTGCACTAACTTTTTCATACGTCCATCCACAAAATCAAATACTAACGTTAACTAAAATCATTACTGTCAACCCAAAAATGTCCTTACGTTTAATTACTCATGCCGTTCCTTATATTTTTTATAGGAGATAAATTGGAATAGACTTTAAGCAACATTTTGTATTTAAAATATTTTGAATAAATATTTATACGTTAAAAAAAAGCTTGCTTCGCTTATGTCATAAAACTGATCATAAGCGTAGTTTTATTGAAATCAAGTTTATATTGAAGGTTCCTATTTGTTAATTCTGAACCTTAATATTCTTTTAATTGCGATTAGGTAGATTGGTTTGGATTATTCTTTACAAAAATTTGTAAATTATGTAAACATTAGGGTATTGATATTCCATATTTTAACTTATATTGAGCGGATTGTATAATGCGCATACTTCAATTAAAAATTTATTTTTACATTTAGATATCAGAAACTCACTTTTTTATAAGACGCTTAATCGCCACGTGATATTTAAATTTTGACCATTTTGAGATCATTCCAAGAACATACAGATTTTGTTTTTGAAAAGACATTTAAAAAAATATAATAGAGAAAAACTTAGGATATCACAGTTACCTTTTTTCGTATCAGTTTTATCATATGTATTCAATTCGAATAATTTATTTTACGTTTATATTATGTAACAACAATAATTATTTTGCAACAAATCTTACTGAGTAAAATTTAAAAGTATCAATTTGAGAACAAATAAACATTACCCAAAATTTTCTATAAGTTGTCAAGTGAATGTGAATTGTCTGTGAAAATCCCTCTCATCTCAATATCGAAATAAAACTCATCGTCACTAAAAACACCATTTCGATAAGTTGTCAAGTGAATGTGAATTGTCTGTGAAAGTCCCTCTCATCTCAATATCGAAATAAAACTCATCGTCACTAAAAACACCATTTCTATAAGTTGTCAAGTGAATGTGAATTGTCTGTGAAAGTCCCTCTCATCTCAATATCGAAATAAAACTCATCGTCACCAAAAACACCATTTCGATAAGTTGTCAAGTGAATGTGAATTGTCTGTGAAAATCCCTCTCATCTCAATATCGAAATAAAACTCATCGTCACTAAAAACACCATTTCGATAAGTTGTCAAGTGAATGTGAATTGTCTGTGAAAGTCCCTCTCATCTCAATAACGAAATAAAACTCATCGTCACTAAAAACACCATTTCTATAAGTTGTCAAGTGAATGTGAATTGTCTGTGAAAGTCCCTCTCATCTCAATATCGAAATAAAACTCATCGTCACCAAAAACACCATTTCGATAAGTTGTCAAGTGAATGTGAATTGTCTGTGAAAGTCCCTCTCATCTCAATATCGAAATAAAACTCATCGTCACTAAAAACACCATTTCTATAAGTTGTCAAGTGAATGTGAATTGTCTGTGAAAGTCCCTCTCATCTCAATATCAAAATAAAACTCATCGTCACTAAAAACACAATTTCTATAAGTTGTCAAGTGAATGTGAATTGTCTGTGAAAGTCCCTCTCATCTCAATATCGAAATAAAACTCATCGTCACCAAAAACACCATTTCGATAAGTTGTCAAGTGAATGTGAATTGTCTGTGAAAGTCCCTCTCATCTCAATATCGAAATAAAACTCATCGTCACTAAAAACACCATTTCTATAAGTTGTCAAGTGAATGTGAATTGTCTGTGAAAGTCCCTCTCATCTCAATATCAAAATAAAACTCATCGTCACTAAAAACACCATTTCGATAAGTTGTCAAGTGAATGTGAATTGTCTGTGAAAGTCCCTCTCATCTCAATATCGAAATAAAACTCATCGTCACTAAAAACACCATTTCGATAAGTTGTCAAGTGAATGTGAATTGTCTGTGAAAATCCCTCTCATCTCAATATCGAAATAAAACTCATCGTCACTAAAAACACCATTTCGATAAGTTGTCAAGTGAATGTGAATTGTCTGTGAAAGTCCCTCTCATCTCAATAACGAAATAAAACTCATCGTCACTAAAAACACCATTTCTATAAGTTGTCAAGTGAATGTGAATTGTCTGTGAAAGTCCCTCTCATCTCAATATCGAAATAAAACTCATCGTCACCAAAAACACCATTTCGATAAGTTGTCAAGTGAATGTGAATTGTCTGTGAAAGTCCCTCTCATCTCAATATCGAAATAAAACTCATCGTCACTAAAAACACCATTTCTATAAGTTGTCAAGTGAATGTGAATTGTCTGTGAAAGTCCCTCTCATCTCAATATCAAAATAAAACTCATCGTCACTAAAAACACAATTTCTATAAGTTGTCAAGTGAATGTGAATTGTCTGTGAAAGTCCCTCTCATCTCAATATCGAAATAAAACTCATCGTCACCAAAAACACCATTTCGATAAGTTGTCAAGTGAATGTGAATTGTCTGTGAAAGTCCCTCTCATCTCAATATCAAAATAAAACTCATCGTCACTAAAAACACCATTTCTATAAGTTGTCAAGTGAATGTGAATTGTCTGTGAAAGTCCCTCTCATCTCAATATCAAAATAAAACTCATCGTCACTAAAAACACAATTTCTATAAGTTGTCAAGTGAATGTGCATTGTCTGTGAAAGTCCCTCTCATCTCAATATCGAAATAAAACTCATCGTCACTTAAAACACCATTTCTATAAGTTGTCAAGTGAATGTGAATTGTCTGTGAAAGTCCCTCTCATCTCAATATCGAAATAAAACTCATCGTCCCTAAAAACACCATTTCGATAAGTTGTCAAGTGAATGTGCATTGTCTGTGAAAGTCCCTCTCATCTCAATATCGAAATAAAACTCATCGTCACTAAAAACACCATTTCTATAAGTTGTCAAGTGAATGTGAATTGTCTGTGAAAGTCCCTCTCATCTCAATATCGAAATAAAACTCATCGTCACTAAAAACACCATTTCGATAAGTTGTCAAGTGAATGTGAATCGTCTGTGAAAGTCCCTCTCATCTCAATATCGAAATAAAACTCATCGTCACCAAAAACACCATTTCTATAATTTGTCAAGTGAATGTGAATTGTCTGTGAAAGTCCCTCTCATCTCAATATCGAATTAAAACTCATCGTCACTAAAAACGCCAATTCTATAAGTTGTCAAGTGAATGTGAATTGTCTGTGAAAGTCCCTCTCATCTCAATATCGAAATAAAACTCATCGTCACCAAAAACACCATTTCTATAAGTTGTCAAGTGAATGTGAATTGTCTGTGAAAGTCCCTCTCATCTCAATATCGAATTAAAACTCATCGTCACTAAAAACGCCAATTCTATAAGTTGTCAAGTGAATGTGAATTGTCTGTGAAAGTCCCTCTCATCTCAATAACGAAATAAAGCTCATCGTCACTAAAAACACCATTTCTATAAGTTGTCAAGTGAATGTGAATTGTCTGTGAAAGTCCCTCTCATCTCAATATCGAAATAAAACTCATCGTCACTAAAAACACCATTTCTATAAGTTGTCAAGTGAATGTGAATTGTCTGTGAAAGTCCCTCTCATCTCAATATCGAAATAAAACTCATCGTCACTAAAAACACCATTTCTATAAGTTGTCAAGTGAATGTGAATTGTCTGTGAAAGTCCCTCTCATCTCAATATCAAAATAAAACTCATCGTCACTAAAAACACCATTTCTATAAGTTGTCAAGTGAATATGAATTGTCTGTGAAAGTCCATCTCATCTCAATATCGAAATAAAACTCATCGTCACTAAAAACACCATTTCTATAAGTTGTCAAGTGAATATGAATTGTCTGTGAAAGTCCCTCTCATCTCAATATCGAAATAAAACTCATCGTCACTAAAAACACCATTTCTATAAGTTGTCAAGTGAATGTGAATTGTCTGTGAAAGTCCCTCTCATCTCAATATCAAAATAAAACTCATCGTCACTAAAAACACCATTTCTATAAGTTGTCAAGTGAATATGAATTGTCTGTGAAAGTCCCTCTCATCTCAATATCGAAATAAAACTCATCGTCACCAAAAACACCATTTCGATAAGTTGTCAAGTGAATGTGAATTGTCTGTGAAAATCCCTCTCATCTCAATATCGAAATAAAACTCATCGTCACTAAAAACACCATTTCGATAAGTTGTCAAGTGAATGTGAATTGTCTGTGAAAGTCCCTCTCATCTCAATATCGAAATAAAACTCATCGTCACTAAAAACACCATTTCTATAAGTTGTCAAGTGAATATGAATTGTCTGTGAAAGTCCCTCTCATCTCAATATCGAAATAAAACTCATCGTCACTAAAAACACCATTTCTATAAGTTGTCAAGTGAATATAAATTATTGTCTGTGAAAGTCCCTCTCATCTCAATATCGAAATAAAACTCATCGTCACCAAAAACACCATTTCTATAAGTTGTCAAGTGAATATGAATTGTCTGTGAAAGTCCCTCTCATCTCAATATCGAAATAAAACTCATCGTCACTAAAAACACCATTTCTATAAGTTGTCAAGTGAATATAAATTATTGTCTGTGAAAGTCCCTCTCATCTCAATATCGAAATAAAACTCATCGTCACTAAAAACACCATTTCTATAAGTTGTCAAGTGAATGTGCATTGTCTGTGAAAGTCCCTCTCATCTCAATATCGAAATAAAACTCATCGTCACTAAAAACACCATTTCTATAAGTTGTCAAGTGAATATAAATTATTGTCTGTGAAAGTCCCTCTCATCTCAATATCGAAATAAAACTCATCGTCACCAAAAACACCATTTCTATAAGTTGTCAAGTGAATATGAATTGTCTGTGAAAGTCCCTCTCATCTCAATATCGAAATAAAACTCATCGTCACTAAAAACACAATTTCTATAAGTTGTCAAGTGAATGTGAATTGTCTGTGAAAGTCCCTCTCATCTCAATATCGAAATAAAACTCATCGTCACTAAAAACACCATTTCTATAAGTTGTCAAGTGAATATAAATTATTGTCTGTGAAAGTCCCTCTCATCTCAATATCGAAATAAAACTCATCGTCACCAAAAACACCATTTCTATAAGTTGTCAAGTGAATATGAATTGTCTGTGAAAGTCCCTCTCATCTCAATATCGAAATAAAACTCATCGTCCCTAAAAACACCATTTCGATAAGTTGTCAAGTGAATGTGAATTGTCTGTGAAAGTTCCGTTCACAGAACGTAAGATCTCGGATAAGATCGTGTAAAACAATTTAATCCGAGAAATTGTACGAACAAGAAAATCGTGCCATTTCTATTGAATGTAAGATCTAGCATGCAAAAACTGGTGTTCTGTGGGGAAATAGACATAATCTACCACCATTTTAATTGGATTTTGTATGGAAAGAAAAACATGATTTTGTTGTCGTTTCAAAAAGATATTATTGTGAAAGTTGACCTATGATTCTGTATAATGTTTATGTCACTAGTTTTAAGATTTATGATGTTATTATTGAATACATTAAGTAATGCCCTATGAATTAAGTAAAACTGTACTAACGAGGATTTGTTGTCTGACCTATCACTGCTGCTTACAAATTAGATGAAACAGTGTAAAAAAATCAATCCCCTGATTGAGCAATTATTTTGATAGAATGTAATTATTGTATTAGCGAATTTTTATAAACGCAAATAAACGCACTAATGGGCAGGTTTGGTAGAGAAAAACTTTCGCCCTCCTTTTTTGACTGATCTTCTCGTCTCAAGGATTCAGGAAACTTAAAAGGTGACTTTCGACATGCCATCAAAACGTCTATTGTCGTTGTTGTCTGTTCGTAAGCACGATAGCGGCCACAAAACTTAAAATAGCAAGAAATTTGATTTAGGGGATTATAGTTTGCTCATATAGATTAAAATTCAGAAAAATGGAAGTGTAACAGTGTTTTGTTTTTATCTAGTGTGTTATTAAACTTATAACACACTAAATTAAATACAAATATTCAGATTTTAATTCAGCATGTAAAGGTACTGACCCAACATTCCTGCGATGACAAACATCGACGCTAGGTTAGGTTAGGTTAGGGTGTAATTGACGAAAATGTAATTTCTAACCCTAACCTCCCAAGAAATTCGTTTAGTTACCAGATACGACAGAGCCGAGTCATCAACGCTAGCGTAGCGAGTGGAATATTCTTCACATGTATAGCTTCGAGGCCCGCTAGGACCGAGACACTGATACGGGCGAAGCGAGTGAAGACTTTATAATATATACCCAGCCGACGCCAAGAGAGTAGTGGGTATATACAATGCAGAGGTTCAGAAAACCTGTAAACAACTTGTTTTAAACAAACACTTTTCAGGTTAGGACCCCTCGATCTACCAATACAATTACCAATTGAAGGACGTTTATATTGTTTCGAATATTTCGTAAAGGAAAGGTTTTTCTCTTTTAACGAAAAATAAAATGCCATTTCAAATTTTTTTTTTATGTAGCTCAAAAATAACAGCGTTATCGATAAAAACCTAAAAATTTAATTTCTTGATAATTGTCTACAACACTCAAGAATTTACAAAAATAAAACATTTTTGAATTCCGAATATTTTTATCTCCAAAATCTTTTTTATTTTATGCCTTCAGAATCAAATAAGGCTATTAAAAAAGTTCCTATTTGCATCGTACTTGTTTTTTATTTGGCTTTATTCACATTAATTAACTCAGAATTAATTTTTTCAAATTAGGTTTTTCGACAACATTTTTAGGGGTGTTCTAAAAATTTTTCTCTATAATACAAGAGATACAGTTCTGGGACCTATTTTTTTACAAATTTTCAGGTCACACTAAACGTAGCGGACCACTAAATTTACGTCGTAGTTTATGTAAATTTCAATATGGTAGCATGTTACCGGCGGATTAGATTTCCTGGCGATATCTTTCGAAATCTCGCTAACGTAACGTTTATGAACTTATGTTTAGTTATAGGATCATTTCGCGAGAGATTGGCGTGCAGTTCCGAATAAATACTGAACCGGAAACTGGTTAACCTCTTCATTTTATGATAATCTAATAACTAGCTTTTATAAAATTTTGAAAATTTATGGCAAGGATTATTGAAATAATTTTAACTTTCAAAAAATAGTCAGCTGATTTAAACGTTCCTATTAGCTTAGTTATATATGATTTTTTTAAAATATTTTTTGATTGGAACTTTTGACTTGGGGTCAAACATTAAAATCCGCTTTCTTCACAATCAAAACACTTTTATTGTGTGCAAAAATTGTTATGATTTGTTAAATAGTTTCATGGTACAACTTTTGTGAAGCTCCAGTCAATTCGTTCGCTACGTTCCAACAAGACTGGTATGTTTGAATGCTTAAAGTATATTTTAACATGGTCTAATAGATATGGTACGTAATCAGTTAAGGGAGTTGATAATATACATATAATCATAGTAGTCTAGACCAAACGGCCTAATGGTTCCTAAGTTGTTTTGTCGAAACACGAGTAAAGTGCTTGTAATTTGTGTTTCAAGTGTATTTAACAGGCGTTGGGAGTGTAATGGGTTAAGTTAACAGCAAGTGTTATCTTATATTTAATTTGGTAAGGAATTTATGCGTTTTTCCTTACTATAAGGCCGATTTTAATGATTGAAGTGTCAAATTATACAATGTTACCTCCAGATTTTCTTTGGAAACACTTATTTTATATTTAAATAACACGACTGTTAAATGGGTAAATAACATGTTTCACAACAAAAATAGTTTGATACAGCTGTTATAAATTCCAAATACGTTTAATATTGTTGTTTTGTTTGAGAATTTATAACAGCTGTTTTTTTCTTTCTTTCTTTTTTTTTCAAAGTGAGATCTATAGGAACAGTTAATGACTAAATTGATAAACCTACGCCATGAGCACAAACTTTCTCACTCACTCATCCCAATAACCAAATAATAAACAAACAATAATATCATTGTGATAGTTGTCAGTCACACAAATAATATTGAAATGAACTATGAACTTTGTAAGAATATTAAACAAGGTGATTCCAGAACTGCTAGGCAATATCTCGGGAAATGATTCTATTAGACAAATACATGGGTCCATAAACGTTTTGTTACAGCTAGCGAAAGATTTCGCCAGGAATTCTAATCCACCGGTAACGTGCGGCCATATTGAATTTCACATAAATTACGATCTAAATTTTGTGGTACTGAAAAATTGTAAAAGAATATATCCCAGATCCGTATCTCTTGTAATGTTTGAGAAAATTATTATAAAAAATCCAAAAATGTAGACGAAAAACACAATTTGAAAAAAATAATTCTGAGTTAATTAATGTGAATAAAACCAAATAAAAAACAAATAAGATGGAAATAGGGACTTTTTCATAGCCTTATTTGATTTGTAACAGCTAAAATAAAAAGATTTGGAGATAAAAATTCGGAATTCAAAAATGCTTTATTTTTAGTCTATTCTTGGGTATTGTAGGCAATTACCAAGATATTAAATTTTTAGGTTTTTGTCAATAACTCGGTTATCTTTAAAGTTACAGAAAAAATAATAATAAAAGGTATGAAAATCCTTGCTTTTTGGGATGTTCGACATTAAACATTTTAAATGTCCGCCATCTTTAAAATGTAGAAAATAAAGTCTTAGTTTTCTGGTATACTGGTAAAAGACTATTTCCAAAAACATATAGTTTATATATATATATATATATATATATATATATATATATATATATATATATATATAATGGCCGAGAGTCGAGAAACGAAGCGTATTCAGAACTAGGTTTACATGCACTTTTTGTTTTATTTTTAGCTAATAGATATTGTCCGAATCACCCTGTATATTTAAATGAAGACTAAACCTGCGACGCTTATGCCAGGAACGTATTCTCAGAGTAAATCTTATTTGATTAAAGACGAGCTTTTAATGATGGGGGGGGGGGGTCAAGGTTAATTTGTTTTTCGAATATTATTCCTGAACCATGATATATTTTTATTTGAATTTTTCTCCGGGTTTTGGTAATTAATCTTCTCTACAATTTAAACGAAATCAATATACCCGATCTTCAGATTTTACTGTATAACAGATTTTACATAACTGATGTTTTAGTTTGTTTATGGATAACTCGCTAATCGGAATATTTTGATAGATGGCGACCATTACGTTTTGTTGTAGGTTACACTGGGGCAACCTTATTGTCGAAACATTTAAAGGCACAAATATATTTCTGTGTTAAGAAATAGGATCTTTAGAAAACAATTATTTACAAGTTCGTTCCTGTAAGAAATGTTAAATTGTATTGCTAGATCAAGGGTTGTCATTGAGTAGGGTGAGCTTGTTTTAAAGACACAGGTTTTCTGTACATGATTACTTTCTTGACGTCGGCAAGGACGTTATGAACCTCTTTGATGTGTACTCGCTTCGCTCATGTCATTGTCTAGGTCTTGGTGGTCCTCAAACTGTACATAAGTGAAGCATCCTCCACTCGTTATCTCTTGTCGGTGACCCGCCCCTGCCGGATTTCGTAGCTATACGAATATCAGATATTTTTGGGAGGTTAGGTTAGGTTAGGTTAGGTTCGAAATTACATTGAAACAATAACTTCGCTATCGTAGAGAGATGAAGTTGGTGCCGTGACGTGCAGAATTGTAATCTACAAATTTGTATTTAAGTTAATGTGCTAAGTTGAATAACACACGTCGTTCACTTGTGGTATAACTTAATATGAATACTTGTGTTAAATAATATGGCTTCATTGTATCCTATATGAAAGAAGTGAATGGTGTTACTGAGATTAAAAAATATGCCTCTACAATTACGATGATATTATAAAAACAGGTTGAAAACACAATGTTAAATTTTTATAGAATCATGCAACCAAATACAGTAGAGATATAGATAAAAGGAGCGGAAATTAGTTTTACGCGAGACTGACTGAGAAATGAGGTAATAAAAATTCAATTATAAATCTATAGCATTGCTTAACGGATGGAATGTTAACGGGTTAGAACATGTAGAAAGGATGCGTCATGAAAGAAGTTCAAAGCAAATTTTATAACATTGACCTAAAGGCAAACGATATGTTTCAAAATAAGGTGGATATCTCGAGCTTCCAACAAACGTCCTGAAAGAGAAGAAGTTTTAAGTTATAAATCACTTATTTCTATCGTACAAAATTTATTTTAAGTTGAACAAAAAAAAGCGATTATGGGACATTGTAAGAACTACAGTTGAAATAAATCTTATTGTCTAACAATTCCATCAAAAACCCATTGAGCTTTAAAATAATTCAACTGGAAACATTTTAAGTTTTGTCAACATGTAGAGATCATGATTTTTCTACAATAAAAAAGTGACAGCCTAAAATAAAACCTCCATCCTTGTACTGTCAAATGTAAAAGGGTTATAATATGAAGTCGCAACCCGTCTACACAGACAAGACGATAACTCCTATATTATATTTCAACAAACTTTGTATTGTACCATGTATAGGAAAAATATAGCGGTAACAAAAGAGTGACCTTGGGGAGTAGTTAAGGGGTAAAAATTGTCGAGTTGAAAATGTTTATTTATTGAAATATTATGTGTGATGTATCTTATAAAAGTAGAAGTTATTTGACAAAGAAATTAATATGTTGGCGATAGGCCTTTTAAAAGACTTTGATATTGTAAAAATAATTGTTCCTACGGGCCCTAAGTTTTGCGAATTTGAATACGCTTGACTCTTTTTCTTTTTTTTTAGCTTAACGTCTTTATTTTATGGCTATTAAATTAATGAAGGAGGGGAGGTATGCACAACGCAAGAAAATCGTAACGTCATCAACCAGGCTCGAACTCCGACACCATTGACTGCTCCGAATTCCAGGTGGATAAGTGTATTCCATGGTCAATTGAGCAACATCTCTCCCTAGAACAAACACCTATTGAACAAATATGTATCAGTGTAATGGTAAAAATATGTAAAAACAAAATAGAATAGTATAGCCTAATTGTAATTTATTAAGTTTTTAGGTAGAATATTCAATACTACAACCACACAACCATTTTATCTCCGGTTATAATCCATCAACGTTACTTACTTAGATTGTGTTGTGTAATGTAACACGTATTATCGAGAATTGTCAATGTCAAAATGGGATTAAGGTCACGCTGTTATTAAGATCATTTAAGATTTACTTGAAATTTGATATCGCACTAATCATTCGCTTTAGTATATGTTACGGATAAAAGAGAGTGGCCGGATAATCAGAGAGTTGTTCGGTAAAGATTACATTAACTTTACTTACAATTAATGTAGAATTAAGACTCTAAAATAAAAAGCAAATCATCATACTGCTTGAAAAACAGCTGTTTTCAATACATGCATTGAGATGCTAAAGTTGTTATTTTTAGTCTTAGGTCATCAGCTGTTACTTCGTTTATATGAATTAATTAACGATTGTAAAGCATCTATGAAAACAACCGATACTCTCGATTGTAAATAATCGTTAAAACAGCTGTTACCATCGATTTGAAGGTAAATAGGTTGTAACATTTTAGTTTGTTTGAAATTTTTTTTTTTATATTGTTTGCAGTATAATGAAAAATATAATTCATCACTGGACCAAAAGAAGCTGTTTGATCCTCGCTCATTTTCCAGCCTCCGCTCCGCCTCTGCTGTTAAACTTGAGCTTGTATCGAAAAGCTTCACTTTTGGTCCTAGTGATGAAAATTTGGTTACTGTATTGTAATGTTCAACAGTTTTAAAAATTTTGTACCAATTTTTTATGAAAACTGTTTTTGTCAGTATTTTTGAGCATTGAATACGACTGTTTATTAGCGAGATCAGTAGTTTTGTATATGTAAATTAAAATTAAAATTGTACCTTGTAAATCTCATACTTTTTACTTACTTTCTTACATAGAGAAGGATAAAAAATTGAAGCTCAGTTTTTTACATAAATATTCGTTTTGAGGTACACTGAGCTCAAAAAAGTGGTTTTAAATTATTGTAAAGCTGTTTAAATTATTGTGTTTGATATTGCGGTTGGTTTAACGACTGTGGTAAAAGTGGATGGTTTAGTAATTTAATTTAGATTGGGAAGTAGATAAAAATGAAAAAGAAATGAAATGGTTAATTGACATTAATTGAAATTATTACCAACTAATAAAATGGTTTTTGATTAATTTTGCTGTCATGTTTAGCTAAGAATTAATGTCACAGTACCTTGTAGAGACGGCGTTCCTTTCTGGTAATGTTCTGTCGTCAAGAATGCCCGTTTGCACAAACTGCTCTAAACGCACAAACTAAATACAATTGTAAATCGTAAAACACATAACAAAAACACTTGACTTCTTAATACTAAACATGACAATTGTTTATGAGTCACAATTAATGAAGTTGTTGGCCGAAATGCGTATGTAATAAAAGAAGAAGAAAAAGGAAGGATTTGTATCTGCGGATTTAGGAAGAAACACAGTTACCTGTTTGAGGTTGAAAATTGGACTGATTGAAAAGAGACAAAGGATACCCCAAGAGAGCTGGAGTTCTCAGAATTCCGGTTGAAACAGTTTCATGAAAATAATATCGGAGCAGGAATTTTAAAAAATGTAGATATACTGAACATATTGTTTATTCTCTATGGTAAAATCTTCAACCTATGGGTGCAAATTTTACCCTCGAAAACCCTCGACTTACTGTTTCACAACTTTACCCTGGTTTCAATACATCTCGGTATCTGTTACTTAAGAAGGTTCTTCTGTTCTATACTTGACCTGTATTAGCCTGGCCTTGAATTCGCTGCACTTGTTCTTAAGTCTCTGTATCGAAACGGATTATGTAAATACAACCTTTCCCTTCCTCTCATAATATGTCTCACTCTAGTGTGCGCACGCATTGTCATCTGGAGTATCAATCATAACCTTAAAAAAAATCCTGTTTCATGCCTTTCAACAGTTTGAAATACTATACTGTAATTTTTTTTGCTTTCGTGTGGTTATTTAGATGCTTTTTCTATCTGGGCCTCCCAGGTCGGTTCTATGGTTATACACTTCATATGTGGTCGGTTAAGCAACCTTTAAATTAATTTTCTAGAGAACAGGAGGAATGTTGAATCCAGTTTTATCAACTCGCACATCAGTTACGTTTTCATCCTCTCAAATTTATTTGGTTTTGTATCTTATATTGTTTAATATATTTTATGATCTCCTCTTTTCTTCCTTCATGACATAAATGTCCAACTCTCTCCGTCTTAGGGGTTGATAATTTTTGCTTTAAGTTTATCATACATTCTATAGGCATGGTTATTCCAGTTCCATCTGGCTTACTGTAATCCTATGATTTATTTTAAATATGCTTATTTCACCTCTAAACCTATCCACCTTTACCGCTCTCAGAATTCCCATCTTTGCTTGAATTTTACTCTCTTAAATTTTTTCACTACCTAACATTCACTTCTACAAATTAGTGTATCTGTTTTAAAATTTATTTTAGATTCTATTGGTTTTAAAACGTGTCAGATGTTATTGTTGTAATTTAATAAAAACAATACCACAGAAGTGAGATAAAAAACCAAAGCGTGTTTACTGCAGATTGTAATCTTAAGGGATTCCACAGGTTATTACAGTGATGAGCCAGTAGAATGAAGAGGACATTCTATGTTACAATGTATATAAATCATGAGCAACCTATACCTCCTTACATCTCATCTCCGTTGCTTGAATTTGACTATAAAGATATATTTAAGTGAGCTGTACATCTCTCAGTTAACAACATTAGAGCCGTGATTAGCACATTGCAGAACTCTACTGACAAGAGAGGTTCGCAGTTTATTGAGTTAGGTCAATAACCTCTATGTTTAATTAGAACATCAATGCAAATTAATTCTTTTTAGTAAATAATAGAACTGGACGAGAGCGAAGATACGATTAATTTATAGCTACTTCCAACATGTGATGTTTGAACAATCATTTTCAGTTTGAAATTTAATTAATTAATAAACATAAATTCTACGTTTTCTAAAAAACATACCTGTATATATGTTACTAAAAAAATGGTTAATTTGAAATCTGTGTGCACTAAATTGTATTTTGAGATAGATATATTTAGCTGTCGTTAATTAAAAAAAATATGGGATTATTATGGTACTACCCAGCCCCATCATACAGTGTAATACAAGCAGATCATCTAAATGTTGAAATCTCAAGTTTGGTTTCTTGGACCTAGTAGGAAATGTTATATTGTGTTGGTAGATCAAGGGTCTTACCCAGTAGTGTGTTTGTTTAAAACAGTTGTCACAGAGATTTTCTGAACCTCGTAATAATATATGTAACTATTTTCTTGACGTCGGCTAGGCCCTGAATGTCCTCGTAAATGTGTTTACATTAAGAGTGTCCACCCGCATCGTTCTGTCAGTGTGTCGGCGGCTCTGGTGGGCCTCATGCTGTACATATCTTAGGGTGCCTCCATTCGTTACCCTCGACTCGTCTCTTCCGGATCTTCCAACTACACGAAAATCTCATTTTCTTGGGAGGTAAGGGCACGAAATTACATTTTTGACAATAACTTTGTTATTTAATGTGGTCGTAGAGATGTTAGGTTAGTACTATTACATAAAAATTAAAATTTGAAAATATTTCTATACCGTAATTTAGTTAGTTTTAATTTTACGTACAGACAGCATAACGACGGACGGATGGCATGTCGAAAAATACTTTTATAAACTAGATAAAAGTCGAAAAACCCTATACTTCGTAAACACAAGTTAGGCCAATTATCTAAAAGCATAACTAATTATACGTCCTTCTAAAAAATTTATAATTTGATATCCGTTTGCTCTCAATTTATTACCATACATATATATTGTGCTTTCAATAATTCAAACATTGATTATGCCATTTCCTGCTGGAGAAAACACTTATGATAATTAAAAATGTTTTTAATATTCTAAAGTCTCTAACAAGAGTCGTATACACATTCAGGTCACTTTTACCGACGTTCTTTATTCTTCCTTTTGCGATATATTTTTATATCCAATATTCTTTCATTTTTATAAAGTTTGTTTAAATACTGGAGTAACAATCGATTGAGGACCTAGAATGTATACTGTACTAATCGGGAAAATATTACTAGATTCATAAATATAGCACTGCCTAAGGTAGCATTTAAAAAAAAAATTAAATTTTTTATTTATTAATTATTTTTTTGAAGGAAAAATGGACAAATCTTTGACTTTGTCCGGGGACTGAAGATGGTGGGCGGCCTCCCTACCCCAGTAAATCCAAAACCTTCCATCCTCTTCTTCCTCCTCTGCGGGACCATCTTGCAACATTACTTCGCAGAGAAGAATTAACTACCCCATAGGGTCATCCACCATCCCATCGACCGGTTGGTCGAACACCGAAACTGGAGCTCTATCTCAGCTCACCTTAGCTGTTTTCCTCGTTTGCCCATAATTCTAAGAAATGAACTCTCTATTGCCTTCCATTTTTTCTCATCCTCTATCATAATTTCTATCATATTAGTCGGGGAAATAGGTGAACAAAGCTGTGTGGATCGCTCTTCCCTCTCCTGACTCCCCCCGTTGCAGTAAAAGATCGCATGCTCTGCCGTGTCTTCTTCCGCTCCGCAATCAAGACAGCTGGGATCTTCTGATCTTCTAAATCTATGAAGGTATGCCCGGAAGCTTCCATGCCCTGTTAATGATTGAGTTAAGAAAAAGCTCGTTTCACCCTGTCCTCTGTTCATCCATCAAGGTAGCATTTTTCAAAAGACTTTTGTTTTTTACCAAAAAATCCCTTCCAGCAGATGTAAAAACTTCAAATCTTTAAACAAAATTTAAATAAAAGTTAAATTTAATTTTGGTCACTCCGAGTATAGCCGACGTTTGAAAGAAGTCATATACACAATTTAAAGGTTAAAAAAAATCTGTGTAACAATTGTTTAATAATACATATACTGGGTAAGACTCCTCCCCCTAATCTACCAATACAATTTAATATTCCTACAAAGAGCAATAAACCAACTTTTGAGCATTCCATTCAAAGGATCTGCTTGAATTACATTCTATGATAAAGCTGGGTAAGTACCATGAATGATAGAATAGTACAACAAACCCGATGATAATATTTTCATAACACAATGACAGATACAGAATTACAACATGAACAAAATAAAGATAACTTGAAAGACAGAACAGTGTTACAGTATATCAATTGATCTTATCCTAGGTACAAGCTCCAGAGCAAGACAATTTCCTATGCCTCATAAATTATCACTTAACTCTTCGTATTTCAATTACCCAGGCACCTGCAGCGACAATACATATATTACATTTGTTATATCTCCTTGTATTTCTTGTCGCGAGATTCTTTGCTTCGATATTTCTTATTTTATAGATTGTTGTAGTTGATCGTGTTATTAATTGGAATGTTGGTTTTAATTAAGTTGTCTTCTGATTAATTAAGCCGAGCCCAAAGTTGATCTTTAATCATTTATTTTAATTAAGGATGACCAGTAACTGGATGAAGTAGTCGTCTACAATCTTACCACTTTTTTTATCGCAATGTAAAGTTAAGCTGATGTAATAGGAGGGAATTTATTCATAAACATGGAAACTATTATTTGTAGAAAATACAAATTTTAGTTGTCAATATACCGGAGCCCATTATCTCGCACGAACCTGTATAGGGAAAATGTTTTATTTCTTACTTTAATCATTCAACACTTAATTGATGGTGAAATTTACTGTAAAAAAATTAATAGTTAGAGGGACAGCACATCATTTTAAAGCTTGTTAAAATCCTTTTACAAAAATGTCTCGTTTTTACAATTTTAAGATAGTAAAACACTGAAGTAATAAAAATACAAAAAATTGAAACTCAAGATTTATTGGAGAATGTTTGAGAAATCGCATATTTTTAATGCAAAAAAAGTTTTACCTTTTAGTGTATATATAAAAAAAGGAAAATATATACTGTATCTATTGAAAAATTCAGATTATGGAAAAGCACTAATTATTGTTTATGCTCTTTTTAGATTTATTTAAATTTTGATAAGCTATTGATAGTATCAATTTTACTTACCCAGTATACGAAATATAGGGTTAGGGTGGTAATTGAAAAAAATTCGACTTCCATTTTGTTGATTGATCTTTAAGTTTTATGGTTTCAGTGAAACGAGTGAATTGGTGATTTTCATCGATATATAAAGATTTTATACACCGTCCGTTGTTTTCGTAAAGACGATATCAGCCACAAAAATTGCGGTATAGACATTAAATTTGGTTTAGTGGGCTCATATAGAACTCTATTGGAATTTGAAAAAGACGAATAGATAATGTCATTGGTCACCATTATAAACAGTTTTTTTTTGTTCACATCTCATCACTTTTTCTATATGGAAAAAACATTAAACAAATAAAACTTATTTCTACGTAAAATAATATATAATTTGAATTAGAATAATATTGAAAATAAAATTGCGATATAGACACATTAAATTTAATAAAGAACTCTATTAAAATTTGAAAAACCGAATAGATAATGTCATTGGTCACCATTATAAACAGTTTTTTTTTGTTCACATCTCATCACTTTTTCTATATGGAAAAAACATTAAACAAATAAAACTTATTTCTACGTAAAATAATATATAATTTGAATTAGAATAATATTGAAAATAAAATTGCGATATAGACACATTAAATTTGATAAAGAACTCTATTGAAATTTGAAAAAGACGAATAGAAAATGTCACATGGTGACTATTATAAACAGTTTTTGTTTGTTCACATCTCATCACTTTTTCTATGTGGAAAAACTATTAAACAAATAAAACTAATTTCAACATAAAATAATATATAATTTTAAATAGAATAATATCGAAAATAATATAATGGTAGTAGATATAAAAAATATTATACGTATACAAGAAATAGATAAATGTTTTTATTTAAAACGAAAAATCCAATGTTACTTGACTTAATGTTAAACCATTTTGACAAAATGTTACAAATAAAGTCTTCTAAATTAAAACTACATAAGATATCACAAACATAGGGGAGGGGGGGCTACTGTAGGTAAATATGTATAACGATTATGCGAATGTTACTTGACTTAATGTTAAACCATTTTCACGCTAAATTAAAACTATACGTAAAATATCACAAAAAGATTTTGCAATAAAGGTTAGGTTATGTAAAGCAACATGTAAGACATCACAGCCGACTTTTTAAACAAAACCGTTCAATCCTACACTAATATTTATAGTTTTGTAATATACAAAATATTCTTTGATCTCTCCTTTATGAAATGGTGAAGTAATCGACCGAAGTTTATCCGAGAAAAAAAAAAGAAAATAGACGAATAGAAGAATTTCGTAGATTGCCAGTTAAACAGAAATAATTTGTGACCAACCATTGCGCATGTCAGTAATGCATGACTTATCATAGTCTTGTCTTGATCTTGAAGAGACACTAATAGGCAATTTACCGTGATGGAACTTGTTCATAAACCAGATATGGGCAGACAGGAATATTCTTTAATAAAGAGTCGCTCTTGTTGTATAAAACATTAACTTTACATTAATTGTTACGGAATTTAATTAAGATGATGGGACCACCCGATCATGCGAAAGTTGGTCTCTTGGAACTTGTTAAATCGTATTGATAGATCCTAGCTGTCTTACCCCAGTATATGATGTCTAGATGTGTATACTGACTCGCTTAGTAGGTTATGTCAGTATCTCAGCCCTAAAACCACATATGTGAAGACATCTCCACTTTGTCAAGTTGTGTCGGAAACTCGGCCCAAGATACGAATATCTTCGGAAGTTCATAATTATATTTTTGATTAAAACTTCGCTATTTTTCATCGTATCATAGTACCATTACATGCAGATTTGTATCTAGTAATAAGTCGAATAATACATGAGATGTGAACAAAAAACTGTGTAAAATACCCTCATTTTGATATTTTCTGTTTGATTTTCCTGAATTTCAGTAGGACACACTACAGTCCCACTAAACCAAATTTCATCTTCCCAAGTTAGTTTTTGTTGCCGCTAACGTACAGACGACAACGACAAATTGACGTCATGTCAAAACGCACTTTTCCGTTTTTTAAATACGATGAAATGTGATCAGTCAAAAGACGAAGGTCGAAATTATTTGCGAGTAACAAACTTGCACTATCTGCATAAGTAAAATGCTATTAAAAATTAAAGCCTACCTAAAATTAGGATTTTATCTTATTTTAAATTTTTGTTGACTGTCTAACCATTTCTTGTTGAAAGGTTTTTTTTTCCAAACGGCTGCTTCGCCGCCACAAAGGTCATTATCGTGTGAATTGAACACACAAACACATAACATTAAAATAACTTACTACCAGTACGCACTAGTTTTATATAGCGTATAATAAAAGTAGGTCTCGTAGCAGTTTGATCGGATCGTGTTTTGTACTTTCTCACATATACATAGTGTAGAAAACGTTTTGTTTTGAGTGAAAAATTGATGTTAGGTGTTTTGTGGTAATTTCCGATTTGAGACCTCTGATTCTAAAAAATGGTTTACCCTTAGACCAGCTGTGGACTTGTTTTTTATCAAATTCGGTATAATATATTTTTATATTTTTTATTATTTTTTTTAATAAATTAAAATGTAAGACGAAAACAGATTTTGTCAAAATCAGCTAAAAATTACATTTTGTTAAAATGAACTCAGGATATTGGTTAAAAAGAAGAAAGAACCTCAAAGAGAAATACGAAAATCTCACGAAATTATTTTAATGTAATGCAAAGATTAATGCAATAAATTAAAGAGATAAACAAAAAGTTAAAGAAATTATGATAGGTAAGCAATTTTGAAAATTCTCTCAGGTTAATTTTGATACTATTTATACATCCAGTAACCTATACTCAGTATAGGATGAGTTTTAGTAAATCGAATCAAATTTCGACCTCTTTTGATGGCTTCAAGAAACCGAAAAAAGTTATTTTCGACACGCCCTCTGTCCATCGTCGTCGTTATCGTTTGTAAGTAAGCACGACAGCGGCCAACAAAATTTATATCGGAACATGTAATTTGGTATAGTAGCACTGTATAGTGTTCTTATATAACACTATTGAAATTTATAATTCGAATTGAAAATATCAAAACAGTTTTTTGTTCATTGTTCGTGTTGTTCAAATTAAAACACACTAAATTAGATAAAAACAAGTTTCAATTGTGCATGTAATGGTTACCAACCTCTACGATGATAAATAGGGAAGTTATTGTTAACAGCGTAATTTGGAATCCTGACCTTCCAATAAAATGTGATATTCGTATAGTTACGAAATACGGCAGGGACGAGCGTAGCGAATGGAAGCTTCTGTACAGTTTTAAGACCTACTGGGGCCGAGTAGTCTATTATCGGATGCATGGTATGAATATAAAACTAACTTAATAATAAATGAAATTTAAAATCATGGTATGAAATATATATAAATAAATTAACTAAAAATAATAGTTGGTAATAATTAAATAAAAATAAAACCTCTCTCCATTAGTTACATTAAATAATGGAGAGAGGTTTTATCTAAATACAAACTAACACAGGACATTTCGAGAGTATAAATCCACTCTCATTATCAATTGATAAATCTAGGGCATACAAAAGGGAAAAAAGTAACCTAGTAGTTACTAGGTTACTAGCTCTGCTGGAAATAAAAACTGAAACTATAACCGAAAAAAGGAATCCAAGACTAGACTATGTTGGTGTTTTTTACGAGAGTTGGTTTTTACTTTCTCAACCTCGTGTATATACAAATGATGGAAAATGTCGGACTGAACCATATTCAAGATAGTATCATAGAAATGATAGTCTTTACAGGCTTTGGTTTCTTTACAGTAAAATGCCGTGAAATGAAGGTTAAAGTCAGAGACAATAGAGGATAAAGACAGCATAATTGGTAGGGTAAGGCAAAAGTTATGTCATGGAGTCGATGAAATGAAGTCATGTTGTACATTTACATTATGTATAAATGAATAGACAAATATCTTATTCCATTTAACGTTACTATACTCTGTTTGAAATTTAGTTGGCCTTGAGTCTGAGCTATTACACGCCTGGAAAACATCGCAAACAAAACACAATCATAATAACCTTTCTTTTTGCTTTCCCAAATATATGTGGTTATAGAAATAGTTGTGTGATGGGACAAAAACGTAATGTTGAGTTTTTTAAGGATAATGTTCATTTTTAGGTTCACTGAGTCAAAAAAGTGGTTGACAACCAATGTTGTCTCTGTCGTTATATGTAGTGCTTAAACGCGTGGACCGATTTTAATCAAATTTGGTATGTGGGCATATTTTGGTAATACCTTGGGATTTTTTCCTCATTTTTTGTGCCATAAGAAAAACAACAAAATACTATTTTAATAAAATCAGCTTTAACAGTTTTGATAAAACTTTGGTCAAGTGTAGTCTCTTAACAACAGGTTTGGTCACCATCTCTCCAAAATTACCGGTTCGCGAACTATCAGTTAAACACTAAAAAATCGGTCATGGGGGCTGTTATAAAATAAGTAATTTCGTCCTGCTCATCTTGCATCAGCCTCCTCTTCCTTCTCTCTTGTCTTGCTTCTTTGGTCATTGCTAGTGCATCTTTTTCGGCTTTTTTGAGTCGAACGATATCCAATTCGCGCAATACGACGACTCACTTTTTGCTGTAAATAAGACATAGTTTATTGTAAATATTTTTCTTTCATTTCCTGCACATGAATGCTTTTCTAGATCCTCTCCTAATTGCAAGCCCATAATAAGTCTGCAGCTTATCAATTTGAACATCTGTCAATCTTTTCTTACCACCAAGTACCTTCCCATCAGGTAGTTTCTGCCCCTTTGTTTTCCTCTTCAATCCCTCAATCGTGTACACATTCGTTTCTGAATTATGGCCTATACATTCAAGTTTCTCAATTGTTACCTGGATCCCATATGGTTTTTCATTTTTTACAGTTTCAAAAGCCTTGCTGTCCTTGTCACCGAGATTTTTTGTATAGCGGACATTCCGGGTCACAGAGTTTAAAAAATTTGAACAGCGCCAGTGGTTGGCGAAAAAATGGCTAGTGCATGACTACTTAAATTAATTATTGTACTTATTTTTAGGTAACATACCATATATATTTATGTTTTATTAAATCTAAAGATCTACAGAAACAAAAAGAAACCTTTCCTGCTGCCCTTAACCCATGTCAAATATCGCAAGTAAAAAAATATTAAGGTTCAGAAATAATTAGTAATAAACCAAAATTAACAGTGACAGCTGTTTTCTTTAATTTATATAATTGATGATTTGTTTAAAAGGATGGTTTATTTTTAAAATATTTATTATGTTAACGACGATCTTTTAAATTGATATGTACTACAAAATAAATGTAATTTAATTTCATATTTATCAGCTCAAAACACATCACTTAACTGTAAACTCAAAAGTTTAACACCCTACGCGCCTCGTATTTCAGTGTTTGTTGTGTTGGGCCAAGGCCCTGTAGTTTTCAGCCACGTGTCAATTTGCTGTTGCGAACTCTTCTCCTGGTTAAATAGTCCTTGACCGACATTTTTTTGTACTTATCTTAAAAAAAAACAATTGACCTTTGTTAAAAATATTAAGTTCCTAAATCTTGTATCTGTTGAAGGTCAACTGCTTTTATTAGCAAAGTTTCTCCGTGAAACTGATCGGGTATTAGTCTATTCATAAAGTAATCTTAACTGTGAGATACTGTCATTGAAATAGACATCGTGTTACTTACCAAAGTCTAAAATGGTAAGCTACCTATTGAATATTCGACTACAGCTCGTACTTTGCAGCCCTCACTCCTGCTAGTTGGGTATCGTCCTGAGAGATCAGGATTAAACATTTAATATACCATTCTCACACACATATATAGAGAAAGATTTGAGGTCCCCTACATTAAAGGAAGTGGTCTTTGGAATGATGTCGTATGTACAATGTTCAACAGCCCAAACTCTGGAACAGATTTTAATCAAATTTGGTATTTGAACATATTTTGGTCATTGTGATTTTCTCAGAAACGTCGCTAATGATTTTGATCAACTTTTGCTTAAGTCCTCTAAGGACCAACAAAAGACGTATCCTCCAAAAATACCCATTCCTTGAGTTATTGGTATTAAACCAAAAATCGGTCGTGGTGCTGTTATATAGATCTAATTTTTCAAAATCGAATCTATGATTTCATTCGAATTTTAGTGAAACGTAATAATTAATGACCCAAACACGCGTGCAACAACGCAAGTAAATTAATATTAGTCTTCAAAAATAGTATAAAACCAAAATGAACCTTGATTACAGAAAAAAAAGACAAAATAAAATAAAGACTCCTAGTGCTCGAATAGTCTAATAATGCCAGGGTCAAAAAAGAACCATAGTTGGTCAAGATCTTAGAACTCTAACTCAAGACGACACGAAGGAAAGTGTAGGTTCAGCTGAGGTCTCTCGGGGTTGCCATGTCTGTAGTTACTATAGTAAAACCCTTGAGGGGGTTCCCTGTTATTAAAACTTCAATTTTAATAAGATGCGTTTGTGATACAAGCTGAGCAAGTTTAGTCCCTTTTTGGAGTCAGTGAGTAAAACCAAGGACCCTTATAATTTCATCCATGTGTCTGTACAATTTTAACGACCACTTCGACTTTATAATAATAACTGTCCCTAAATGTCAACTGACTCTAAGTCGTGTGGATCATTGCTTCCGTGGATCATTTTCACTTTTTGACTGACAAGTGACAACTAGAAAACTGATGAATAGTTTCGTTGGTTTTGAGAAAATCGTAATTTTGTTTTCACTTACCTTCAAATTTTGATATACAGGATGAACTAAACGTCTGGAGACACCCCTCTCACTTTTAAGTGAGTAATTGGGAAAAAACAAACTCATAATGTTTACTAGGTATAAAGATGTACTTTTTTACGCATAAGACAACGTTGTTAACATTTCCAAATTTTGGGGGCAGCTCAAATGTAAATGACGAAAACTGGAGGTCTGTTAGTTTTCTTTTGTTATACCTTTAAAATGAATGGTCACATGTGAGTGGTTTGCGTGTAAAAATTATAATAATATATTTGTTCTACTTACGTCTGCTCATCCAAAAATTTACACACTTTTAATTTCTTATAAAAACACTTGTTTAGTTTATACGGAAATAACTTTACATAATCTACCGTATCCGGCAGTGATTAAAACTGTACTGACCCGGTTTTTGTCAATCGTCCTTTGCTTCTAATCTCGATAGGAGATCGGATAATACATTCGACTGGAAATTTTGTTTATCATTTAGTATATCTGTCGGTGGGTGTAGATTTCATATTGTTCTTGTACGTCCATATATTTGCCTTTATGACATAATTACAATATTTCCATATTCGTGTGTATGTCTTTATAAGTGTGGTCATAATCTATCAAGTGTTCTGCAAAAGTTGATTTTATTGTTGTATTTGATTTTTTATAATTGGGGATGTTCTTTATAATTTTTTAAAGGAAATTAAAAGTGTATAAATGTGTTAGTGTAATAAATGTGTGTCAAATACGTACTAATGTTTTAAATGATTTTATAACAATGTTAACGAGGTATATATATATATATGCTATATATATAAATATATATATATATGCTATATATATATATATATGCTATATATAGTACGGAAAATAACGCATGTGACCATGGCTGAATAAATAGTCGAAACGGCCGTAATGCATTGAAACAATTTTGGATGAGCAGACGTAAATAGAACAAATATATTATTATTTAAAAGCTCTACAGTAAGGTGAAGAATATTTAAAAAAAAATTATAAGTTGCCTCCAATATTTCCAATTTTTGAAGCGGGGAAAAGTTTCCCCATACATAAAATAGTACATTTTAATACCTAATAAACATTCCTTGGATTTGGCTCTTCACCAATCACTCACGAAAAAGATAGAAGAACTTGTCTTCTATCGAAAGTAATTTTAGATAGGAATAAGATAAAGACCTCTAGTTTTCGTCATTTATATTCTTCTACCAATACCTTTAAAATGAGGGGTCAGAAGGTTGGGGTTTGTATTTAAAATTTTGAGCTGGCCCCAAAATTTCCCATTTTGGAAATGGTAACAACGTTGTCTTATGCCTAAACAGTACATCTTTATACCTAGTAAACATTACTTGAGTTTGGTTTTTTTCCAATTACTCACTCAAAAGTTACAGGAGTGTCTCCAGACATTTAATTTAAACAAAACTCGAGATATGGCCAAATTTTACATACGTACAAAATTTGATTAAATCAGTCAACATGTTTGGGCTGAAAGCACTCCACATTTGACAGGCAGTAGATATTATTCCAGAAACCACTTTTTGTACCCAGTTGACTTCATAAAAGAACAGATCTGCAAACAAATCTCGACATTGATTTCTTGACCCAAAACATAACTTCACACTAACGTAAGCCTTTTTGTGAAAAACAAAAAACAATGACAATTTAGGCCCTAATCATATTATTTCATCATTGTAGTATTATTTTACAAGACCTGCAATTATTCTACGATGTTGTCAAAGTGATCGGGAGACTCAAGTTACATGTATTATGCAAGACTAAAACAGCTGATCGAAGTTGTGGTGTCTGCCACAGTGGGAGGTGGTTTAAATTAGGTGTAGTGTTGATCAAGGCGATGACAGATGAGATGAGAGCCTTGCCTATCTTGCACAACACTTGCAACCTTGTTGTTTGTGCTTCAGAAAATATCAATATGAATCTGATCAGTTTATACCCGGTATGTTGACAAAATAGAAAACTAATTTCTTTTGTGTATTTTGCCGACCTTGACATTAATATATGCAGTTCAGCAAAATATATCTGTGTGTTTTGATCTGGCAGTATAATATAAGATTTCCTACAAGGCCCAAAAAAACAACTTTTGGGGGATTAAATTTGTGCTAAATGTGACTGAAATTCAATGATAATTACTATTTCCTAATTTTAGGTTACCTTTTTAACATCTTTATTTTTCAGTATCAAGGTCTTATTTTACAACGTAAACTCTAATGGGCGATATATAGCTGTACAAAAAGAGCTATAGTCAGATGTTGTAAAACGTATTGGTGAAACATTATTCAAATATTTTTTTTTTATTTTCAAATCGGTCCAACTATAATCACACGATTTTATAAAATAATTTGTAAAACTGAGCCTAGCTATCAAATGTGACTAGAATCGGATCAAATTTTCTATTTCTAAAGCGTTTGAGACAGCTTGAGCAGAACCTAGGGGTAGTAATCAGCAATAAAATTCCATCTCAGATCACATTAATCATGTTATTCAAAGTCATAGATGTAGAACGTTCCTGATGAATGACATCGTATGGTCAATTCTATTAAGCTGTTGTCATACTTTTCACCCATCCTGTATATATAAATTAATACCAACGTTTCGAGGGTATAAATTTTAAAAAATATATTTAAAAAAAATTGAATAACACCAATATAGTTTAGTATTAGAAACTATATTGGGCCATGTTGGAAACTACTAAAACTATAACCTAACCTAACCTAAAGTTAGGTCTTAGCAGTCAACACTAAATACACACGTGATCAGGCAATAATCACCACAGTAGGCTACTACTCACGACAATGTGTGATTAAAAGGGTTATATTATAATATATTTTATTGCTAACTTAAATTCAGTTATTAATAAATGGTCAAACATAATTCCAAAATCACTTCTTCGTCTCAAAAGATCCCAAAACGAATCCTTTCGTGAAAAACTTAACATCCATTTTTTCACCAACAACCAACTTTTTCTATACTATATATATATAAGTAAAAAGTAGGGTAAATTTAGTATCGTATAAGTTTCCTGGTTTAAAAAACATTCACTGATCCCTTCAAGTTTTTAGTCTTCCATAAGTTTCTCTTGTATCGATCCACGTGTTTTTATATTTCATATCTGAACGTCATAATTCTTTCTAAACATATCCTGATAATAATGTATCATTTATTCTTAGATAAGTAGAATTAAGAATTTACCACGTAGCTGATAATGGCGACGTGAGAGGACACGCATTTCTAAATGATTCGACTTGATCATTTTGACCTTGAGAACAATACCAGATCAACGAACAACTATTGGAGGTTTGTAAATATTTTTTGAAAACGTGCAGAAGGATTTTGTTGAAATGGGGTGAATTTAAGTTTTTGAATATAATAAATCTGTTGGTCTCAAATTTGGGTAATCCCAATTTAGGGAGTTAATACACATAGTTAAACTTTTTAAACAAATGTTTCCTCCTAAGGGGCAACAAAACTATGCATCTTCAATTATTTCTACTAATAAT
Source organism: Aphrophora alni (assembly GCA_963513935.1). Lineage (NCBI taxonomy): Eukaryota > Metazoa > Arthropoda > Insecta > Hemiptera > Aphrophoridae > Aphrophora > Aphrophora alni. Next base: position 40,989,639 of record OY740767.1, read on the forward strand.
GAAATAAATTACCAGATTAAACGAACAACTATTGGAGGTTTGTAAATATTTTTTGAAAACGTGCAGAAGGATTTTGTTGAAATGGGGTGAATTTAAGTTTTTGAATATAATAAATCTGTTGGTCTCAAATTTGGGTAATCCCAATTTAGGGAGTTAATACACATAGTAAAACTTTTAAACAAATGTTTCCTCCTAAGGGGCAACAAAACTATTCATCTTCAATTATTTCTACTAATAATAAAATGAATAATTATAAGGGACACATTTTTTAACACGAATAAAAAAGATATGTACGAAGCTGTAATAGAATATATATATATATAGTATTCAAAAAGTCCCCTTTACCACTTTTATTTCATTGCTTAAATTAAATTAACAGAACTTTGTATATATCTTGAGGTACATAACAGGACGTATTTTTCGACATATCTGACCCTCTATGATTTTTGAGAGGTCAAGGAGGTGTGTGGGGGGGGGGGGGTTAAAATTCTTAAATGTAGAGTAATTCATGTGTACATTATTGAAAAGTTTATTAAAAGATAAAGTAAATGGCGCAAACTAGAGCGTACTATCTTGCTCTTTATTTTTACGCTATAGATAAAGTAATGGGAAATCAAAAATTTGAAAAATTATTTTTTATTATAAAATCAAAACAGATTGCGTAATTTACTTTGTCTTCTAATAATCCTTACATTTTTCGACTAGGCCCTATCAGGACATGGATGCTTCAATAGTTACCTGAAGCGTTTCACGATTAGAGAAGACTCCGCGTGCGACTTCTGCGATGACGTTGTGCATACGTTGTTCACATGCAAAGCGTGGGAAGAAGACAGAAAGAAGATAAGTGAAGACGTGGGTGTAGAGGTCGACGCTGACAACATGGTCAACTTAATGCTGGAGTCAATGAATAAATGGGAACATATAGCCAACTTCGTTTTCAGAATCATGGACAGAAAGTAAACTTGGAAGAAGCAAGGAAGGAAGGCTGCCGACACGATGGATACAGCCGGAAGGTAGTTCCGTGTTTGGCAAGGAGCCCTGGGAATTAGGAAGTGGGGTTTAGTGAGGTATACCTTTCTAAGGGGAGTCCCACACACGGGGTGGTACATACGACCACCTTATGGTGCTTAATGCATTCCACGGGGGGGGGGATCTTTACATAGATGTTCCACAAGACCTACTTTTACATTAAAGATTGGTACCCCCCCCCCACTGATCCGGGTAAGATATGTCAAAAAATACGTCCTGTTATTGCACCACTAGATATACACAAACTTCTGTTAACTTATTTTAAGCTAAAATTAAAAGGGGTTAAAGGGACTTTCTGAATGACCGTATATTTGTTAATATTGAATCATCGCCTTATAAAAAAAGAAAAAAAGAGAAAAAAAAGCTTCAGGGTCGAAAAAGAGCAACAAAAGAGACCATATGGAAAAAATAAATTAGAAGAAGAATACATCTATGTTTAACCCTTCAACCCCTTACTGGGATTTGCATTTGTCTAGGGTAACTTGACGCAAAAAGAAAAGTCTATATCTACCTGTCATCGCAGACAAATGTAAAAATTGAAAATAGATTTTTTTTTTCTCTAATACGCTGTTGTTAGAGTGGCGTGAACTCCATATTGCTGTCTTACAGATAGAGAAGTTATTATCCTTAATTCCTGTCCTGTGCATTTTATGTGTAATTATATAATAATTATTGTATTAACGCTTCACATTATAACTGCGATATATTAGAGCAGAATTGGATGTATAACTTATCATTTTAGGTTTTGTGTAAAAAAAAAAAAATTAAAAAAAAAAAGGTTTTCAATTTTTTTTCTAAAATGAAAACTCAGCCTCACCACAAAATGTAATACAATCAGTTTTTCAAAATTTAACGTACAAAAGTTGGTTTTTCGAGACCTTCTAGGAAAGTTAAATTATATTATTAGATCAAGGAGTCTTATTGAGTAAGGTGAGGTTGTTTAAAACAGTTGTTACAGAGATTTTTTGAACCTCGAAATTGTGTATATCACTTGACGGGCCTCGTAGATGTGTATATATATTTAATAAAAATATACATTTACAATTAGAATTTTCTGGATTTTAAGAGGGTTTTACATACACACTGTAATCTTCTGTAACAAATTTCAACTTTATATATTATTTATTGTAGCCGCTATCAGACGACAAAGACGATGAACGGACGACATGTGGAACATCACTCTCAGGTCATGAAACGCGAAGATCAGTCAAAAAACAGAGGTCGGTATTTTTATCGATTACCAAACTTGTCCTATAAAAGAAACAACTGAATCAGTCTTTTTTGTTTTGACGTTGATTCTTAATTAATGTGTCTCTGATATGTCGTATCTTGATAATGATGACTTTGTATTATAATTTTTACTAAAGAAATGCTCGTTCTTCCTGGTATTGGTAATACATAAAAGTCATTCATGTATGTTTGGAAAATGTAATCTTGTAAACACAGGCCGAAGTTTTTCTACTCTTTGAATGAATTTACTATTAGCAAATTTCAGATGGCAACAGTCTAAAGCGGATTTTTGGAAGTTTCTTTTAACTTATACGTCGTTAATATAGCTTCAGTATAATAGCTCATTTTTTACTGGTTAGGTCTAAACCGGGTGATTCACGAAGATATGCAGAAACTTCGGGAGCTCATTCTACTTGTAAAAGTGACGGAAAAAAGTTATATAAACATAGGTCCGGAAATGCTTCGTTAGCGAGTTACGGCAAGCGAAAGATTTCGCCCAGAATTTTGTACCCTGGGTTAAATAAGGGCCTTCTGGAATTATGGGAAGATAAATTAAAAGGCAAAATTCAATTGTTTCTTATGGTTTTTGACCTGTCAAATTGAATAAAACGGGTCCCAGAACTGTAAGTTACGTAGTTTTTGAGAAGAACCAGTGTAAAATTCAAAAATTGGAACCAAAAATACATTTTTTTACATTTGGCTAACAATAACTTTGTTATTTTAAATATTAACAGGGAAATTATTTCCTTACAGCTGACATCCCCAAATTTTGAATTATCAAAAAATTGAAAAACGTCGCGGGATAAGTCCAAAATAAACCCACACCCCAAATTTAATTAAAACCAATCTTAGCGGTTGTGTTATCAGCTGCTTGGCGACTATTTTATTTACAAAATTAAAAAGGTAAACATTGTACGCGAAAATAGTACTGTAGTTTAATAAATAATAAGTGATATAACTTGTCTATTATATTATTTTATGAATGGATACCTAGACAGTTTCTTGTACGTCGTAAATACTCAGGTGACCTAGGTAGTTAGTTGTCTAGTATTGTCAACGTGCATAGTTCTGCATATAAGGCATTGTGAGACAAACCTAGTAACAGTTGGTTTACCATAAACAGAACAGTGAAAAATACTAACTATAATGGCGTCGACGACCTGTCTACTAAACAACTATCATAAAGTTGATACTCTCTTTAAGTAGAGCTAGCATATCGTAGTTTGTAAGACAAGTTTAGTGGATTAAAATAACGGTTTTAAAGAATAGAGCAATCTTTACTCCTTTGTTGTTTTTAAAACCTCCCGGTCATCATCTCTTTATAAAAAAGAAAGAAGAAAACATAAAATAAATACCTCTTAGCTCGTGAATAATGTGAGGGTATGAAAAGAACAAGAGTTGGTCATGAAAGCTTGATAGGAAAGTTTTATTATTACTATTTAGTTTTAAGGCGAAAACCCCATTTCGGTCATTCTCGTCTTTAAAAAATTGAGCATGAAGAACCTCCAACTTGAACTTACAAATGACACAATAAAAAACAATAACATAAAATGTTGAAGAAGAGTGAGAAGATTAAAACTAGTTAACAAACGAAAAAAAATAACATCATAACATGTTACAATGCTGTAAAGTGCTCTTTCAACAAGTTAACAATTATAAACTATGGAGAATACATTTAACAACAATTAAAAACAAATATTACAAGACGGTAAAAGGTCCCTGCAACGAGTTAACAAAGATAGAATTTAAACAAAACAAATAATTTAATTAGACAACTAACAAAATATTACACAGCTGTAAAAAGGCTCTCCAACAATCGAATCTAAAAATTGTTTTTAAATTTTATCAAATAAGATGCAAAAAGGACACTACCTCATCAAGGATCTGAGCATTATCCCTCAACATCACCTGCATGGAATCAGGTAGGGCGCACACCTCTTAAAACAACACATTCAATAAAGGTGTGCTTCATTGACAACACACATTGACTAAATAGGCATTGTGGCGGATTCTCCATTCCAATCAGAAATCCATGAGTGATCATGGATTGACCGATAAGAATACGAGTAATCACAACTTCTTCTTGATTACTGGCACCTATGGATGTATTCCACGGACGGACAGTGTCTTTTACTTCCCTCAGCTTATTGGATTATATATTTGTCCGCTCTTCCGTCAATGCCTATTCAAAACTAATTATTTAACAGTCGGTACAAAGTCAGATACCATAACACGTTTTGTGACTTGTACAGTATCGTCAAAGTAGGAATGTGTCTGGGGTGGAGAGGAACGAGGGGCGTTTATCGCGTTTGCTTTCAACGGTATAACCCCAATAAAAAATATATAGACCTCAAATGCTTCTTTGTAAACGCCTACCCTACTTTCGTTTCTTTTATCGGTGTAAATAAGAATAAAACGTTTACAAAATTAAACTTTTAAGAATTAAATGTAGCTAAGCAGTAATTTGTATACCTAGTTTTCTTGGAATGGATTGTACCGTCGTCAGATTAGGGAAGCAAGTAGAAGGGAGGACACGCCCATTACACCAGACACACTCCTAGTCTGAGGCTATTGTAGCTTCCTTTGCCGCTTCGTCAACTTTTGTGTTTCCTCAAATTCCGCAATGCCCAGTTTCCCTGCAAAATGATACTCCTACGTCCCGTAGCTAAAGTCTGTGTATGGATGTTCTCCACATGTATGGAAGTTTACCACAATGTTTCTCTTTCTTCGCTTGTCGTAGATAATATAGTGTGTAGCTTGTACTTTTTGCCTGGTATTCAAAATGGATTTGCAGGCGTATTCTGTTTGTGTAGTATGTCTGGACAGTAGTTGGATAAATAAAAATTTGATTTTTCCATGCAATCTGTCATGGCCCTGAGCTTAGAAGTCCATCCCACTTTTCTCCCCCTCGACATCGTTGAAACTCTTCTCTTTCATCACCCAGCAAGCCCAAATCTTTACACTGATACTCTCGTACTTTTTATGTCTGAGGTTCCATACTACATGAACGTTGTTGAGATCGATTTGGCACTAGACTTGACCATACGATGTCAGCCATCAGCTTGCTCAATTTAAGAGTTCTAGAACCTTAAGATTATAAGACATGCTTAATGTGATCTGAGAATGGAATTTTATTGCTGATTACTGCCCCTAGGTTCTGCTCAAGCTGTCTCAAACGCTCTAGAAATCGAAATTTTGATCCGATTCTAGTCAAATTTGACATCTAGGCTCAGTTTTACAAATTATTTAATCGTTTGGTTAAAGTCGGACCGATTTGAAAATAAAAAATAGTATTTGGATAATGTTTCACCAATAAGTTTTGCATCTCATTATAGCTCTTTTAGTACAGCTTTATATCGCCCATTAGCGTTTACGTTGTAAAATAAGTCCTTTTACTGGAAAAAGAATGATGTTAAAAAAGTAACCTAAAACTAGAATTTCCATTGTATTTCAGTCACATTTAGCACAAATTTAATGCCCCAAAAGTTGTTTTTTGGGCATTGTAGGAAATCTTATATTTTATTGGCAGATCAAAACACAGATATATTTTTTGAAGTTGCTGAATTGTATATATTAATGTCGAATTGATTCTGGAATAATTGAGATTTATTCATAGTTCACAATGAACATTTGAGCACAGGTTTGATTAAAATCCGTCAACTAGAACATAAAATATCAAACAAAACCTAAAATAACACTATTTTTCAACTATAAAAGCTACATTATGTTCCGGACAATTCCTGCTTTAACAAAATGAAGTTATACTTGTCTTCAATCCACCAAGAAACACTTGTACTTCACTATCGGCCCGATTTGAAGATAAAATTAACAATCTTACGTAAAGTTTTTTGTGTGTATTACTAATACAGTATTAGATTTTGTGAAGGATTGGCAATTTGCTATTATTGGCAAGGTCGAAGTTATCAAACCAATCACTAGTATCACTGAAAACTGCACGTCTTCTCACGTCGGTATCTTAATTCTTCTCACTTATGTGTAAATGCTAACAAACCAAAACACCGTTTAATCAGGACATGTGATGTGATATCACGTGGAGAAGGCAATGGAAGACGAAAGAAGATATTAAAATGGTTCAGTGAATGTAGGTGGTAATAAAAGGGACTTTTTTATGCTTCTCAAACCAGACGACTTGTGATACTGTAAATTGTTCCCGCATTTTATATGTTTACGTAATACCATAGAGAAATTTATACAATGGATAAAAAAAAAATGTATGGGATCCTTTGAGCGTAAAAAAGTGAATTTAGAATTATGTCTGCCATATGTATAGTGAACCAGTTTTTATCAAATTTGGTTTGGCGCTTATTTATTTATCGAATTTTTTTTCGATAACTCAATATATGGGTAGCTGCTATAAAACTAAAATTCAAATTTCCAGCGATCTTAAAATTAGTTCAAACTGTTTTCATTAAATGTTGTTAAAATGTAACTTCTAAGAGCTAAAACAAAAGGTACTGGTTGTCATCAACCTCGAAATACTGCTCCAGAAGTTGGTTAAAATGGAAAAATGAACCAGGACATCTTGGTAAAAGTTCTTGTATCTTTATAATAGAGCACACGATTTTGGTGAATTGGAAGAATAATGCCAGAGACAAAACAGCAAATGTATGAGATTTGGTAGCAATATGCCCTATGTGGGCATATTTTGGCCATTTCTCGGTAGATTTTTTTTATAACTCAAAATTTAAAGTAGCTACTATAAGAAAAATTTCCTCGTGAGTGGCTCTAACGATTTTGATTAAATTTTGCTCAAGTGTAGTTTTTAAGGACCCAAACAAAACATAGGGGGTCGTCATTTCACCAAAATGCTGGTTTGTGAGTTATCGGTAAAAAACCAAGGGGCTCTGTTTATTATAAACAGATCAATATTGAGAAATACTTAATATCTCAAAATCGGCTCTACCGATTTCAATCAAATTTTAGTTGAATGTGAACGATAATGACTCAAACCCGTATCCAAAATTACAAGTAAACAAATATTACGGTCCAGTAATAATTTGCAAAAAACAAACAACTGCTGTCATTAGAAAATCGATTTCAATCAAGATTTCATATTTGGAAAAACCACTTATACTGAGGACAAGTGTATGGCACAAGCGAAGTTTAGACCCGTATTAAAATTAATATTGATTGCTTCTATGGAACATTTACACGTTATTATTGCAAACTTCTGCAAGTGTTGTTAACTTCTACCCAACTAATTCTTAGATTCTGGATAATCAAAATGGCCGTGTATTTTTCTTACCCTCATCTTTCAACGTCACGATTGTTCTATATTTAAGGCCCATTGTTTCTTTTAATTCTTGAACACTTGTAGCGTTCAAAAAAAAATTCGTAAATATACATTCCACTTTCCGTCGCTTGACAGATGCTGGCATCTAGCGGCCCGCTCCTAAACCAAGCATCACCTGATACTTGAAACCAAAGTACATTTTCGCCGGTCAAGCTAGCTTCTCGATTACCGGTCCACAGTCTACATGCGATAACAACATGGTCTACACTCTTCATAACTCCGTTAGCTAAAAGTTTTCTTTCTTCTCTCAAAATTACCGTCTTTCTAAAACATCATGTTAAATTACTAATTGTGCGCCTTAGTCTAATAATCTGGTTCAAAAATGTTAAAATTAACCATCATTTTCTCGGTACTACCTCACGTGATCTGCGACAGGATTTACCAGGTACTTCAACCTTACAGATTTTGTCATATTATAAATTTTGTTAATTTTAAAATAATTTGTTAATTATCATGTATTCTTTAAAATATGTATTTCATGTTTTATTCAATATTCTATTTCCTTTTGAAACTAAATGATTATAAAAATTTTCTTTTCTTAAAACATCATTTACAAAATCTTGCAAAGGCACATTTTACGTTTTGAACATTTTTGTGAAATAAGTGCAAACTAGTGTTGAACATTAAATGATCAGAATATGAACATGTCAAATATAAAACAATTGAGGAAATTTCTTCTAAATCAGAAAATTTCGTTTTACAAGCTTTTGCAAAATCTTACAAGTCTTATACAAGCTTTCTTTTAAACAAAATTAAAATATATATAAATAGATTTATAATAATCTAAGAAGCTTTTAAGTACCATCTTAACGAATTTCTGTTATACAATCAAATTTCTTTAATTTTGGCAAATAATCAGATATTTCTTTAATGATGAACATTAATGCTAAAACATGTCTGATTTTGTACAGACACTAAAAGAACATGTTTTTTGCTCACAGCTAATATGCTGGTAGGACAAATAGGAGAAATTGGAGAAATAAAGAAATTCTTGTCTCACATTGCGCAAACCAACGAAACATCCTAACAAGTTTCGTCCTGTTGGCAAAACACTTTTTTTTGTATAACGTAACTTCACATTTTCAAGTGCATAAAAGTGATGTCTTTTTCTACAGCTGACTTTACAGAACTTTAACTAACTCATTTTGTATATGTGCCTAAATTTACTTTCGCAAATATGTGTTCCTTAAGACTATTTTCTAAATGTAGACCTGTGTAGTTAATTATAAAATATATATAAAAAACAATTATTGGGTGGAGCCTGCATGCAATTTTCGGTCCTAACAACCTCCAAGAGGTTAATTTCCAAATTAAAATAATTGACGTCAATTAACAAAATTTCAAAAATTCTAAATTCCTTTTTTTTGTTTGTTTAAAATATATAAATTTATTTGGCCAATATAGTTTTTAAGAAATTTTTCAAACCAGTTATATTATGTATCTTTAGTTTAGTGATAAACATGTTAACTATAGATATGATTTTTGAACTTAAAATATCAAACTCTTTTATATTTTGTTAAATTCTGTAATTGTTTAAAAAGAAACTATCATCTTATAAACTAAAAAGGGGGGGATAAGTTTTTTTCTTTTTTTTTGAATCTTTTGATTAAATTTTTTTTTTATTATTATACTTTTACATTAAGGGCGTATAATCTTTTTTTTTTGATTAATTATAATTCTGTGAATTATTAAGCTGTGCTCATTGTTTTTTTTGTTAAATTTTTGTAACTATAAATATACATATTAAAAGGGGGGATAAATTTTTAGAATCTGTTGATTAAATTTTTTTTTCTAAATTATTATATGTTACAATTAAGGGCTTATAACTTTTACAATTTATGATATTGTTAATCATAAGTTTTTTTTTATTGATGATTTGTGTCAGGATGTCTTTTGTTGTAAATGACAAAGTCTGAAGCGCCGAAATTTCCTTCTGCTTTCAATAAACTTGAGCCTTGTTAATTACTAAATTTGTCTTTGTCTTTTTTTATTTTTCTTTTCAAACATTGTTACCATTTTGGTTCCGCCTTTATTAAATTTAAGTCCCCTGGTAACATGTTTTTGGTAGCAGAGCGTGGTTGATTCTAGATTCTAGTGTGGTTAAATTAAATTATAGAGTTGTTAATTTTAAATTCTGGAACCGTAGTTAATTTTCAAAATTTTGCATTGGAACTATCTAAATTTAAATTCAAAATTATCTTTGTAAACAAGGCTCTTTTTTTATGTTTTGCAGCTTTTTCAAATACGGCACAACTGTTGCTGATGAAATTTTTTTTTATTTAGTTTAAATATTTAAATCTCTATAAATCTATAGTCTCTTTTTTTATTATTTAGTTATTTTTATAAACACTTACACAAAAACTTCTAAACCAATTTCGATAAAATTTTTTTTTTATTATTTTGTCTGCTTAAATATTTTTTTTATATATATATATTTACATACACTGCACCCTAGTCATTCACTGAATTTGATCCAGACAGCGGGCTCATTCGGGAATCCAAAAAAAATTTAAATAAATAATAAAATCCAAAAATAGTTAAAAACAAAAAAAAAACAAAAAAAAAATTTCAAACTCTCCTTCAAAAAATTTTCTCGAGTTTTCTTTCGCTTGTCTGTATCAATTCATACTTACACACACACATATATACACAACAACTACACTACATATAATTCTTGAGTCTTTCTCTGGCTCTTTCACCTTTTTTACATCATCTTAAAAGAAATTTTTTTTATTTAAAAACACTTGATTAAATTTTTTTTTATTTATCAGCAACAGTTAAGATGGCAGTGGATTTGCTGCGATTAGTGGACCCGTTAAAGAACACGGAGCTTGTCTTTGAATTTTTTTGTTTTCGTCATCTTGAAAGGAAAATTATTTTTATTTATTTTTTTTAATTTTATCATCATGGCGGTGGACTGGTTGATGCAGATGGTGGCATCTGTTTGATAGTAAATTGAAATGTTGAACACCTTTTAATAATATATCCTTGTGAGCTAAATTTTTCTTTTCCAAATCATGTTTCCAAATCATGCAAAAAATTTTTTTTTTCTTTTCCAAATTATAGGGGCCCAGTTTTTGTATATAGGACGACATGGTTGGCCTGTTTGTTTTGATTAATTTGTTTGTTTGTTAGTTAGCAGGTCAACATGTTTGTTTCCTGATTTAGTTTTTTGTTAGGGTTGAGAAAACCGGAGTTGGGTTTTCCTCACCATGGGTCACCTTTTATTTACATATTTACTTTGCTACACCTTTTCTTAATACATCTTTCTTTGTACATCTTTTTTTTTTTTTTTTTTGAACACTTATCTTATTTTGATGAAATTTTTTTTTTTTACATAATTTTTTTTTGATTAATTTAAATTCCTTTTTTTTTTGGGGCACATGATACACATACATAAGACCTTAAGTCAAACACCACATGCCCTGCCTTGGGCACTAAAACAATTTTGACTCCCCAACGTTTCATACTGTTTTTTTGTTTATTTTTCAAATGGATTATTTGTTTAGACCCTTCAAAATTCTTTTTTCTCACGGAAATTGTTAAGAGCCGTGAATAGTTTAAATTTCTCTTCGTATGGGAGAAGAGGAGTTTAAAAATAACGACGCTGAGCATGATCTGACCTAAAAGGCTTCAGGAGTTTTTCTTTTATTTTTATTTATTTTTGTAATTAAATGTTAAGGTCGGCTCAGAGGATACTCCCCCCGTCTGAGTCCGACCTTTCCTGCAAGTCCTTAGTGCCATGCACTTTTCCCTCCCCTGGTCCCCGGAGTGGTCACCTCCACTTGGTTTCCCGAGGTGCCACTCCACCCCTTTCCCCACGTACCTTAGTGTACAAAGTCAGTTCATGCACAGCAATGTCGACCTTTGCGTCACCCTTCAGCTCTTTCTGTCGGGGGCTTGTCCTAATGATAGATGGGAAGAGCTGAGACGCTATAGAAATTTCAAAATTTAATAAGTAAATGCCGAAGGAGGCTACACCCTAGAGTGGTGATTATAAAAGCATTATGAAGCGTTGTTTCTATCAGGTGCCCCGTTTCAAAATTTTGCGGGAGGCCCTTCTGGCCCCTTCTTTAGAATCTTCTGGAGGCCCTTCTGGCCCTTTGCACCTTTTTCAAAATTTTGCGGGAGGCCCTTCTGGCCCCTTCTTTAGAATCTTCTGGAGGCCCTTCTGGCCCTTTGCACCTTTTTCAAAATTTTGCGGGAGGCCCTTCTGGCCTCTTTTCTGACTACACCCTAACTCCGTCTTTCGGGGGGGGAGAGCTGTAGCGTTCAAAAAAAAATTCGTAAATATACATTCCACTTTCCGTCGCTTGACAGATGCTGGCATCTAGCGGCCCGCTCCTAAACCAAGCATCACCTGATACTTGAAACCAAAGTACATTTTCGCCGGTCAAGCTAGCTTCTCGATTACCGGTCCACAGTCTACATGCGATAACAACATGGTCTACACTCTTCATAACTCCGTTAGCTAAAAGTTTTCTTTCTTCTCTCAAAATTACCGTCTTTCTAAAACATCATGTTAAATTACTAATTGTGCGCCTTAGTCTAATAATCTGGTTCAAAAATGTTAAAATTAACCATCATTTTCTCGGTACTACCTCACGTGATCTGCGACAGGATTTACCAGGTACTTCAACCTTACAGATTTTGTCATATTATAAATTTTGTTAATTTTAAAATAATTTGTTAATTATCATGTATTCTTTAAAATATGTATTTCATGTTTTATTCAATATTCTATTTCCTTTTGAAACTAAATGATTATAAAAATTTTCTTTTCTTAAAACATCATTTACAAAATCTTGCAAAGGCACATTTTACGTTTTGAACATTTTTGTGAAATAAGTGCAAACTAGTGTTGAACATTAAATGATCAGAATATGAACATGTCAAATATAAAACAATTGAGGAAATTTCTTCTAAATCAGAAAATTTCGTTTTACAAGCTTTTGCAAAATCTTACAAGTCTTATACAAGCTTTCTTTTAAACAAAATTAAAATATATATAAATAGATTTATAATAATCTAAGAAGCTTTTAAGTACCATCTTAACGAATTTCTGTTATACAATCAAATTTCTTTAATTTTGGCAAATAATCAGATATTTCTTTAATGATGAACATTAATGCTAAAACATGTCTGATTTTGTACAGACACTAAAAGAACATGTTTTTTGCTCACAGCTAATATGCTGGTAGGACAAATAGGAGAAATTGGAGAAATAAAGAAATTCTTGTCTCACATTGCGCAAACCAACGAAACATCCTAACAAGTTTCGTCCTGTTGGCAAAACACTTTTTTTGTATAACGTAACTTCACATTTTCAAGTGCATAAAAGTGATGTCTTTTTCTACAGCTGACTTTACAGAACTTTAACTAACTCATTTTGTATATGTGCCTAAATTTACTTTCGCAAATATGTGTTCCTTAAGACTATTTTCTAAATGTAGACCTGTGTAGTTAATTATAAAATATATATAAAAAACAATTATTGGGTGGAGCCTGCATGCAATTTTCGGTCCTAACAACCTCCAAGAGGTTAATTTCCAAATTAAAATAATTGACGTCAATTAACAAAATTTCAAAAATTCTAAATTCCTTTTTTTTGTTTGTTTAAAATATATAAATTTATTTGGCCAATATAGTTTTTAAGAAATTTTTCAAACCAGTTATATTATGTATCTTTAGTTTAGTGATAAACATGTTAACTATAGATATGATTTTTGAACTTAAAATATCAAACTCTTTTATATTTTGTTAAATTCTGTAATTGTTTAAAAAGAAACTATCATCTTATAAACTAAAAAGGGGGGGATAAGTTTTTTTCTTTTTTTTTGAATCTTTTGATTAAATTTTTTTTTTATTATTATACTTTTACATTAAGGGCGTATAATCTTTTTTTTTTTGATTAATTATAATTCTGTGAATTATTAAGCTGTGCTCATTGTTTTTTTTGTTAAATTTTTGTAACTATAAATATACATATTAAAAGGGGGGATAAATTTTTAGAATCTGTTGATTAAATTTTTTTTTCTAAATTATTATATGTTACAATTAAGGGCTTATAACTTTTACAATTTATGATATTGTTAATCATAAGTTTTTTTTTATTGATGATTTGTGTCAGGATGTCTTTTGTTGTAAATGACAAAGTCTGAAGCGCCGAAATTTCCTTCTGCTTTCAATAAACTTGAGCCTTGTTAATTACTAAATTTGTCTTTGTCTTTTTTTATTTTTCTTTTCAAACATTGTTACCATTTTGGTTCCGCCTTTATTAAATTTAAGTCCCCTGGTAACACACTCACTAAAAGTGTCTTGCAGTCAAATTGGAATACCTATCCAGAGAACTCCTTTCTTAAAGACATATGTCCTACGTATTCACAAACTTCAGCTACAGCTCATACATTTTAACATGACCTCTGGATCGTAGCGGTTGAGAGTTTACACACCCCCTCCTCCCAGCATCGCCTTTATTCGTAAACCTCAGTCCTTTCACTATAATAGGTTATATTGAAATATTACAATAAATAAATTAGTAAGTTTAATTGTACAAACGAATATCGTTGTAAAATTTGTATTTACAAATTTATAAAACAAAACGTTTTATAATTAATTGCAATGTAATTCGAATATGAATCAACGATTTCAGTTCGTACATTCCCCTCAAAGTAGTTACAATGATCCCCAGATATAAATATGTCATCGCGGAGTAGACCTTGATCTAGAGGAAATGCTAGAATGGATGAGCTATACCAATGACTACATAAATACTATAAGACACGACATGCCCATGTTAAATATTCTACGCTTATTCTTGAGTTGACCAATACCCGCTAGGTCGCTCTGCTAGAGAATCTGAAGTTGATGTGACTGGCGCTAGGTGGCTCTACGGTCAAACAATGTTTCAGGCGGGTAAGAGAAAACGCACTGATGCCACATATGGGACCAGAGATGCGAGGGAAGGTCGAGAATCGCTTATCTCAGCGCACGAACTGACAACACTGACTATGCTGACGGAAGTAAGTGAGAAGGTTTGTGAGAGAGAGATCAACAGTTGTACAGTCTCAACCAAGTGGGATGCGTACAGTCAAGCACCTGCTGCTAGCGCTTTCTGATAGCTGTGTGTCAAACTTGTGATGAACAGCACCCGTAAAGCGTAGACTATTTCCCTATCCTATGTCGTGTCTTATAGTATTTATGTAGTCATTGGCTATACTGAAGTTGTTGATATACGAGATCTTTCAGTACTTCCTTTTGAGTATTTCCAAACTCATGATATTTGAAGCAATATAGCTGCTAAAATAATTCAATGATTTACCAAATAAATCGTGCAAAACAATGCAAAATTTTCTCCCATCCCCATAATAAAAACAAATCCTACCGAAACTCTCGTAAGAACTGATCTTTTGTGTTTGTAGGAGAAAGAATGAAGAGGAAAATCGAAAATATCCATTAAAATGTTTGCGCAAGTTTAATTTCCTGGAATCTATATTAACTCAGGGTATCTGATGCAATACGGAAATCTTCCTCAATGCCAATTTTGTGGTTGAGACGTCACAGTAAAATTCAATCTGATATAATATGTGGGAGGTGTATGTGTATAATTGTGGTTAACCCAGTTCGTTACTTTATTACTCCTGCCTACTCATTAAGTTTTTGTAGACGTTTCCAAACCATCGCTGAACTGACGGTTGGAGAGCTTGGCTGTCTGACCGGATTGAGATGTTTTTCACAGAGTAAACATTATTATAAATTAATTAATATAAAAATAATTCACCAGTAGAGACCACACACTTTTTGTAAATGTTTTTACAGCTCCAAGAACTCTTTAACCGAATAAAATGCCCGTTGAAGCAGATAACTTGGACCTTTGTCAGGTAAATTGTTTTCCAAACTGTACAGTGCTCCTTGTACAATAGATCTGATAGCCTAATTCAAAAGTTAAGAACGAGTAGTAGGTTAAATTTAAAGCTAAATGATATAGTATAGTCAAACGAAATATTGCAATTAAGTTGTATAAAATAACACGTATTAAACTGTGTAATAATGAAATGTTTCAGGTAGAACATACAATATTCACGTTAGAGCCTGTATCTGTTACGGTGGTGAGTGGTTTTGAGGTTACTATGGTGATGGTATTACATCTCGCCTTGTTTTACGTTGCTAGGCGAGACAATTTACAGTACTCTCAGACTAGGAGTGTGTCCGGTGTAATGGGCGTGTCCTCCCTTCTACTTGTTTCCCTAGCCTGACTTGACGGTACAACCCATTCCAAGAAAACTAGGTACACATGTTACTACTTAACTACATTTAATTTTTAAAGTTTAAGTACAAGTTAATTATTAAAAGTTTAATTTTGTAAACGTTTTATTCTTATTTGCACCGACAAAAGAAACGAAAGTAAGGTAGGCGTTTACACAGAAGCATTTAAGGTCTATATTTTTTTATTGGGGTTTACCGCTGAAAGTAAATGCAACAAACAAAGTGTGGGGCACCTCTTTTCTTCTCCACCCCAGATACATTCCTACCTTGAGGTCTGTACGTATGAACGTGTGAGACAATCTTAAGTAAGAAAGTATAGTATACGTGGTGATTAAAAATCACACGGCAATACTTCGGGGGTTGATAAAAATATGTCCGAAAAGCTTATTTTTCGAGTTAAGGGTATCGAAATATTTCGCCCTGATTTCTGCTCCAAGTGAAATGAAGCGATGTGAATGTGTTTAGAACCAAATTAAGGAACAAATTTGGTAGTGTTTTGTGTTTTTTATCTGAAAACATTTGAATACAAGAGGTGTTAAACTGTTTCTTGTAATTTTGTAGAAAACTGGTGTAAAATACAACAAATTGGGATCTAAAACTGAATTTATACCAGTTTTTTTTCAGAAATTTTGGTGATACAATTCTCGGACCAATTTTATTTAATCTTCTAGAAAACAAAATTGTACTTTTCGTTTCTCTCTGTGATAATGAAGACTATGCTTGTCGGGCTTAGTTCGTTCAGATTTCCTCATCAAGAGGCGGCAAGGGCGTCCATGCGAGGTTCTCTTATTGTTCCCAATCCTTACAAGGAGTTGTACTAATTTATATTGGCTTCTCATTTAAGATTTTTAATTTGAAATGGAATGGAAGTCATTGAGATTTGTGTAAACATTAATCAAAAGGGGGGGGGGGGAAATTTACCGTTATAAATTTTTTTAAACTAAAACTTTTTTTACTTGTCTTTACTTTATACCCGTTGGACAAATGAAGACAGAATAGTAGATAATACACGAAAAAACGCAACGCCATCAACAGGGCTCGAACCTGTGACGAACACTACTTTGAACTGCGGCGAAATATACGCGCACTCTGCCAAGTGAGTGTAATTACACTTGTATTACTTATAAACTAGTTTCAGCCCACACGCCACACCGCACATGTCAAAAATCTCCTATTTAATAATACATACTAATCTCTTCTATAAGATTCAACGTTTCCTTTTACACATCTTTTATCGTTTTTAATACGATTTTGTAGTTTTAGTTTTAATTTATTTCAAAATAATTTTATAAATTTTAGTTCTTAAATGCGTTTATTATGATTTTATAAATTTTAGTTTTTAAATGCGTTAAATATAATTTTATAAATTTCAACTTTATATTAAATTACTCTCTTCCTAAGGGTAATGATTTTTCCAGTGGATTATGGTATCCAATTTATTGTCTTCATTTTCGTTCCCGGTCATTCCTGAGCAAGACTATGTTAGCTATGCGTTCTTTGAGCATTCTTTGAAATGAATGCTTACTTAGAAGCTTACACAATATCATTTCTGATAAAGAGTTGAAATTTTCAACAGTTGTTGCTTTTGTCGTTATACCTATTTAACCTAAACTATCAATTCTTGTATGTATTATGTAAATTTTATTTTGTAACGGAACCAAAGAATTTTGTTTTATAAAATAATGTGAATTTAAAGTTTTCAGTTGCGAGAAAGCAATTTCACTAAGTCACTCGATCCATAATTCTATGATACTTTTTTCCTCTTTCTTAACGTCTTTAATTTAAGCCCGTTAGAGTAATGATGACAGGGAGTAGGTAACACAGGGAAAATACAACGTCAACAACTGGACTCGAACTCAGGTAACCTTCGTCGGTTCACTAGTCCGAACTGCATCGAGCGCTACGTCGCTCCCTATCTCCAGTGCTCGCAAAATTCACTGTAAAGAATCGAGCTAGAAGCGCGTGGCGGGTGCATTCTGTGTATTTTACAAATTAAGAGACAATCTTGACTACTTCGTCGGTAGTATTTTACTGAGTGTATCCAGAACTACCTTAATTTTCACGAGACTGAAATATCACTTCAAGTAATGGCAATAGAATTATAATTTTAATAAAATCTGTTAATATAAATCGCATAGAAATCTTTTCAGTGAATTCAGAATTAAAGAAAACATAGAATTAGGATTCTTGTTGCATTGTTAGGCCTACAAATATATACAAGTTTCTTGGAAATAGTTCGGCTGATATTAGATTAAAGAGATTTTTTTTTACATAATAATAAACATTATATCCTTTGATAAAAACATGTGTCAACTGTTTTTTAGAAGTGTTATTGTTGTTGTTTTAGTGAATTTCTACAACTACCGGACTGTTCCCAAGATGGATCTATGTCTGACTCTGCTTTACGAAGGTAGATTCTATGACGGGTCAATGTGTGTGTCTTGTAGCATGTTGCAACACTTTGTATTTAAAAGTAGTTGGGATTCTAATTTTGTTTAAATAGAGATGGGTTTCGACTTTAGATTTCTGTTTCTTTGTATAATTGTGTAGCGTAATTGGACTTGTGCTTCACCAAGGTTCGAACCTAATTGTTGGCATTCGATTTTTGTTCATTACTTTACCGACTTCGTTACTTTGATAACAACAAAATTTAAAAAACACAAAATTTTGATTTAAATCAACTGGGAAATTTTTTTAAGAGATACTCACAAATCTTGCCCCTCTTCCCCACAAACAAACGAACATACGGGACATATATTTAAAACATTTTTTGAACCTACGGGACCAAATAATCGTGTATGTGGGGGGGGCTTTACCAATTACTCTAGTTTTTTAGTTAAAAATTTGTTTTTTCCAAAATATTGTGCTGAAGTGCTAACCTATACTTTTTATTTATTAAAAGTATTTATCAAATTAGAAATTTCAAACACTGGAGTCAATTTTAAGGAATAAAGATTGTGTGTGGGAATTTTTGTCTGCTTTTGATCTTGAAACATCTTTAAATTTCATTCAAATTTGGTGTAAAATTGCCGATTGTGATTATACCAGACTATACTGTTGGATGCAGTAGTTATTAGGTAGTGGTTATAAATCAAAATTTGGAAGTTCTGCTTATAAAAGGGTGGGCGGACAAACAAAAAAACAAACACACAAAATCGTTTTTCTAAAATGCTATAGCTATTTTGATAATGTACAATTTTGAATCGTAAGGATCCTAATAAAAAATATAGGTCACAAAAATCCTAATAAAAAAATTTAGTTTCAAAAGTTATCGGAAGGAAAAAATACCATCGCCGTCTTAAAGGTCAAAAATGTCTCCCAATTTCAATAAAATTTTAGTAAAATATGGAGGTCAGTATTTCTAACCAATTTACTAAATAAAAAGTAAAAGGTCAGAAATAATCGATGAGCCTTGACGGTCGTCATTTTAAATTTAATATCTATCAATTACTAGAACGTGTAGGACGAGATGGGAGGTGGTAGAGGCCCTACTTAAGGAACAAAATACCTTTCGTTAATATTAAAATACCTAAATATATTTGGTTAGCCTACACAACTAGCCTACTTGGCTGAGGGGCGGGACTCCTCTCCAAGTACCAAGTTTGTCTGTTGAAACAAACTTCAAGAATGTGTGTTTGAGAAAGAAAGTGCACCAATTATTTAGAGATAAGATTTCATAAAGCAATTCAAAACTAACGTCGGTTTAAATACGTAGCCTCAAGTCCTCTCATTTGATTGTTGTAAGTAGGTAGAGTAGAACACAATAATTTTGATTCTCTTAGTTGTATTACTGTCTACTAGGTAGCGATAGCAGTATCATTTCCTAATGTTGCACTATTGTTTGTGTAGATAGTTGTGTGTTTCACTCGTAGATGGCACTGCATGTAACCTTAGGAAAATTTACAATTCACAATACGTTTGATTTGTGTAGATGTTATGTTTGTTCTTTAGCATGATTTGAAATTAGCCTAATTATTGATGTCGTTAAATTGGTATCATTATTAACTTATTCTCCAAATGTAAAATTAATGATTTGTAAGGAGGTTACCTGCACAAATAAATGTATTTTATATATGTATATGTAGGCCCAAAAAACTAAAAAATTTAATATCTGGAAGTCTAATATTTGCAGTTATCTGTGATATGCATTATTTGAATATATAGTAGGCTATACTAAAGGGAAACTGTACAAGAAACAAGGAAGCAAAAGAAGACAAATAGAAAACAGAGTGTGACATGATAGGACCCAATTTTTGCACAAAATGAGTTGTTACAGCTAGTAAATAAAATGAAACTAGTCGAAAAACTTTTTCAAAATAACCGCCTTTTTTTAAACGTTTGACGCCTTCTGCGTATCATAATTAACGAATAGTGAAAATAATTTAAACGTTAAATTTTGGGTAAAATTCTGTTCTTGTGATTTTCACATATTTTGAGGTTATGTCAGTTTTACTTTTATTTTTGAAATAATAATTCTAATTTTATCTTGCAAAAAACACGTTTGAGTATAATTTGATGCAGATTTTAAAGCTATTGTTCGATATTGTTTGACCTACTGGTAATATTATCCTTTAAAAAATGTTGTTTTCACATTTGAAAATTTGATGTCATCCAGACGCAATAAAACAGACACTCTATCTGTGTTAACTATGGTTCAATCATTGTAACATTTTCAAATAAAGTAAAGGAATCTTCAGTTTATCTTCAACCCTCCCATCAAGACCAGATGATTTTAATCCTGCAAATTCACTGTTTGTTATGTCCTTCGTGGAAGTGTCCACAACCGAAACTGTAAAATGTCCACCGACCATTCTAGAAATTTGCCACCAATTTTTTTCTTCTTTTTCTAAATGTATTTACTTGTTGGTTAACGCTCTAGTGGTGCAATGTTGTTTACGTTGGCTCAGCTTTAGGAATTGATAGAAAAGTTCGGTAACTGAATGAATCGAGCTGTTAATTTAAAAAAATTGGGTCAATATTAAATTTCAAATAATGTATAACTTGTTTCTTTTAAGTTCTATAACGTCCCGCAATATCTTTTTCCCGATCAATAGGAGAATGCTACTGCATCATAAGTACTTGCCCTCCTACCTCTGAAGTAACTCTAAACCCCATCTCCATGGTCGTCATTGACTAAACAAGGATCACCTTCCGACATTACTTCTCGTCTTGCTGTAAATTTGGCTTCTTTACTTTTCTCTTAGCTATTTAGATTTGTCTCAGGTAATCTTGCGTCGTTTCATAGTTTCCAGTTAGGCACGACATACCAAATTCTATTTTTCGTTGTCCTTTAGTATAGTAGAGATAATGCTTATAAAGCTTAAGTTCCGATTTACTTCTCCAGGACGTCATTGCGAGGTTTCCACCTCTCGAAATAGAATATATAGTATGGAGGCCATTCTCCTCTGTTCCATTATCTGCTCTACTGAATCTATGGAGATACTGTCTAAACCATCTACGTCGTATGTCTTGGAACTAATATCTCTGATTTGTTACCTTCTA
Source organism: Aphrophora alni (assembly GCA_963513935.1). Classification (NCBI taxonomy): domain Eukaryota; kingdom Metazoa; phylum Arthropoda; class Insecta; order Hemiptera; family Aphrophoridae; genus Aphrophora; species Aphrophora alni. Next base: position 41,010,979 of record OY740767.1, read on the forward strand.
GTGAAGTTGTTTAATACGAAATGTTCACTTTTATTCCAGCTAGAACACTCTTAGTCGCCATATTACGTTAAAACACAAATCAATTCACACATAATTGAGAGAAATTATTTCCACTTGATTGTCATCAGTTTAATCTTTAACATTAATTGAGTGAGTTTTATACATTGGCGTGTATGAAAGCGGCGTTACAAAGCCGTGTAACCCTGCCTTATTATTTTTCCATTCTACCTTTTTTCTCGACTTGGGTTCTAAGCGTACCTAAACCAGAGCGCTAGAAATTTGACCAATCAGACTAGGCTTGGATATAGTGGGGGGAAAGAATGTAGGCCTCTGTTTCGAGGGTTGCAATCATGCATGTTAAGTACTGCAGCCAGTTTTGAACTGAATTCATGGTTAAGTAGCCGTTCCAAACGAAATGGATCCCAGAGCCATCGCAACCAATGGTTAGCTAGGAGTAGGGTATGTTCCTAGCTATGATGGGAACTGTATGGGTTGTGAATTAAGGATGGATTAATAGGTCTTTACTAAACAAGTATATTAAACGTCTACTAATACTTTAATTTGGTATTTCTTTTCCTTTACTCTACTGCAGTTTCGTGTGAATCACCCTTTATCAGGAAAATAAAACACATTTACAAACATACAACAAAACACAGTTCACTCCGTTCGGAGTCGTTTATTCAGAAAACCCACAACAGATCAGAGAATTAATGCATCCTCACACCACCCGCCTGAGCAGAAGTTGGCAGCTTACAACAGTTCACACACCGAATTCTAAGTATTACTTTGCAAACTATAACCAGGAATTACAAATAATTAACTATATTGCTGTGGTTAATGGATATAAAACTGCAACAATTGATAAATTAGTTTGAAGACAAAAACAAACATCCTTTACCTAAACCTAAATACGTGTCATGTGAATTCAGGAACAAACTTAACCATACATTGAGAAACGTAATGACAAAAAATCATGTGATTGTTATTTACAAGACAGCTAACAACTCGAGTCAATTTGCAATCTGGAGGTAAAAATAGTGGATAGTCATATCTTCAATCTGGCGTTTATAAACTCACCTGCATTATATATTAGTCCTAGCTATTACATACACCAACCAGAAAATTAGTTGTCTAAAGCTCTAGTTTTCCCAGCACGTTATTTACAGTTGCAATACATTTCACATTTTGACAGTAGTGAAATAATTAGAAATAATAGAAATAATGAATGAATTTGTGCAAAAACACGATTTATGAATTTACACAAGGCAACAAATTTTAATCTCACCAATTTATTAAATGACTAAGTTTCTTTCCAGTCAAACATGATATTCGACACTTTAATTACGTAGAAGACAAAGTCCACCCGCAGCGACTGGTGGGATTCAGGACGACAGAACTAACCCCAGTGTCGACTACCGGTCGGACGTCCTGGCCCATGATAAAACGACTATATAGTCTGTATACACTAACTTGGTGTCTGAACCCTTGGCTACCTGCGACCGTCCCCCCGTTGCTCCCTTCCTCACCCAGCTGTTTCCTTGCAGCATAGTTAAAATGTTTAGGAAAATATAAGCAAATTGATACCAAACACGACACTATTTCGTTTGTAAAAGCCATTTATATAGTCATGTGTTTATTCAATACTTCATTTCTACTTAACTTTGTTAGGAAATTTAAAAAAAATAAAAACAACAATGTTGTTAAGCATGTATTAAAAAAGTTAAACAGTGCAGTGTTAACGCTAGTAGGTAACTCATCCCGTAAACAGCTAGTTAAGGGCTAGTAAGGGTTCAGACGCCTAGTTAGTGTATACAGACTATAGTCTACAATTTCACATCTCCTTTAAACAATAAACAACGACCTCCGAACGGAGTGAAATCTGTTTTGTTGTATGTTTGTAATTGTGTTTTTATTTCCCTGATGAAGGATGAGTCATCCGAAACTGCAGTAGAGTTAATGTAAGAAGTACCTAAACTAGAGGATTAGTAGACGTATATTAATATATCGAAACCAAATCTTGAATTATCAACAAAAATAAATAATAATAAACGTCCCCGAGATATGGCTAAATATACCCATATAATAAATTTGATTGAAATCGGTCGACGGGTTTAGGCTGTAGTTCACTGCACTTACGACTGACAGATATTATTCCAAAAACTACTTTTATCCACCACAATCGTATTTTTTACTCATCACACAACTTTCCCTATACTACGTATATGTGGAACAGTAAAAATACTAATTCTTGGTAATTTACTAGAACACAGTAAACACTACAGCTTTTCTTAGTTATCCATCATTCAGCAGCCAACTTATTAATTATTTCAATAAAATTGACTGTTACGTTCTGGTTGACCGAAAAGCCTCTAAATATATTCTGATAAATTATCAAGAATTAGTTAGATATCTCGGCTATTCCTAGAATTAAAACAAAGATATCATGTTCACCTTAAAAAAGAAACATTTTTTTCATACTTTTTTAAACTCACAGTTTAATAAAGATATTACGTTTTAATAAACACCATTTTGAAATGGTTAAATGCAATTTTATAGGCCTAAGATTTTGCGGTACACTGCAACCCAAAGTTTACGAAATTTGTTATCGATGTCTCATTATTTTGTTTTTGAAAAATAAGGAAGAGAGATTGACGGGAATCGAAGTATTTTTGAACGCATGTTTATACGAACATTTTTCTTTATTTTCATAACCAGAAACACTTCCCAAAGTTGCCATCCTTACTGAACAATCAAGATGAAGGTCAAAGCTGGCAAAAAATACAAAAATCTAAAATTCTTCGAAACCGCTTTACAAAAAACAAAAAGCTAATGGCGTTGTTTGATGTCTGGATATTAGTTGCATGCAGAGTATTTAAATATATCCTTGACTGCATACATGTTATTATCAAACACGTATTTCTCTTGGCTATTGTTTGGTTTTACACACCCAGTGTATGTTTCATGGAACCAGGAAACCGAAAAATAATTTTCGACGCCATTCATCGTTGTCGTTGTAGTCTGTACGTAAGCACTATATTATGGTACGAAGATAATAAAACACAATTTTTTTATTTATTTTGTAACTTCCACTTTTTATTAGTCTAGCCGACTAATGGTTTCACCTTCTAAGGCATTGATGAGGCTGTATTACTTAGGTAGAGGGGATTATAGTGTGCTTATTGAAATTCAGAAAAAAACTAATTTAAAAGTAAAAATGGTGGCCATTTTAAACAGTTCCGTGTTCATATCTCGTGTGTTATTCAACACACTAAATTAGATACAAAGTGTAGGTTTAAATTCTGCATCTAAAGGTACCACCCCCACATCTTTATGATGGCATATAGCGAAGTTATTGTCAAAAACGTATTTTCGAGTTCTTATCTCCAAACAAAAAAGTTATGTTCTTATACAGTATAACAAACACACAGAACACAATTCTCACAAAAAATACGCCTAAGTATCAGACGCGTTTCAACGACAAGGTCGTCCTCTTCAGTGATACACGAGCTACACCAATCAAACTATAACTGAATCTAACATTGCGCCGAACCCCATATTTATACAAACTGAAGGGGGCGTGGCTTATTATTTTACACTGCCAAGGCGATAGTACGCGCCACGTGTCAATTTAACTACTTAAGATTTAATATATAGCTAATACAAGATAATCGAACTAACCCTACATTTAACTTGTTTTAATTATTGAAACTACCCAGTTAAATTCAAACACTGCACTTTAAAAAAAAAAAACATAAATATAAATTGTATTTAAAAATGTAATTTTTAATTATGTAACTTATAACTTTCATTTTTATCCCGGCCCTTTAAATGATTTTTAGAAAAAGTACATCAACTCAGTTTTAGTCAATTGGAAGTGAATTTATAAACTATTTATGCTAAAGACCGTAGGTGCTTGGTGTTATTCCATTTTATAATTAAAACAAACACTTTTTAGTATAAACCACAACTTTATTTTAAATTTACCGACTATGGTTTCGCTAGTTATAGCATTGTCATGAATGTAAACTACCTTGACAATGCTGTAACTAGCGAAACTATGGTCGGTAAATTTTAAATAAAGTTGTGGTTTGTTTTAATTAGTGAATTTATAGATAATGTTTTTTAGAAATACCATCATTCCGAAAATAAATATTCTCATAGTGTTCTTAGGAAGTAATGTGATTTTATGATATTGTATATCATATCATGTTCACATATAAGATTGAAAAAGTTTGTGCACTGATTTTTTCGTAGAAGTTACACTTAAAAACACTTAAATAAATTAAAAGGTGAACTGATAACACAAGAGTAAAAGTGTGCACCAAATCTCAACAATAACCAATACAACTACTATATTATAATCTATATACTTAGTGCACTGAGTTCTTAAGAAACCTTTGAACCGATTTTTATGCTTGAAGTGTCTAAAAAATGTCCAGAGGTGAAGATTTGCCGAAATTCTTCATTATTTTGATAGATATTTACCAAAGGGCAGGAATTGGCCTTAAAATTCAATTTTAGTCCTACTTCAAATTACCAAATACTAATTTTAAATATCACAGCTAAGTATATTACAGCTAATAAACATCACAATGTTATTGTTTAATCTATATTATTATTAGTGAGTTGTGATCTTCATTTCAGAAAGAAAAGAAAGATAATTATTGGCTGTTTTTATATGGAGACATCTTTATTATATAAGTTGTGCACACCGTTTAGATAGTCTAACAAAATTAATTAATATCATCGAAAATTAGTTTTTAAAATGTTGTGCTAGGCTTTACACGTGCTGATTTGTAGCCATTTATATATTTATTGCGATAACAAACCATTTACATAAAATAACAGATAAAACAGCTGATTGGATTCATCATCATCAATAATTAAATTATTCCGATAATTTTAGGTTAGGTCTAGTCTGGAATAATATAAATAATTTTGGAACAATATTTGAAACAAAGTTTTCTTTTAAAATATAACACATGCAACAGATTATTTGATTCATCAGTTTCAATAATTCAAGACAATTTCAGGTTAGGGCTAGCTTAGAAACTCATATGAATACATTTAGAACAGTATTTGAAACAAAGTCTTGGCCTACAATGTAACAGATGAGGTCAATTAGCTTCAATAATTTTAGGTTAGGCCTAGCCATTTAACAAACAAAATGCAATTAACTCGATTCAACCCTGGAATCTAACCCCCCCCCCCATAGGAGACGTGTATCCTATCTGAGACTAAAAAACCAAATAAATAATAACAAAGGTAGTTTATTGATGGACAAAACCAGATCACAAAGTTTTCGCTGAAAATGATGTAAAAAATTATTTGGGCAAGATCATAGACGATTTATTTAGATATATAATTATCAAGTTATTATATTAGCTGTTCAACATTTCAGTCCAAAATTTTTATTTTTTTTAGTAGTCCGCATTAAAAACATAGATGGGGGAAATTATTATATTATTAGTTCCATACATATATTAAAGACGAACTTTTATAACAGCAGGATTAGCTAAAATAAATGTAATGGAAATATTTTACTCATACAACAATGTTTTGACGATTATGTGTTGTGAAATTAATGACCAATCGATAAGTTATTTTGTAATTTAATTATTACAAACATTTGAGCCAGTTATTTTTAAAATTAAAAGTTATTATCTCATAATTGAAACAATTCAAATTCAAAGGTTGGCCACCCTGTACCCTTGTAAAACCTTTACGAAAACAACAAGAAACTCTAAGTAAATACTATAATGTGTTACTACAAGTTTTGTTGTGGTTTTAAATTGCGTTAAGTTAGTTACCGACTGCGCTATTGTTTTTAGTTAGGGTTTTCGATAAATGTTACAGAAAAAATAGTTTGGTGTTAGTGAAAAAAAAAAAATCTGGTTAACGTTACGTTTTTTATTAGTTTGTGATTTTTAACAGTTTATTAGTTAGGTTGTTTTAATAACTGTTTTGTTATATTTGTCTACTACATAATGTGTTTCCACCGTGTAATATTTTAAACTATTGAAACAAATGATCATTTTCAAATAAATAACGTTTCCAATCTTACAATGCCTGCAAAAATAGGTTCATCAAGAAGGAATACAGTGATCACACAAATAAAAATAGGCATGGTGCAATAAGCGAGTTGGTTGATTATAAAATTGCACAAAGAAATTAATTTAGTGCGGACAATAAAAGATATGGATATAACACCTGTTGTCGTCTCGGAAAGTTTTATCTGAATCCTTACCAACAATCAGACCAAATTACTAAACTTCTTACAAGTAATGATCATGATTCAAAAAACTATTGTAAGAATATAAGATCATACAATAATGTTTTAGCAGCCTGGGAAAGGTTAATAGAGATCCTTTTGTAACACTTAATCCATCAGGTATGCTCAATTTTACACATATGATGTTGTCATCGACTAACTTATAAAATAATTCTGATTGATCAGATTTATTGAACGTTATATTTTAAAATCAGGATAATTGTATTTAGTTTTTTTTTGCCAATGCGGGCATGGCTGCACAGGTTTATTAGTTGTTATTTAAACGTCATTTGAATAGCGATTTTTATTGGTTCTACAGTTGGTAAAATAGGAAGTCTAGTAGTTTGTATATTGGCTACAAGATAGCGGTAGCAGAGCTTTTCGTAGTCGTAGTAGTTTACTTCGTTCCTAGATAGCACTACATGTTTCTTTTGTTTCTGAACATTATTCAGCATGTATTTAGACTTGACTATGAATAATAGTTTTTAATGTAATACCTCTTTTCTGAATAGCGTAATTATCTATTCGACTGTTAAAGGCCATGTAGACTACGTTCACAGAGATTGATTTATGTTGCGACTTTTTGAACAAATGACCAGGTAACTAATTTTGAAAGCAAGCACTCCTACTTTTTTATAAATAACAACAAATATATCTTGTTCCTTTGACGTTAAGTACTTAGATAGGTCTTATCCGCTTCCAGAGTAGATGGATAGATTAATTAAGACATTATTTATATACATTTAATAAAATACATACAAATACTTCTATATTATGTACATAAAGACAGAATCGATGGCCGAAACCGTCTGAGTTTTGTAATTTAACAAATATCAATGAATATGAATGTGTGACAAAAAAAAAATACAGAATTTGTGGAGAGCTAAGGATTTTTATTTTATCTTCTTTCTTCTTTTTATAAGACGATGATGACCGAAAGGTTGGAAAAACAAGGGGGAAATCCAAAAGTTTCCTCCATTTCCTTTTATCTTCTTCCTATTTCATCCCCATCATCACACTTGGGTCTTACTCCACGTCATTCTTCTGTTTCCTTATCCTTCCTCCGAACCAGCCACCATAAATCTTTTTACCGTATCTCCTTCCCCCTTACCCTGTACACATTTCTAATTCACATTTCTTTGACTATTTTCATCAATCCAATCACCTCTAACTTTGTATTTCTTTTTTATTTACCTTTAGCAACAAGTTTTTGTGCTAATCCTAAAAATTGTGTTAACATAAATATAGAACTTCTGTTTCTTATAAGATTGCATGTGACACGCGTGGTTTTGTCAGTAGGTTTAGTATAAATTAATCAAAATTAAAATTTGATAATGCCTTCACCTAGGATTTATACTTTAATTTATTCCATAGCTTTCATTGATTTTGTTACTTCGAAGGTGTACCACCCTCAGGTGCTCACTGCAGTGAGTACGGGGTTGGCAGTCCCGAGTTACCTAGCTGGATTTACACCTTTTACTACATGCAGTCTTTGGTTAGATAACTCTCTTTCATATTTCCTATCGTGGCTTTCTTATTATTTTCCTACCCTGACACTATTAGAGGACTAGGGATTTTATTTTATGTTCTTTTCTTTTTTTATAAGGCGATGACCGAGAGGTTTTCGCCGTTAATCAACAAGAAAAAATAATAAATAGTATTCCTGTAATTTCGAATTACCACATAATAACTTTCAGTACTAAAATGGTTCTGTTTTTAAGTATGGTTTGGTGTCCATAGCCTGGATGACCTATTTTAAAATATTTAATTAATAAATAATTCCGTACTCTCAGGGGCTCACTACGGCCATGGCAATTCCGAGATATCCTAGCTGGCTTTACGTTTTCCCACGTGGTCGTGGTCTAGATTCCTCTGACTCTCAGTGGCTCATTATAGTGAGTACGAGCATGGCAATCCCGAGATATCTAGCTAGATCTACACCCTTTCCATGTAGTCTTTGGTTAAACCCTCTTTCGTTCGTATTGACCAACTCTTGTTCTTGACGCTTAGAGTATCAAGGTTTAGGGTCTTTATTTTATGATCTCTTTCTCTTTTTTTTATAAGGCGATGATAACTGAAATGTTTTTGGTCTTTAAACAAGTGAAAATAAATCGATTCCTTTCCTTCATCAAGTTTCCACCAACTCTTCCGATCCTAACACTATTGGAGTAAGTATTCGAGTGCTAGGGGTTGTTATTTTATATTCTCGTTTTCTTTTTTTATCAGACGATGATGACCAGGAGAGGGGTTTCGCCTTTAAACAACGGGGAAAATCGTTTTATCATCGTCAACATAAGTTGAATATAACAAGTTTAGTATTTCAGTACATTGATGATTAATTGCACTTAATTAAAAGAAATAAATAATAGTTTTGTTTATAAACAATGTATTTTGGAGAAGCTAAAAATTATGCATTCGTTATTATTTTTGTTTCATTTCCCGCCCCTGCATTTTTAGTAAATATTTCTGAAAAATTACTCCTCAAAAATATAACCTTTGTTTTTCTGATGTCCTTCACGTTTCATGGCCTCAGTAAACAGGATAATGTGACTTTCAACGTATTGGTTGTCCCTCTGTTTTGTAGTTGTTGTCTGTACGTAAACAAAGTGAATCTTAAGATAAGAACATGAAATTTTGTATAAGGGATTATAGAGTATACTCAAATAGAACCCTATTGAATTGTCAAATTGGCGCCCATTAAAAACTATTTTTATTCATATCTCTTGATTGTAACATACTAAATAAGATAACAATTTAGATATTTCAATTTTACATGTAATAGTACCAACTATGACAGTGATCAGCAATAGCTTATTCTATGTAGATTGATATTTAAATCCACAGATACAACTAGATTCTTCCTAGAAGGTTATCTCTATGAAACGGAATTGGCCTCTTTGTTTTGTCAGTATTTTTGGTGTAAATTAATCAAAATTAAATTTGAAAATGTCCTCACCCAAGGATTTATACCTTGGTTTTTTTCCTTCCATATCTCTTTCACTGATTTGTTACTTCGAAGGTGTACCACCCACAGGGAGTATGGGCTCAACAAGAGTGTCTTCAAGGGCAAAAAGCGTTTTATATTTAATGCTCTTTTCTTCCTTTCTTTTATAAAGTAGATTTTTGCCTTTTAACAACAAAAGAAAAACTGAAGTTGTAACCTTAGGCCTATAACGTATTAATTACAACAAACTAAGTTGTCAATCTTCTAGAAGTCGCAATTCTAATTCTACAAAGTTGGCATGTTGGTCTTAAAACATGACCATGCATTAATAAACACTATCTCCATTTCATTGAGAATTGTATTTTTCTTTTTTACAAATTAAATTTATTTTAAGTTTATGACAAATGTTGGTTTCTCCTTATTTGTTCATTACAATCAAAAGTTGCAAATTGTTTAAAATAGAAGTTTGTTTTTGAAAGTAAATTATTTCTCGCTCCAACTACTGTTTCTTCCATATTTAGACTTGTCTATTCTGACATGTTGTGTTCCCTAACAATTCATAAAGTGTGTTATTCCGTCCATTTAGCACATAATATATTCAACACTGAAAAAAAAAACAGTGAACGCACTTTGCACTTTGTAACACGCTCATACAGAAAACCAAAACAAAATGTATGAGTTGTCGATCATAAAATAAACAATTGAAATCGTCGAAGACCACAATATCCGTCGAAACCTTTTTGATTAAAAATTCCGAGGGGACCGACCTAGATGGATCTACACCTTTCATACGCTTGGGGTGGAACCCTCTCTTTCATCTTTTCTGTCAGATTTGTCTTGATCAACTCTTATCCTTTTCCGACCCTGTGGCGCTATTAGAGTATTCGAGTGCTAGTGGTTTTTATTTCATTTGGTTTTTCTTTTTTTATATATAAGACGATGATGTCAGACAGAGTTTTTACCTTTAAACAACAAAACAATTTTTTTTAAAATACTTTTTGTATTTCCTAAATTACTCAAAAACCCTAATTTGTATTGAACATGCAGTTAAGGAAATTGGTATGATTACATTTAAAACTTTACAGTTCATCATAATTTGGAGGCGGAGGTTTCTTCACTTTTTAACCCAAGATTTTAGAAAGATTGTGCCAATACGATTTGTTTGGGTCCTAAGTAGCTTCATTTTATCAAAATCCGTATAATCGTTATGGTTATGCCCTATTTAATGAAATGCATTATTAATAGAGCTTTGGTATTGTGGAGGATACACCGTAATTTTATTAACTAAAATAAACAGTTTCAAATAGTTTATTGTATATAAGCTATTATTTTATTTTTGAGAAAGAAGTAAATACAGTAAATTTCCCCATTTATTTCTTATGGATAACTTGGTAGGCTTATACAAGGGTGTTCTTTGTTCGAATTTCTGTGAATTGAAAAAAGACATAAACAAGAATTTTCCTTGTTTTTAAAGGTTGAAAAACCTCTCAGTCATCATCGCCTTATTTAAAAAAAGGAAGAAAAGAACTTATAATAAATATCTCTAGACCCTCGAATACTATAATAGCGTCGGGATTAGTAGAGAACAAGATTTGGTCAAGAAAGACCTGATAGGAAAGATGATAGAGATGCCTCTAACCTTCAACGCGTTATGGTCAAAAGTAAATAATATAATATCGGGCCCCTTAGACCAATAACCACCCTAGGTAACCAATTCTTAATTATAAAAAACTTATTTGGAGGACAAAATTATAAAAAGTGACTGCACTCAACTCTAACGTAGTCAGGTGGTTGTAAGGATTAGGCCTATTTGTAACTCACCTATTTACATATAGTATACAATTACCGCGGTAGGACATTCAATAAGACTTCCCGAGAATCTCCGGAACGCCAATAAAAACTTACTCCGACATAATAATTTAGACAACCCCATTAAACTAAATAAATTAAGGGGAGGCAACACATGTCCCCAGTTCCTGCTGTGCTCCTCTCTCTACTAATCGTCTGCTATCCCACTGCCATCCGAATCTAAGCAAACAATCGCAAGCAGATTACGAGCAAGATTCTGGTACCTAACTAGTGACATCGTCACAAACCCAAGACTACATGGGAAAGGTGTGGATCCAGTTGTAGTCTCTTGGGATTGCTACACTATAGTGAGCCTCCAATAGTGACAGATATTCCAATGCTTCGCTTATATTTAAAATCGTCCAAGCAAAAATCTTATTTCATTGAAGTCGATTATTTAATGGTAAAGGTTAATTTTCGGTTTTTACCAATTATTCCAGAAACGTATTTTTCTTTTACTTGCAATTTAACACAATTTTAACGTTAGAACTAATATAGAGAAAATCGTAATTTCCAGTTTTGGTCTTTTAGCAATTATACAAAAATTTTGATCAAAATTTATTCATTTGTTGTGGTCTGTAGCCTTGCACAGACAGACAAACAGACGATTGGGAGACATAATTAACTGGAAAAACTCAACATTGTTTATTTTTTGACTCATAACATTACTTTCTCTGTACTTTATATAATGTCAGAAAGTAAACCTGCAGGTCTATTAACGTGTGTACGATGACTGTTGTAGACAGGTAGAGGCGACTGGCGCCCCATATCCGTGCAAAGTATAAACACTTATTTTGTTAAATAATGATAAAGTTAAACAATATTGCGTGACTAGGCTACTTTACATTAAGTACAATTATTATTACTTTTACGATATGCAATTTTACCAAATTAAATTAAATTTAATCTCCTAGATTAATAATATGGGTATTATTAAATTATTTATCCTTTTTATAACATTCAGAAGTTTTTTATAAAATCTGTTTTGAATGGTGCTAACTGTTTATGCGACGAAATGGTCCAAGCAATTGTAAAAATGTTAAACAAACTGACAGATTGAAGATGTGATAAAAATCACGCTGTCCAAACAAATCTTAATAATTATTTAAATAAAGAAAAAATTGTTTTAACCACGTTTTTAAAACGGAGTAAAAAGTATAAAATAATTTCTCATAGTCCCTTACAGATTTATAACTCCATACAGATTGTCCTGAAAATTTTTGATTCTGAATTTTTAATAGCAATGAAAATGTAAGATTTAAAACTAAAAACGTGAGGCGCATGAAATAGACAATTGAAGGTTATCTCTCTATTGATTTAGGAGGTACTTGACTTCCATTAGAAATTTTCTCAACGACAACAACAGCTGCTCATTACACTCCTTGTTATTATAACTTTCCATTAAAAAAAATTGGGGGTTACCAATTAAAGATAAATCAAATCCCTATTTTTAATGAAATTTAGCACTTTTTCAAAATCGATTTCCATGTCATTTTAGAGCTCACAATAATAAGGGGATTTCCCCATTAAAACTTATTTGTACCCCCAACGGTTCAAAAGTTAGCTATTGTAACATTTTAGGATCAAACATTTAATTTTCTGAATTTTAAGTGCATGTAATTAAACAGCTAAAGATTTTAAAAAACACCTAAGAATAAATCGTTCTTAAAATATTGTTTTACACCTGAAAAAAACCATAAAATACAGGGGTGTACCATAACAAATTTCAAAGTTGGCAGCCATATTGGAAAATGGCGGTAATTTTTAACATTTTACAAAATGGATTTTTAAACTTCATTGAAAATAAAAGAAGGTTCCCCATTTAAAGTACTCTTTCCACATTTATAATTCAAAATTTAGCTATTGTAACATTTTAGTTGGGACAATTACGCCATTTAGAAAACCAGTGTAACAACTGTTTTAAACAAACTAATTCTACTAGAATGGAGCCCTTAATCTACCAATACAATTTAACATTTCGTACAAGAAACCAACATTTAGTTATTTAATTTAGATGATCAGCTTGTATTACATTGTGTGGTGGGGGGCCTTATGCCACTCATCAACTTATTTATCCTTGAATGTGTGTAAGTGATAAGGTTTTTGCTTAGTTCTACAACATGTAATTTTTTACATTTTTACGAAGCCTAAAAATTGTCATTTTTGAAACAATGTATTTCAAATTTGCAAAATTCTTAAAATATTTAATTTAAAAAAAATTGATCCATTTAACCCTTTTTGACCTAATTAAGAATCAAAAATTTTAATACTTTTTTCTTTACTTAAAAAACTAATCCCCCTAACTCTGATAAGTTGGGTCAGACAAAATTGTATTATTTAAATGTAACTGCTTCCATTTCATATCTAACCTTCAAACAAGATGTTTGACATTGACAATAAGCTAGGTCCTGGTTCAATGGTTGTGCAGAGCATGTCACCCTCTACATGTCCTGCTAGTTTTTGTAAGACCTTGTTATTCCCTCAGACAAATAAAAGACTATTTGTAATAGACTATTTACTTTTTTATTGTGTTGGTATCCAGTCCTTAATTAGGAACTATTTTATTCACATTAAGGCTGTCCTGTACCAGGATGTAACTAACTGTTCAATTCAGTTTTGCAAATCTTGTCACTTTCTAATTGAAATTTAAAGACAAATTGATGTAATAGGCGTGAGTTACTTCAAAACTATCATCGTACAAAACTAATTTTAAAATGCGGATTAGTCCCTAACGAGTATCCACTCGTTTCGCGGTCTCGGTCCTCGGAGTTCTACATTTGGAAGGAGACTTTGTGTCGGTGACTCGGCCCTGCGTATTTTCGTATAAATTTTACGGATATAAAATTTACTTTTGAGGTCACGGTTCAATATACATTGTTGACAATAACTTCGTTATTTTTATCGTAGATACTTGTGATTTGTATAATCAGTCCAGGAAAGTTAGACATAAAAAGACGGAATAAGCGACATTTTTACTCTGAGATTTTTTTATGGAAAAGTGTAGGTTTTGCGGTTAGAAAACATATGTTACACACGCGGCCACCAGCAACATACAGCGTTTTGAGATATATATACCAATAACTGCCAATATCTCAAACGAGATGAATTTTCGAAAAAAGTTATTAATAAAATTGTTGTTCAAAATTAAATTTCTTACAAAATTGCTCCTATGAAAAATATAATGTTCCCGTAAAAGTGGAAAAACTGCATGTACATATAAGTTTTAAATGAACTACATATTATGTGAAAATTAATGTTTTGAGTCAGGTATGGGTTAACATACGTTTGTATATGTTGCATCTGTATATACGTTGATAGTCTAGTGGAGTTGTATTATTTTCTTGGTTGCCATAGCAACGTGTAGAGACGTTATGTGCTGGAGTAAAAGATTATTAACGTTTTTGGTTTTCAAATTAAGACACATTTTATTGAGTGCACGATAATTTTTACCTGAAAAACCCTAGATATGGAAGTCCATAAAAAATTGTTAAAAATAATAAATAAAAATAGTTGTTTTTTAATTATAAATTTTTTTAAATTACTACAGTATTAGTAAAGAAGTCATTTTTCCATAATAAAAATTGATAAACTTTTTTTTATTATACCTTTGCAGCTCCAGAAAATTCCTTTCTTATTGTCATCAAATTAAAATTTTCAATTTCATTATATTACAAATTTTTATTTTTTTTAAATATTCGAAATATTTTTTTTCTTCAAATAATCAGATTTTTCTGGAAAATATTAAAAAACGCATAATTAATTCGTAATGTACACCCTCGAAAACCTATAAAATGATATCTTGATGCTCATAAATATTCAAATCTTGGAAAACTATATAATATTGTCCAAGACTTTTCGGCAATTTTCTTTTCTCTAATTGACTTTTGTTATTTAAAAATGAATCGACCATTGTTTTAGCTCCAAAGCATTAATTTTTACATTTAATACATACACTCGTTCCGCTTTTACAGGAAAACTATTGGGAAAATCTATATTTTTCATAGGAGCAATTTTGTAGGACATTTAATTTTGAACAACTTTTATTTATAACTTTATTTCGAAAATGCATCTCCTTTGAGATATTGGCAGTTTTTGGTTAAAAAACTCGAAAAGTCATGTGGATATAGGGTGACAAGTCTGGAACCGCCTTCCAGCTTTTAAATAACAACAGATAAAAATACCAAGTTCAGATATCATTACTGGTGACAGTAACCTACATTTCTGTGCAGTTAATGATCCTGTCTACATTTCTGTGCAGTTAATGATCGGATGACACTTTTGTACAATGAAGTCCGGTTTGCGGCATTGTTTTCAGTAAAACAAGGCCTTTAAAATAATGTACAACTCAAGATAAGCTGTCATTAAATATTTTCTCTGGACTCCTTGTGGGCCGTACCCCAAAGGTATCATCCGGTACCATCCAGAAATGTATATGCTATATGCTATATCTCCTAACGCTGTATGTTGCTGGTGATCGCGTGTGTGACATATGTTTTCTAACCTCAAAACCTACACTTTTCCATAAAAACATATCAGATTAAAAAGTTTGCTCATTTTTTCCTAATTTTCCTGGACTCCATTACAAGCAGAATTTAAACCCGCATATATTATTATATAATTTAGTCTGTTATATGCTGAATAACATGCACCATATAAACGAAAAACAGTTCAATGGGCGCCATTTTGACATTTTCTATTAGATTTTTCTGAATTGCAATAAGATTCTTCTATATGAGCACACCATAGTTCCCTATACCAAATTTTATTTTCCTTTCTTATTTTTTGTGTTGAACGGTATGTCGAAAATCATTTTTCTGTTTACTAAGACAGAAAAAAATTTTTTTTCTGTTTTTTTTTAACAGAAAAAAAGAGGTAAATTTTTTGGACGATTACAAACTTATCGTATACTCGGTTAGTTAAGATGTACAATACCATAACAACCTCAATCTATAGTCACAGCATCGGACGAGTCTAAAACAGCTGTTCAAAGATTGTATTAAAATAAATTCTTAACATGGTCGTTATTTATCTGTTACAAGGTGTGGTATTTACGATGTAATCATTACATATTTATTAAATTATGTATAATATTTAAATACCTACATGCCGTGATAAGTTACATTCCTTAGCGTACTGCATCTTGTTATTCAAGTTTATATTTGCATGTGCAACCTACGTGCTGCATCATGTAACATGGCCTGTTCCATGTGCCAACGCGATTTGATACGTCTTGTGATCAATTTATAATTACTATGTGAAAATTGATGTTATAAATGAAATTTGCGCTTTAAAAACTATAAAATAATTAACTAAGTTTATTTCCTTAGAAAACAACAACAAAATAATCAACAGACATTAAGTGAAAAATTATTATTAATAGTAAATAAGTTGATGGGCGTCATCGTGGTACTTGCCCAACCATATCATTATATGTAATAAAACCAGATCCTCCTAAATGTAATTCCCAAAATCTAAATCTAATGTCTAGCAGTTGGTTTCTTGGGCCTTGTAGAAAATATTAAATTGTATTGATAGATCCAGTAAAATTGTTGTTATGGCAACAAATAAATAGTAATGGAAATAACAGCTGATGTTTTAATAAATTCCAATTACATCTGATTACAAGAAATAGTTTGTTGGGGATGGGACAACAAATAACGAAACCACAACAGTTTACAGTTTTTACTTATTTTTGAAAGTCTTTGTATTTTAGTCTTAAAAAGACAAACTACAAGTATAACTTTGGTTTCTAATTTTTATTGACAAAGATAAAACTAAAAATAGTAATTGATGCTATGGTTAGATTAACCATAGCACGTTATGTTTTGTATATTGACCGTGCTATTCTTAAACATTGAAATCCCTTTCAAAAAATTACAAGAGGAGCTACAAATAAAAAGGATCAATTTATAAGCTTTGAATTTAGTTTTAGTTAAAATAAGAAAAAAGTAGAGCTCAGGGAAAGAGAAGGGTTAAGAGGGAAAGAGGAGGAGAAAAAGGGGAAGAAGATTAAAAAGGGGGATAGAATAGGATAGAGAGGGATAGGGAGAGGAAATAATTGATGACGCAAGTACGAGTTGTTAAAATTGTTTTAATATTTGATTACTGTTCTCCTACTGCTGTAAAACTGCAGTAATTTTCCTACTGATTACTTTTAATTTTTGTAAATGCGAAGAGATATTGCAAAATATTTTTGTATGTATTTAAAAGAGAAATGTTTTAACATAATGCGAAATGGTAATTATAAATATCTTTCATCTATTTTTCACATTATCCTGTAAATTTTTCTTATAATATATTATATCCCTTTATGACTGTACGGTGGTAGATTTTATCCTACTGATATATTTATAGACCCGAAACTTTGCCTAGAATAGTTGACTGTGCTCTAACGTTCTGACTAACCTAACCAAACGGAGGCAGTAAATCTATAGATATAAAACACCTAACCTAGACCATAACGGCACTCCCTTAGCTGGTGTCAGTGTCTCGGTCCTCGAAGCTCTACATATCTGAAGGAAATTCCATTCGCTACCCTCATTTGGTAAACTCGGCACTGATGAATCTCATAAGTATACAAATATCACCTTTTTTTTCGAGTTGATGGTTCGACATTAGATTTTTGACAATAACTTCGCAATTTATCATATTAGAAGGGTGGGGTTGGTATCATTGCATGCAATATTGAAATCTCCAGTTGTTGTTTAATTAAGTGTGTTATAAGCTGAATAACATACGAGAGATGTAAAAAGAAACTGTTTCCATTTTGAATTTGTTTCTTCTGATTTTCGTTAGGGTTCTATATGATGATACTTAACAAAATTCATTTTCCTATCTTATTTTTGTGGCTACTATGTGCTTACGTACAGACGACAACGACGACAGAAGGACGGCATGTCGAAGTGGCCATGAAACGTGAAGATCAGTCAAAAAATGGAGGTAGAATTTTAGTAATGACCAAATTTATTAAAACGTATGAACAATATACTAAATACTAATTCGATTGTTGCTTCTGAAGAAGTAGGCTACAGGTTTCCAAACACAAGGCGTATTTGAGGCTTACATTGTTAAAAAAAATAATAGTCTAGTTATCAGCTGTAAAAGAATGATGTCTTAAAATAACAAGAAAGTCGAAGATAAGTTTTGTGCAAAATAATGAATAGTCTACAGATTAATCTTTAGTCACGTGTAAAATTATTAATCAGAGATCGTTCATTTAGTAAGTGATTAATCTTTCAACACTATCCATGGAAAACAGTTTTTCTGTATAAACAAATATTGAGCTCAACTTGTGAGATGTTTTAAAATTAAAATTGATCACAATTTGTCACAAATACGTTTGTTAAATCAAATATGATTCGATGACAATGTTGCCATCTTCAATGGTGCGTCACTAAAGGTGACAAAATTGTCGTTGAAACGCGATTGATTTAATAAACGTTTTTTGATAAATATTTATTTTAAGCGATTCTTTAATTTTGGTTTTTTTTTTATTAGAGAAATTTGTGTGATGGGTCACTATTTAATATGCGGAATCATTAGTTTAGAGGTCCTTTGAGTTCATAAAAATGAGTTTTAGAATTATGTCTGTCCGTCGTAAGTGCATTATTCTACAGACCACATTCGTGGACCTAATTTAAACAATTTTGGTATAAGGGTATATTTGTATTATATTTGTATCTCACAGTTTTTTGAAACACAAAAATACAACTACCATAAGAAAAAACACAAAATTGCATCAACGATTTTGATCAAATTTTGCTCAAGTGTAGTCCTAAGGACACTAATAAAACGTATTGGTCGCCATCACTCCAAAAGTATATCTTCGTGAATTATCGGTAATAAACAAAAATCTGTCATGGTACTGTTGTTAAAAGACATAATTCTTTTATAAATGAGTCCTTATAAATCCTTATCTTTAATGAATATCAAGTTCCACCTCATATCTCATTTTATTATTTATTTTTCTTGTTGTATAAAGTTGAAAAAGCTCTCGGTCATCATCGCCTTATAAAAAAGGAAGAAATGTAGGCCTACATAAAATAAATATCCCTAGACTAAGAATGCTTTAAAACGTCAGTGTTGTTAGAGACCACATAAGTAAGATAAAAGAGAGGGATCTAGCCCAAGGCTATATGATATAAAGTGTATATCCACTTTAAGTCCCTTGGGATTATCACGCTTTTACTGTAGTGAGCTCTGAGTACAACTGGCAATATGCATGACAAGGTCGAGATCAGAAAACCAGATACATAAAATACATTTTGGAAAATAGCTAATAACTGTTTAAAGGAAATACACATGTATTATGGATAATGCAGGAACCACTGACGTAATAAAGGATCCAGGCTAGACAGTTGCATCCTTGGCCAACTTGTTGGTAACCGTTAACTTCCTTAAGCCTCGAGCTAGAACAATGTAAGGACGCTTGACATCAATCGCAGCCGAGGAAAGGTCAGATTTGTAACCATAAGCTATCACAGTCGGTGTGGCTTCTAATTACTTAATTGTATTTCAATCTGACAATGTTATCCTTCCCTTATGTACAGGATAATTGATGAATAAACGGTAAAATATTCAGGTTGCAATTCTACTGGTAAAATTAACGATAAAAGTTCATATAAACATGGACCCGAAATCACTTAGTTTCCTGTCTAACCGGCAATTTTGTTTATACAAAAAACATTGGTTTAAAAATAAATACGATATTTAGTACACACATTTTTTATATTACATTCTAAAAATGTCAAAAACAAAGACTATTTTGAATATTTTCGAAGTGGCGACGATTTAAAATATTTAACGTCGACTATCTAGAAAACTGTTAACTTTACAAAAACATTACAAGAGAATTGACCTTTTTGTAAGGTCAAAGGATAACCTAGTTATAAACAAAAAACTAAAAATTGTATTTCTTAGTAGTTATCTGAAACACTTAAGATTATCCTAAAATCAAAACATTACAAATGTGTATGTTTATTAGGCGAAGAAATTCATATGTTGGTACTAGGCCGCTTAAAAGACTCCATAAAATAATTGTCCCTATATACCTAAAGTCATTAGGTTTTAGCATACGCTGACCCTTTTATTTATTCATAGCTGTATGGTTATAGAAAAATATTTGATACATTAAAATCTTTAATTCACCAAAAGTTATAATATAAAACCTACTTCCGGGGGGCGGCCGATCCAAAGTCCCGAAAAGATATCATTAAGTAGACTCTAACATCCAGATAATGTGATGGAGAGCCATCCTGTTGAAAGACATCATTTGGCGAATCTTCCTCCGCCTGAGGCATAATCCATTCCGGTAGCATGTAAAGTAAACAAGGCCAGTGATTGTTTTCTTAATAGAAAAGAAGGAACCCTACATTTTGCGTCTGCACATAGTCGAAACAAGTTTACTTTGGGAGAGTCCTTCACTCTTTGACTCCGAAATGTGGGTTATCAGTACACCAGATCCTAACGTTGTCCCGTTTAAATTGTCTACTTCACTTCGTCACTAACCAAGGATCTGTTCTCTTATAATTCCTGCAATTCAGTACAAAAATCCCGTCGCTTAGGCTTCACGTTCGGTTTAAATTCTTCCACTAGTTGTAATTTGTATTTGTTATAACGGAAACGCTTTCTCAAGGTACGTCACAAACTAGCCGATGTTGTCAACTTTTTTAGGTCTGCGAACGTAGACTTTGCGAACTCTGTTCACTGTCACTTGTGGTGTTTATGAAAGGCTTGACCTATTACTGCGGCATAAACAGCATTTCGTTTAGAATTGTCGTACCCAACGAGTAATGCAGATTCCAGTCATGTGAATTGCAAAACAGAAAACACCTTTTCTTGTTTTGATAACACCAATTTTTGCGATTTACACAACTATCACAGGGAATAGATTAAAACTAATCTAATATGCAAAATTTGAGGCCAAAAGCACTCTTTTATTGTTGCAAGCAGCTGATTGCTTAACATTGTTTATACTCCTACAACAGCTGTTTATTTTTGCACCATTCTTTTTAAATAACCCTGTATTTAGGCTAACTTTTTTAAAAACGTACACAATTTAGTACATACAGTTTGTCTGTAAAAAATACATATAGTAAACTGTAATTAATAGTGGTTTAATTAGTCTGGTATATGAGTTATCTCTGAATGACGGTCCCTTATAGACTGACATATATTAAAAAATTGTTTAATTATGAAATTGCTTTTATGTAATTATCAAGACCTTCATGATCAACGTATTTCAGTTAACGATTACAATGTCGGTTGCCAAGGCAATGTTTATTAAAATTCAAAACAAATTATATTTCTGTGTAAATTGAATTAAAATAATCATGGTCTCCTTAATTATTTTGTTGCAAGTGATATTGACGTTTTCATTACATTAATTGCCAACCCAGTGTGAATAATTTATTAGTGAAGCGACGCGATGCCGACGTCTAGTTTTAACTTGATCATTGGAAATTGTGTCTTTATTTTTGTGCCTTTTATTACGTAGATTACGGTAAAAAGGTTGTACTAATCTTTATGAAATTTTGGAGTAAGATTCTTTATATCTAAGTCGATGGGGGAAAGGATACCGAGCATATCTGGATTGAGAAGAATGAAGGAGTAGACATATTGAAAATGCTGATTTACTTTGTAGGACGATAATCTTGACGAGTAGTGTTAGTTCGGAAAGAATACCTTAGTTTTCTGCAAACAGGTGGCCTTGTGGCCAAGTCCTGCTTTGACGAGGACACTTGTTTGGCGAGATAGGCGGTCCCCAAATATATTTTGTTCATTACAGTCCGTGGTTATCTCAGGAATTATCTGTACAAGATAGGAGTTTATAAAAGCTCGCCTATAATTATCGTGAGCAGAATCTGAGACTGGAGCACACATTCTCTTCGATTCTGGGAAGTTTTTAATTTCAGGCGAATCTTTGCAACCATACAGTAAAAAATGTTTTGGATATTCACATATTGGACAAATTATAAAACATGTTAAATTATTTTCTTGTTGTTTAAATGGGATAAAACCTTTCGGTCATCATCGCCGCTTTGTAAATAAAAAAGAAAACAAAATAAAGTCCTACTTAGCCCTAGCGTCAGGGTCGGAAAAGTACAAGAGTTGGCCCAAGAGAAATCTGATAGGAGAAATGAAAGAGAGGGAAAACTACTGTAGATCCAGGGTCCATCCTGATTGCCTACTCACTGCAGTGAGCGCTGAGGGCAGAACTTGTTAAAGGTACAGTACTTGGCTCTTTTGCCACATTCTTCTCTCGACTATAATAGCTTCTCTATTTACAGTTAAAAACAAGTTGATGAGAACCATCATGTAACCAGATCCTCTAAATGAAACGCCCAACAGAAAGGAAATGTTAAATTGTAGTCAAGACGGTCTTACCCAGTATACGTAAATTTCTTTTGTAGTGTTGTTACACAAGTTTTCTGAACCTTTTAATTATAGAATCGTTATTTTCTTGACGTCGGAAGGATATGTATCTATTACACAGTTTCCACTCGCTTCGCTCGTGTCAGTGTATCGACCTTGAGGGACCTCGTAGCTGTACATATCAACTCGCTACGTTCGTGTCGATGACTACGTCCTGTCGGATCTGGTAACTTCAAATATTCTTGAGAGGTCATTCTCCGAAATTTCATTTTGAGAATAACTTCGCTAATTATGGTCGTAGAGATGTGGGGTTGGTACCATTACATGCAGAATTGAAATCTGTTAATTTTTATTTAATTTATTGTTTTATTGTTAAATAATACACGAGATATGAACAAAAATTATTTAAAATAGCCGCCATTTTGGCATTTTAAATTAGATTTTTGTGAATTCAATAGAGTTCACACTGTTTATGGATTTTATGTCCCTATCTACATTTACGCAGCAGCTATCATGCTTACATGCAGACGACAAAATCGTTTGTTCGGTTTCCCGAAACCATAGTTTAAAAATACGATGTAACTATGACCCTCCACAATTTAGCAATTAATATATTTAAACCTGCGCATAAGATATGCGCAATCGTTACGTTTTGGACACGCCTACAAACAAACAAATGATACTTAAACCTTAAATAATAAAATATTCCACCAGATATTGATTTACATATTTGTCGATACAAAACCGTCAATTCCACTGTACGAAATTAATTTGCAATATATGTATTTAGAAACTAGGTCGCTTAGCTCTGAAACAAGGTCGACAATTATATAACGCCGTATTGCATAACGGATCCTTACAAATTACATGCTTTCGAGAAGTTATGTGGCTGTTCCCGTGGAATCGTGTATGGTTTGACCAGTTACTACAGAATATTTATAACTGTGTTAATACGTTTTTGGAAATGATTGTACGTTTGAAACATAAAAAAAGGTACAAAATCAAACGTTCTTACACACCTGTTATACAAAAACAAATAACCGAAATTTGCCGGCGAAGAATGTTTCGGTTTAAAGGGCTAAATACTTTGCTATACATCTCAAACTTGTAAATAACTCAAAACTGGCGCCAGCAATTTTAATGAATTTTTGTAAAATACAAAATACATTTTTACGGTTGTAAGTAAATGAAAATTACAGGGTTTGGTAATTAGTTGGCATTATAAATCCTCACATATCACCAATAATTGAACTAAATTACTTGCAAAAATTATAAAATATTCGAATTTTTACAACTATGTACATCGTTCATTTTCCCTGTTCATTCATTCTCAATTCATGAACTCATTCTAAGGGGGATCCCGACCAAAATGTTTTCTTTGGAGCCTTCGAAGTTACATTTTAACAACATTTCAATAAAATCATTAGAGCAGTTTTTTAGAAAATCTGTATTTTAGGTTTGGTTTAAGGCCTTAACCTCAAAATATTAAGTTATTATAACAACAAAATATGCCGACATACTAAATTAGTTCATAATCAGTCCACACATATGGGGCTTTGTACGTTTTCTGAAAGTAGATACACATCAGATATCATTTCAACCTCTTTGTTTTGTCTCACGCAATCTCAAAATACCTTGACTTTTTTTGGCTATTTCCAAGAGAAACCACACATTTGTTTTCTACCTATCACATATGAATATGAAAGCGTTTTATTTTTCATATGTAGTTACCTTGTACAGAGAAAGTGGTTGTGTTTCAAAATATCGATATCAGATTTTTTACTTATAGGTTTTAAGGTCACCTGAATTCAAAATATTGTTTTTTGATGTCTGTCTGTCTGTCTGTCGTATGTGCAATGCTCTATAGCCCAAACGCGTGAACCGATTTTAATAAAATTAAACCCTTTCATCGAACATATAAGACAATACCACCATTCAAAATTTTAGCGCTATACATCATATTATCTTAGGAATAAACAGTAAATGGGTTGAGGCCTTGAAGAATCAGAATTTTCGAAAACTGTTTCGTTTTGCGCCTCTATGTAGTAATAGATACCTTCCCTGGAAATTTAAATTGTATCCATACAATATTTGTGAGTGTATATTGATGATGGCTCAGTCAGTCAGGATACGTTCATTTATACATACAGTAGATATCAAAATTTGGAGGTACTTGGAAAGAAAATTACGATTTTCCTAAAATCAAATTTAATTATACCTCATTACTTAATTTTTTGGTAGGTGCCCTAAGAAAAAAAGCATATTTAGAATTTTATTAAAATCAAATGTAATTATATTTCGGGATTTTTTTATTATATTAATAACTCAAAATTTTGGGTAGATGCCGTAAGAGAAAACAAAAAATTACGTTTGTAACAAAACCAAATGTAATTATATATCGAGACTTTTTTATTTGTTTTATAACTTTAAATGTTGTAAGGATACTCTATGAGAAAACACAGAATTACAATTAATTATTCAAAAACAAATGTAATTATATCACGGGACATTTTTTATTTGTTTTATAACTCAAAATGTTGCGTAGATGCTGTAAGAGAAAACACAAAATTACAATTATTCAAAACCAAATATAATTATATTTCGGGATTTTATTAAATTTTTATAACTAAATATTTTGGGTAGATGCTCTATGAAAAACACAAAATTAGGATTTTTATTAAAATAAAATGTAATTATATGTCAAGACTTTTTTCATTTGTTTGATAACTCAAAATTTTGAATCATGAAAACTTGATTATAATGAAATAAAATTTACACCTAAGATGTGTTTATGGCACAGTCGAAACAGGTTTAAGCCCTATTTAAATATTTTTTCAAGCAAGGCAGTCATGATTCATTTTGAATTTTTAACTTACAACTTTACTACAAAATTAAAATTTGGTGATCATTAGTTTTGTCTAGATGTTGTCTAGATGATTTTGGGGATGGATGAGAGAGAATGGTTTTCCAACCTTTATTATCTAAAATGTTTGTGTTTATGGTTTTGTTTATTATTTTTTTATCGATAGCTGGACATACGACGACAGAACATTAAAAAAATACATTTTTTGGTCGCAAGGAAAACTTAAAACTGATAAATTCGCAAAAAACTCTACTTTAAACCATCTTTATGTATGTGTATAAAAGTAAGTTAGTTAATCAAAGTGGCAAAGTCAAAGGACTTTTCTTTATTTATCCAACAATAACTGTAGAGTCAAGACGTAAAAATAATTAATAAATAGAAAGTGATAGGCCTATTAGAATGTCTGCTGAAACCTTCACCAGCTGATGGCATACCACCTCTGACCTTGAAATACAAACACGTGTTTGACTGTATGGCGTGACTGAGTGCGTGTTGTTGGCTACTGAATAGGTCTAATAAAAAATTGTCATTACGTCTTGGGGATATTTGATTTATTTAGGAACACCTTGGTGGACACTTGTTATACAAATCCAGTACTAAATCTGTCATTAGAAGTCGGAATCAAAAGCAGATGGTAAGTAGTTTACAAAAGTCACAATAATATTTCTGTGTAGTTGGTAGTAAGCTTTGGTATTGTTATTTTATTGATCAGCTTGTTTGACAATATCGATCTTAGTAACGAGATTTGTAGATCATTATACTGTTTTCGTCGTACTGCTTCAAAACAGCTGTTTACAATATATGCATTGAGATGCTAAAGTTGTTCTTTTTAGTCCTAGGACCTAAAAACATCAGCTGAGATCGAGGACCTCAGCTGTTACTTCGTTTATACGAATTAATTAACTATTGTAAAGCATCTATAAAAACAACCGATACTCTCGATTGTAAATAACCGTTAAAACAGCTGTTACCATCGATTTTAAAGCAAATAGGTTATAACATTTTAGTTTTTGTGAAATTGTTTTCTTATACTATTTGCAGTATAACGAAAAATATAGTTCATCACTTGGACCAAAAGAGGTTTTTGATCCTCGCTCATTTTCCGGTCGTAGAACGATTGGCACACATTTTTAGCCGATTTGGAATGTCTTAATTGCGAACAGTCCAGATTGCGAACAAGGGTAAAATCGTCCAGACTGCGAACACCTCAAAAATGCCGAGGACTACCTGAACATGAGTCGTCCAGACTACGAACACATATTTGGAATCTGTAAAAATGGTTGAGTCAATTGCGGACACTAGAGATTACTACTACCTGACATGGGTTTGACAGGTCTCTGCAAATATTTCAATACTGGAAATACTATGATTTTTCTATAGTCCAAAATTTCATTTTATGGAATTTAAACTCGAAAATATACAAAAAGTATACTTCTATATACATAAATATACAAAAATATACATATCTTTGACTTGCAATACCTGTCTATGTTGCCAAAAACTCGGTCGATTTCCTATAATTCTTCTATCTTCCAAAACTCATCTAATTTCCTTATAACTGGAATTTAAACTCCAAAAGTGGTGACGTCACGGCTCGTTTCCCGCTTACCAGCTCCTTCGCGCGGGAATAACAACGTTTAACAAATGTAATCTCCGTATGTATATTACCAGAATTGATTTGTGATTCTGGCCAAATCATTCTGTTAATATATAATACCGGCCTGGGATTCTACGAATGGGTTGAAAACCCCGACCTCTCAAAATGTGTTCGCAATCAGGAATCCTCCCCATCCCCCAGACGACCCCCCCCCCTCGTAAACCCAAACATGTTCGCAGTCTGGACTGTTCGCAATCAGGACTGTTCGCAATCAGGAGGACACCTTTGGAATAGCATGACTGGCACAATCATTAGAGGGGATTAAGAAGGGTCAACCTGTAAGGTTCGGAAAGGCACGATTGGCACAACCGCCCGGCCAGGTAGTAGCAGCCAGGTAGCCATAATGCGGGGAAATGGGTATTGTTTTGTCTAACCTAACCTAACCAAGCAATATTTAAGTTTTGGTACACAATCTGTTTTTTAAAATTTAATACGTACTGAAATGCACGTTACAGTATTAAACATGTTTATAATCATATTCCTTTATTTACGGACAAAGCCACTTTTAAAAATATACAAATAAAATATACAGTAAAAATTAATTCTAAGTAAATTTGAAAATACGTGATATTACAGGCAAATGACTGTCGTGCAGAGTTGACGGGGAATTATAAAATTCCCGTTTTCCCTCGTTCGATGGCGTCTACCTGGTCGAGCGGTTGTGCCAATCGTGCCTTTTCCAAGCAGGCGAGTTGACCCTACTTATTCCGCTCTAATGATTGTGCCAATACTGCCATGGGATTCAGTCTCCCCAGCGCCGAGTCTCCCCAGCGCCGAGCGGGCTACCTGGCATAATCTGACAGTTTTTGAAACTGTCTCTCAGAAACAAATCTCTCCGATTTTCGACTGGAACACTCCAAGGCCAGCTTCTATATACATAAATATACAAAAATATACATATCTTTGACTTGCAAAACCTGTCTATGTTGCCAAAAAATATTTGACAGTTTCCTGTGACTCATAGTGGGGAGAAAGCGAGCCTACCTCGGCTCGTTTCTCGCTTACCAGCTCCTTCGCGCGGGAATAACAACGTTTAACAAATGTAATCTCATTACTAATCTCTATTACATTATACTCTTTAGAAACCATGTGTTTCGTTCTTACAATCAATTGATAGTCAAAACGCTGCTTTGAACGGGAATTCTGTTTGTACGAGACCGTTATTTTAAAAGAGAAGGTATTAACCCTCGTCACTTCTGCATCACTGAGCAGACCCTTTGGTAATTTATGGCCTCGGCGCTGGGGATACTCATTTGCCCTCGGCGCTGGGGAGACTCCACCCTGCCATGGGCAGAAGGTACAAAAATGTGTGCCAATCGTCCCGTTCCCCACTTTCTGGCCTCGGCCGTTAAACTTGAGCTTGTATCGTAAAGCTTCACTTTTGGTCCTAGTGGTGAAATATACTGTGTGAATCGGCCAACATTTTACCTTCCTTTTTTATATCTATGAACGAATCCAAGGTGTTTTAATAGTTCTGTAAAGAAGTAGACTTCGAAGAACCTTCTGTGGCTCTCTGGGCTTACCAATCCCGAGAGACCTAGCTGTATCTACACCTTTTTCATGTAGTCTTGGGTTACATACCTCTCTTTCATCTTTCCTATCAAGTGTCTATAGACCAACCCTTTGTTTTCCGACCCTGATGCTATTAGAGTAATCGAACGCTAGGGATCTTTATTTTATGTTGTTGTTTTTTAAAGCGATGATGTCCGAAAAGTATTTCACCCAACACAAAGCAAGACAAATATATAATGGAGACGTAAACTATCAGATTACTGTTTATATTGTATTCATTGTATTGATGCAAATACAAGTCACGTGGCATTCTCATGCGACAACACAGTGTAACAATTACGTAAATAATAATTTATTTAACATTTTTGTAACTCTATAAAACTTGTATCTCTGTATAAATGAGAACATCAATAAGTAGTAAATAGGAAGTTGTTATTGTTTCTTTTATTATTTTTCAGGTAAAAACTTTCTGTGAGAAACGTTTTAAAACGAAAATACTGGGGGGGGGGAATCCCCACTGTCACGGGGAAACGAGTGGACATTTTTTAAATATATACACATCAATGACGTTAAGGAAGTAGTGATATAATCACCCTGTTTAGAAAACCTGCGTAACGAACTGAGTAACATCCCTTGATCTACTGATACACTTCCTACAAGACGGAGAAATCAACAAGGGTCTGCTAGTTTTGCACTGTATGATGTGGTTCTGGGTTTGTGCCATGATTGCACCCATCAACTTGTTTTTTTAAATATATACACATCAATGACGTTAAGGAAGTAGTGATATAATCACCCTGTTTAGAAAACCTGCGTAACGAACTAAGTAACATCCCTTGATCTACTGATACACTTCCTACAAGACGGAGAAATCAACAAGGGTCTGCTAGTTTTGCACTGTATGATGTGGTTCTGGGTTTGTGCCATGATTGCACCCATCAACTTGTTTTTTTAAATATATACACATCAATGACGTTAAGGAAGTAGTGATATAATCACTATGTTCAGAAAACCTGCGTAACGAACTGAGTAACATCCCTTGATCTACTGATACACTTCCTACAAGACGGAGAAATCAACAAGGGTCTGCTAGTTTTGCACTGTATGATGTGGTTCTGGGTTTGTGCCATGATTGCACCCATCAACTTGTTTTTTTAAATATATACACATCAATGACGTTAAGGAAGTAGTGATATAATCACTATGTTCAGAAAACCTGCGTAACGAACTGAGTAACATCCCTTGATCTACTGATACACTTCCTACAAGACGGAGAAATCAACAAGGGTCTGCTAGTTTTGCACTGTATGATGTGGTTCTGGGTTTGTGCCATGATTGCACCCATCAACTTGTTTTTTTAAATATATACACATCAATGACGTTAAGGAAGTAGTGATATAATCACTATGTTCAGAAAACCTGCGTAACGAACTGAGTAACATCCCTTGATCTACTGATACACTTCCTACAAGACGGAGAAATCAACAAGGGTCTGCTAGTTTTGCACTGTATGATGTGGTTCTGGGTTTGTGCCATGATTGCACCCATCAACTTGTTTTTTTAAATATATACACATCAATGACGTTAAGGAAGTAGTGATATAATCACTATGTTCAGAAAACCTGCGTAACGAACTGAGTAACATCCCTTGATCTACTGATACACTTCCTACAAGACGGAGAAATCAACAAGGGTCTGCTAGTTTTGCACTGTATGATGTGGTTCTGGGTTTGTGCCATGATTGCACCCATCAACTTGTTTTTTTAAATATATACACATCAATGACGTTAAGGAAGTAGTGATATAATCACTATGTTCAGAAAACCTGCGTAACGAACTGAGTAACATCCCTTGATCTACTGATACACTTCCTACAAGACGGAGAAATCAACAAGGGTCTGCTAGTTTTGCACTGTATGATGTGGTTCTGGGTTTGTGCCATGATTGCACCCATCAACTTGTTTTTTTAAATATATACACATCAATGACGTTAAGGAAGTAGTGATATAATAACTCTGTTCAGAAAACCTGCGTAACGAACTGAGTAACATCCCTTGATCTACTGATACACTTCCTACAAGACGGAGAAATCAACAAGGGTCTGCTAGTTTTGCACTGTATGATGTGGTTCTGGGTTTGTGCCATGATTGCACCCATCAACTTGTTTTTTTAAATGTGCAAAACCATTATGACTAGTCTGTGCAAAAATTGTACAATTACGTTTATATTTCTTTAAAATAGACAAATTACAGTTCTAAATTTGGTGAAAAACAAACAAAAATTTAGACCACTATAAACAAAGACGTAATAATGATTTTTTTTGGATCACGATCAAATCATATTTCATAACAAGCGATATGGAAAATAGCAAAAAACATGACGCAGTACTATCTAAGCCGTCATGTCTGTTTGCTGACTAGACATCTTGTACAGAGACACGTGTTAAAGACAACGTTTAAAAGTCTAACTTCATATCTTTACTTATAATTAGTTTTTTTATGAATGAAGAAATTTACTGGCAATAACCAGATAACTTACAATTATTTTTTTATAAACTATTTGCATTCAACACAAGTTCTACTACTCTTTTGATTTGTTTTGAGTAATAAATTTACTATAGCTCAAACATCAGCTGTTAGAATCGTTGTAAAACTGGAAAATTTGTTATGGTTGCTATAGAATTGCGTTTATGTAAGTATAATTAATTTACAATTTTACTTAATTTTCTGCAGTGTACGACATCAACTGATAGTTTTTTCGACGTTACATTATCGTTTCCAACAATTAATTTTATTTCTCGTAGTGATGACTTGTCAATTTAGTCTAGGCCATTCATGTTTCTGTATAAGATTTAGGCAATGATATTGGTAATTTTTTATGTTCTTTTTCATTTAATCTTAAAAGAAACTTATCAATTTAGAATTTTATGTTCTCGTTGTTATAGAGAATCAAAAACAATTCGGTGATGAATTCGGAATCTAAAAATCGTGTCGAGTTTAGACGTACCCTTGGCAAAAAAGGAAAAGTTTTTGAATTAAAGTTTGACTGGTTTTCTGTTATCATTGCAGTGCTCTGCAATAAACGAACGGGCCGATTTTGATTAAATATTTGGCCTTATTTTGGTTATATATCGAAGGTTTTTAATGTTTTTGTAAACTAACAAATATGAGTAGCTGTTACAACACCCTCAGCGGCTAACTATGTGAATACGTGTTTAGCAATCCTGAACTTTATCTACACCTTTTTTTCTGTAGTCTTAGGTTTGTTTTCTATCTCTCATCTTTCCTATCAAATCTTTTTTGACCAATTCTTGTTCTCTTCTATCTGTCAATCGTTCGGATGAATGGTCATCTCGGTTCGTCCTGGTTGGGATCTTGGTTGCAGCCGAGATTAACCGCGGTCACCAACCGTATAACAAACAATACTGCATCTAGAAGTCAGTGCACATCTGAGATCTTCTCCTGAGACGGAAAGACGTCATGGTAGAGGTTGGAGAGTGATGTGTAGGGTCCGGCAGTTCGACACAACAATTAATTTAGTTACAATAAGTCAATCGAGGTTTTTCCAAATTAAATGTCGGGGTACTTCTGGTAAATGACGTTTCCAAAATTCTTGGAAGGGCTGGTGAACCACGTCGGACCGTGATGATAATACTGTATATATTTAAAGCTAAAGTCTAATGTCCACTACTCATAACTTAACTTAGGTTATGTATAGTTTTCTTGGTAATCAGATTATTAACTCCTTAAACTAATTTACTTTAATCAACTTAAAAGCTGGTTATCCAAGAGTGGTGTTGGGTCATGCCTGTTTAAGGGAATTAAGAGTTCACTGGTTGTGGGTGAGCAAGTTGCCATCAACTAGGTCTCTATCGCAGGTAGGATAACCTCCGGTATTATGTCAGTTATTTCCTCTTCTGTCACATTGCAAACCGTAGCATGATTATCCGATTATCGGAGAGGTTTTTCGCCTTTAAACAACAAGGAAAGACCACAACACAAAATTTTGTTTATCTCATTAACGGATTCGACGATTTTGATTAAGTTTTAGAATGTAACCATTAAAACCCCAAGCAACACGTTTGGTCGCCCTATCCACAAACAATTTGGTTCAGTACAAGATCAAAAATATAGTCCATGGAGCTGTTAGGAAAAATATAATTTCTCTATCGATTTCGTTTATATTTTGACGAATTGTAGAATTATGACCAAAACCATTGCGTCAAATTATAGTAACTTATACAAATTTTAAAATAAACCCTTTCAAAAAGAATTAACAAAAAAAACGAAAATAAATCTAGACCACTGGTTTAAAACTCGATTTCAATTAAATATGATATACACTTAGGACGAGATTGTGGCAAATAAAGCAAACTTACATTTAAATATATAAATATGTTTCAATTTTTTAGTTTTGTTTAATTCAGAAAATATTGATATTGGAGGATTTTTGTACCTTCTTACCTCCCATACAAAATGGCTATTGAAAAACTTTTAAAACGAAAATTATATTTTTCTTCTTTTTCACTTATTTTAGAGATGTCAACTTAAATTTGTTTTGTTAGTGCAGTATTTAGTTTTATGAACAGGTTGTAACGAAGTTAATCCAATGTTTTACACAGTTTAATAGATTTAAAATAAACATAGGTTATATTCCAGTGTGATATGAATTGAGCTTCTATAAAGTGTGAAAGTACTGCATGCCTTGTAGAGGGGACGATATTTAGTAGGCCACGTTGGCTGTGGCTTTCTCTCAACTCAGTAGTCGCTATGCCGCGAGTGCAACATGTCTTCTTCGCCTGAAAGTGGGATTTCTTTAGAAGAACAGTTGGAACGAAAATGGTCTTTAGAGAGTTTAGATGCATTGGACATGCAGACATTGATATCGATGTGGTATGTTTTGCATTTGATAACTTTATCATCAATTAATTGTCCCGTGAATAATCATTGAACCCTAATAGGCCTACTTTAAATATAGGCTGTTTTATTGTTTTGAAAAATACCTAATCATTTTTAACAAAAAGTTAATTATTTATTTATATTTTAATCAAGATTATCACTCTTGTGTGACAATTTCATCATTTTATAAATATGATGCTTTTCACAACAAATTCGAAATGTGTACATATAACTTTACTAATCAATTATCCAATTTTCCCAAGCATATTTTACGATCGCAATCTCTGACCATCTACTGCTGATCGCGTGATTTATAGGCCACTTAGTGACTTTATTACTTTACATTGCCACGTGACTTTAATACCTTTCTCTTGGTAATTGGTTTAAATAACTCTGTAGCCTATCTTACAATACTTTTATAGGTTAGGTTGATTATTTGCTTATAAGTGTTAGTACTATTAACATTGTTTATGTATTTCTTTTGAAATAATTATTAGGCTTTATTATTACTTATTTAGAATCCTACTCGAAGCGACTTCAATTCTTTTCTTAATCGACTTAACCAAAGGTTGGTTTAAAACTTGTTAATTTATGCTAGGTTTAACACACGATTACTATAGCTTAATTGTGTAATAACATTTAAACAAGAATGAAAATACACACTGCATTTTGTTAATTAAATGGAGGAAAAGTACAAAAATTGTAGTCAAGGAACGAACGGTTGGGCCAATAAACGCCGGGAACAAGAGTATTTACAAAAGTAGGCCTACCTTTATTAGAATGTCAAGAATATTTCGACTACTAGAGCTAACTTGTGTTTTTTGTTTTTTTTATGTTCAGTTAATAACAGTTTTTTAGCAGTATCACTTGTCTTTAACGTAGAAAACACTGAAACATCAATGGATGCAGATTTATAAGCTGCAGAGAATGAACATTAATTAAAAAGAAAGAAAGAGTTTTACAGATACCTGGTGGTACTAAAACGGCCATAGTTCGTTTAATGCAACTTTCAAAACCTTATGTGGTTTTGTAGTAGAAAATATGACAGTTGTCGCTAAAAACTGTAGTTTTTAACCATAAGTTCCAATATAATTGGGGGGGGGAGGGAACTTTACAAATATTTTTACAGAATTTTAATGGAGTTTTAGTTAAATATGGCAACTAATCTAAGTTTAAAATTAAATAGGGCACCTAACAGAAGTCGTTGAATATGAAGTTTAGTTACCCAAAAGTAATGGTCGGAAAATTTCAAATGACATTTAGTAGTTTTGGTAGTTATTTTTTATCTGTAGATGAGCTAACAATTGGTTGTATTTTGTAATTTACCTAATCTGTATATTTCATTGCCAAGTTCAAGGTCAACAAAAAAGGAAAACAATATATATTTTTTTAAATTCGCTCACCATACGTCATTTGTCAGCTGAATATTATACACATTATTCAATGCTTAACTTTATTCAATTTTAAATAAACTGTGCAAAAAGTGAAAAATAAACCAGTCAAGTGTGAAATAAAATATTTGTAAATAAAATCTTAATTTGTTTCGCTTGTCATGTAAATCGTCTTGGATGACATTTAGTTTTAATAACGTTGGTCAAGTTTCTTTTAATTTTGGGAAATTTATCAAATTTTTTTGTGCTTGATAACCTAATACGAAGTAATTTTTACATTTCACCAAAATTTGAACGAAATCAGTAGAGTTTGAGTCTATTTTGAGAATGTACATCTTTTTAACAGCTACAAGCATATTTATTTTTGTTTGTTTAATGCTATCTGACAAGACGCCATTTTTTTGGAAATATGGCAACCAATATGTATAACCAGGCTTGAAGTATAACCAAAATACAGTATTCCCACATACCAAATTTAATCACAATTGGTTCACACGTTTGGTCTGCATAAACTGCACAGACGATAGGTAGATGGCATTAATCCAAACACTTCTTTCTTGACCCTGAGGACCTCAAATCAGATTTAACTCCTTAACACTCAATATAAATTTTTGACCATTGTAAAATGTTTTATATACGACGTATTTGTGAGAAAGGATTATTGGTTGGACAATTATAATAATTGTAAGTAAAAAAGGGTTTACTTACTGAAATCCATTTTCAGAAACATTTAGTTATTTACAGGTGTATGCCTAGTGTCTTTTAGATGTTTTATTTTCCTCCATATGTGCCACATCATACCTTAATTATAACATATTATGAAAGTAAAATTGGTTATCCAGATAGCTCTAGAAAAGCATGTTTTTACTAAATTCTAGAACTAATAATAATAAAAATTTTCCTCGCAAAACTCGTTTGCAGGAAACTTTCCGCAAAGATTCGTAATTAATCAAGATAAACTAATAATTTGCTGAAACTAAACTAGAATTTTAGTTTAGGTAAATTTGAAATATAGAAATTCTGTTTTTTGTGATATTTTTCCCAAAAAGGTATGACACCGATATACAGATAAAAAATTATTTACATAATTTAATACATGGAATAATATCATTTAGCTCTCATCCATTCAATATTATCACATATTTATTTAGACATAGGCCTATATACGAAATTGTAAATAATTCCGTAATAGACAAATATCACCATGTCAAATAATCACAAAATAATTTAGCATTTCCATTCCATTCCAGTATTTCGGAATCTTTTAAATGTAACAATATAATTAAATATTAGTCATGTCGATAATGAAATCAGAATCAGTGTAATTGAAATAGAAAGGCTTCAGACACCAAGTGATATTGAGAAAAAGGAATCTGACACCAGAATAATGTGGAAGACCAACGTGGTAAATGGTAAACATTATCAAATTATCAGTGAAATAAATAAATCTGTTTTGATCAGTCAGCTTTTGTATACAATATACAATACATGTAGTATGTATTTTCTAACGACACTGAATTTTAAAAGTGGTAACATTTGATCTCTCCAGCAACTTAAAATTCATTAACTAAAAGGTTTCATTGAAATAACAATTAATCAAAGAAAAATAGTAATCGATATTTTAACATAATCATAAACACATTAATTTTTGTAAAATATATTTAATATATATCCATAATTAAATTATTCATGCAAACTTTGAAAGACTAAAATTTTTTGAGATCATACTTGTAAAATAATGTAGATATATTTCTATATTTGTGCATGATTTATTCATATTTTGTGAGTTTTTCAGTTTAATCAATATTTTTCATCTCTATTCAGTTTTCATTTATAAAAAAAAAACAATATAACACAATACCAGATTGGATAGCGGGCGTGAGAAAAATAGAACCCTAGTTTTAAAAACTAGAAGTTTATTTTACTGGCAAAAGTCCAACGTTCTTTAAGACAGGAAGGTTTACTGTATAGGGTGTTTACGAAAGATTCAGGACTCCCCTACTTTTAATAGTTTATTTGGCTTTAGTTAGCTCATCCATTTATACTGACGATAAACATTCCAAAAGAGTCTGGAAATTAATATTTATTTCGATGATGAAATAAAATTACAAAATGTATTAATAATGTATAACGTGTAATTGATTTATAAATAAATATTGAGCTATATTTGTGAGATGTATTAAAGTAAAATTTGAACACAATTTGTCAGAAATACGTTTGTTAAATTAAGCGCGTTTCAACTACAATGTCGCCATCTTCAGTGATGTATGAGCTACAAAAATTAAGCTATACCTAACTAAACTGATTAGTTAGTTATAGTTTGATGTTTCTCATGAATTTGTGAGAAATTGTGTTATATATAAGTTATATTTCAATTTTAGGTTATTTATTTTGTTAAACCATTTTTATAATACTGTACTTTTTTATTCTTTAGAGTTCGATAACCAGCAAAATCAGAAAAAAATTATTATTTAAAGCCTATAAAATTTTGGTTGGTTTAAAATCTGCAAACTTTGATGCAAAAACCTTTTTCTTATCTTACAGAATATGAAAGTTATTACCACAACAACAATAATAATTAGTAAACAAAATTAGTGATAATATATCTAGTATTTAGTTGAATGTTAGTCAAATCGACAAAAAAGTTGCTCGGAAAATTACAAACTGTTTTTCTGTCATTGGTCTTCGTTACAAGCTGATGTACTCCGTTCACGTCAGCATATTAGATTCGTGCCTAGTATTTAATGATGTAGGTAGTGGCTACATACAGGAAGACAAGCCATACTTAGAAATGTAAATTTGTCTTTCCAATTGTTCTACAACGCGACCTTAGTCGGTCGAGTTATATACCGGACAATTTGTATGACTTAGGAAAAATCCGGGAACTAACAATTGTTTTTTAAATTAGCTTTAGTCACCAGAGAAAATCTTTAAATCTGGCCTTGACTAGAAGCCATATTTATTTGTTTTTTGTTTTTTTAAATACATTGCGATTAGTTTGTTTTTCCTTCAGTTTTTTAAAAAATATCACGGCATCTATAAGTTCATAATTGGATTCAAACAACTTTTATTGAATTTTATAAGCGGTTTGTAATACTCAAGACAAAGCAATTTTAATTTTTTTAGCAAAAAAAAATAATAATAATAATAATAATAATAATTTATACTACCGACCGTAGGTACTTGGTGGAATTCCATTATTAATAAATAAAATGCAATTTGTACTTCCACAATATATTTTAATGACCAAGCCGTGTGGACCAAGGTTTCGCCAACTGCGGCATTGTCAAAAGCAGCTTACAGACTTAATTATAAATAAATAATAATAATAATGAATTTTTTTTAATGTGTAAAATAATTAGGATTTGTCCGAAAAAAAATTATAAAATACTTCACAATGAATGTCCATATGAAACTTTAAAAATTATTTAAAAAAAAAAATAATAATAATAATTAGTAATAATTTCATTGATTTGTTTTAAAATAATTTTGGTTAGAATAATTATATTTTAACGAAATTTTACAAAAAATGGCCTGGTTGTAAACATGATTTGTCGATCATTTTGGGCAAAAATTTTACATGAAGATTTTTGTTTTTTAATTTTATGTTTTTATTGTACTATAAGATGGTGTACATACATATAAATATTTGTTAAAAATATCAAACTAATCGTTAGTTTAGCTGTATACATCTAAGTATGTCATCGAAATGTGCATAAAGTACAGTCGACTCTCGCTAACTCGAACCTCGATAACTCGAAATATTCGATATATTGAATTATTTTCAATCCCCTTGGGAAAACCGGTCTAAGTCGAAAAAATAACAATACATAACTCGAAATAATTTTACGGTTATATTTTACCTCTATAAGTCGAAGTTCAGTAGATACAGTAAGTCGAATTCAATTTGCACTGTACCTCCACAAGTCGAAGTTTACCTCTATATCACGAGCAACGATGAGGATGCTCCTTCTGAGGAGGAGCCAGCAGACATTACACCTAAAGAAGCCAAAGTTGCAGTACGTACTTTACGTATGTTTTTAGAAAAAAACCAGTGATGCACCAGACAGTGTGTTTTCTTCGATGGTTTCAATCGAAAATATGATTGACAAACGTGCTGCCAACAGTCTTAATCAGAAGAAGATTACGGACTTTTTTAATCAGTGAAATTAATATACCGTGTATGTACACGTATTTTATTATGTATACTCTAAATACACATATTTTCTATTGATAGAGTAATATTGATACAGTTAAAAGCTTAGTTTTTAGAGGGAATAAAGTACAGTAGGCCTACAGTACACTATTCTTTACCTCTGTAACTCGAATTTGTATTTGGTTTACCTCTATATCTCGTTACCTCTGTAAGTCGAATTTAGTCAAGATTGACCTCTAAACTCGAACTATATCACGTAACTCGAAGAAAAATTGAAGTCCCATGAATTTCGAGTTAGCGAGAGTCGACTTATAATAGAAAACAACTGGATCTACCACAGTCTTAGTTGTTTCTTGTTATTGTGGTTCAGAGAATCTTTGTTTTCCTTATTGTGAATATTGCCACAGTGTTTCTTGGACATTCGATTATTGTTTCGTCCGATCTGACCTATAGAAACTCTGGAAACATGAAAAAATTACAAAACAAGTTGTATATTTAACGAGTGTGGGTTCGAAATTACATTCTTCACAAAACTTTACTATTTGTCACCGTATTTGTTAGAACCATTGCATTCAGAATTTAAATCTGTAAATATTTATTTCATTTAGTATGTTATAAATTGAATTACACACGAGATACGATCAAAAGATGTTTAACATAACCACCATTTTGACATTTTGAATTCGATTATTCTATATTTTATTAGGATTCTATATGAGCACACTATAGTCCTCTATAGCGAATTTCATGTTCCTATCGTACCTTTTATGGCCGCTATCGTGCTTACGTACAGACGACAACGGACGGACGGCTTGTCGTAAATAACTTATTCTCTTTCCTGAAGCCAAGCTTAGAGGTGAACATGTTTGACGATTACCAAACTTACAGTATACTTTGTCTTCTGGGTTAAGTACAACAATCCTTATACAGTACTGTACTATATGGATTCTCTCTGGTGGCTAAACAAAGAATGGGCCTATTCTTAAGTTTGTCCAACTCATGCAAATCTTTAGATATATGACGTAATCTTGTTTTCGTTTCTTATCAACGCCAATAAACTGGAAGTTTTACGACAAGGACTTCCAAGGTCGTTTAGATGCAACGATGCAACAGAATACTTTACGACTTGAGATGTTATTTTGCTTCCTGCTTAGGAATTGTCTGAGGACAACTTTCTAATTACTTCTTCAGTTAGAAATGGAATTATAATAAATTAGTTTGTGTTGTTAATTGGATAGTAAGGAAAATATTAGTGTAATGCAAATTTCGAAATTGTGTTTTTAGCTCGTTTGATCCACTAGAAACACATTGATATTTTTTAGGAATGTCTGTGTCTGTGGCATTGTGTTATACAATAGAATAATGAGTTCTTCGGATGACTTCAAATTTTGAAGTTAAGTTTTGTTTGGGTCCATAGAGGCCAGACTTGAGCAAAATTTGATTTAAATATCAATTTTTACTGATTGCAACTACACCCAAGTTTTGAGTTTGGAAAACGTAAAAACTCTGGAGATATGCCCAAAATATGCCCTTATATACCAAATTTGATTAAAATTTGTCCACTCGTTTGGGCTTTAGAGCACTACAGATACGACAGACGACTATAGACCTCATTCCAAAAACCACTATTTGGACCTTAAAACGAATATAACCGTAAAAAACTTGATATACAATTTTTGACCCTTAAATAGCTTTCCTTATAATAGGTGATGTGAGAAAGTATAATTTTAACCCCTTTGTTATTTTTTTCATTATAAAAACATTTTAAATGGCCGCCATTTTGAAACTGTTACATTGAAGATTATTAGATGTAATGTCGGCCATTTTGAAACCGTTAGATGAAAAATTATATTTTATATATACTATTCGTATCTGTCAAATGTAGTCTTTATTTTGTTTTAACTTTACCTTCTCGTGGCTACATGTTTCGCTGCCACAGGCAGCATCATCAGGCCAGCTGTTATGTCCATCAAACACTTATAAATACACAACACTTGTAAAACATATTTTTATACATTTTTTGTACACGTCATATAATAAATAAATTATGTTTAACATTGTTACACTTTTGAGGTACCGTACCTCCTTCTGGTTTATTTCTTCTAAAACTGATTTGGAAAGATGAGGTGCAGCTCTGTTCAGTGCTTATCAGTTTGTACTTTGTGCCCTACTAGATTTTCTTATGTCTCCTTGATTTTATGTTGTTGGCAATATATCAGATCATAAAGGCAATTGGAAGCAAAATTCAATTTTTCATTTAAAATTTTTTCTGGGTTGCTTTTGTGGTGTTTATAAATTTCATATTTTTCGATGACGTTCATGGTGTGTCCTTTATTTATTTTATGTATCACTGACATATTATCTTGTATGCTGGTGTAAGAATGCAATGAAAAATTATAATATTTCTTAATAAAATACAAGTTAATGATGTAAAACGTTCTGCGAAATTTGGTAATTATATCTCTATTAGTACTGTAGTTATATCTTATTATCTTGTTATTGAAAAACACAAAAGTCCGCCATTTTGAAAGCGTTAGGTAAGACGTTTAAAAAATACAGTTAATGATATAACATTCTGTAAAATTTGGTAACGACACCTTAATTCGTTCTGGAGTGATATATTGTTATTGGTGAAAAAACAAAAAGTCCGACATTTTGAAACCGTTAAATAAAAAATTATAAGATTTCTTAATGAAATACAAGTTAATGGTGTAAAACGTTCTGGAAAATTTGATAACGATATTTTTATTCGTTCTGGAATTATATCCTGTTATTGAAAGAACACAAAATGTCCACCATTTTGAAACTGTTAGATGATAAATTATAAGATTTAGTTTTAAAAAAATACAATTTAATGGCATAAAACTTTCTGCAAAATTTGGTAACGATATTTTTATTTGTTCTGGAATTATATCTTGTTATTGAAAGAACACAAAATGTTCGCTATTTTGAAACTGTTAGAATTAAAAATTAAAAGTTTATTAAATAATTACAAGTTATTGGTATAAAACTTTTTACAAAATTTGATATCGATATGTAATTCG
Source organism: Aphrophora alni (assembly GCA_963513935.1). Lineage (NCBI taxonomy): Eukaryota > Metazoa > Arthropoda > Insecta > Hemiptera > Aphrophoridae > Aphrophora > Aphrophora alni. The sequence continues at coordinate 41,052,936 of OY740767.1, forward strand.
TTCTGGAGTTATCTTGTTATTGAAAAAAAAATACAAAAATGGCGTACGTCAGAAAAGGAACCGTTTTAGGAGATAGTTTTGTATAAACTTTTTTGTTTCCTTTGATGTCTCCTATCACCTCCTAAATACTTTTTTCTGTTCCGATACTAGGCTTATCGGTTTCAGTGGATTTTGTAGGTTAATCTAGTTTAACGTCGTCGGTCAAAGTTTAAATATAGTCTATATAAAAACTAGGAAAATTGTTTTTCTTGATGACCTAGTAACTTAAGAAAGATGTTACGAAACTTGCATTACCCCCTCCCCCCTCAAACGTGACATGTCGAGAATGATTTGACAGTGAAACGTCAGTCATTCCGTTGCATTCACTCTCCAAAGACGGGCAACAGGTGTAGGCCTACATATTGAGGTTAAGTCAAATTTCAAGGTCGGCTTTCACTTTTTCTTTAATCAACTTTCGTTTTTAAGTTGTAAACTTAACTCTCCGAAACTAGTATTTAAGTGCCGCCTTTCTTTCTACCGTTCATTAAAATGTTTGTAGAAATCATCATACGGTAGTACAATTTACATGTACCTAATGATTATGGAGTATTTTTTGTTTTTTTTCCTAATTATTCAATTCAACAAGTGCTCGGTTCTTCATTTTACTTTGTACTATTTTATTATTCATTAACTGTCAGTTAATACCGCGCAGAAATTTTACGCAATCATTTTCTACTATGTTCCGCCCATAACCTCAAATTAAAAAAATTTAGAACAGTTGTTAAGTAAAATCATATATTGGATTCAATGTTAGGATAAATTGTTGTATTTATATCTAAGGTCAGGATTAGACATTAATATTATTGTACAATATATTGAGCTTTTTAATGTCGGTTGCTGAATATAAAAGGAGGTTGTACAACCAGAAAATTGTAACAAAACTTCCCGAAACCTGCTTAAAATATTCCCATGAATTGTGCAGTTTGAACGTGTGCTGTTTTATTCAATACAGTAGTGCAACCCGATTTCCTTCCGTTTGGTGTGTTCTTTTTAATACAACAATTATATTTTATTATTAAGATTAAGTTTTAATATGTCTGAAGAACAGAAATGTATTATTTTATCCATTTATATCTCGATCAACCAGTTCTTTGGAAGCAAGAGAATTCTCAATATAATGAGAGAAACTTGACAATATAATGAATAGAAGTATCTGGGCTAGCAGTGATAGTTTCCCTCTTTACGGAATTCGTTTTCGAAATTTAAAGGCCAACATTCTGAAGTTCTTTAAAAAATTCTTCATTCATTCTTAGATAATTGTTTAGTCGTTTACAGAACTATCTCTAAGTTCCTTTAGGAGATGTACATCATTAAATTCATTTCTGTTGTACCATTTTTTTTTTATTGTTCCACAAATCTCTTTTTCGATTTTTTTCTGCAAGAAAATAGTTATTTGTGCAACTAGTGAGCAAAGTGGCACTTTTTGAAACGAGAGAAAAATGTTGACGCACGATGCTAGCCGAGTGCGTCAATTTTATCGAGTTTAAAAAAGACACTTTGCTCACGAATTACACATTATACTTTGTCTACAGTTGTTATTTTGTGACAAATAAAAAACATACTTCAGCAGTAACTCAATTTAATAAAACATTAATTTAATACAATAGTGTTCAAACAAACCATCAATTACAATTCGATCTTTAATACCCGCATTTTTCTTATTTTTCAGATTATTTTAAAATCTGAACTGTCCATATTTTAAAACTAACTACACAAAATATAGCAGTAGTGCTAAACAACACATCAACACTGAGTACAAGTTCTCACGTCAAAACTGAGGTTATTTATGAATATTACAAATAACTTAGGTGTATTGTTGAGGAAACGGTATGCCAACCTCAAAACTCGGCAAACGAAAAATACTCTCCGTGTACATACACTGTCAATCATCTTCATGAATAATTACTTCCTTTTTCAAGTTTAAAAAGTTGTTTTGTTGTTTATTTACGTTATTTTACATGTAAGAATTAATCTAACCTACACACGGGACATTTCCTGTATATTATAAATCAATTCAAATAAACTTAACCTAAATTTCGTTTTGTTCGGTTGCCATTCGGAGTGAGCAAAGTCGTGTGCAAAGTAGTGGGCAAAGTGAAACTATTGAGAAATCAGCTGTTTTACAAACTAATTTAAATGAACAAAATGCGACTTTGTCAACAACTGTAGACAAAGGCTATTTATTTCTACAGGACCAATATTAACATCGCTAAAAGTTTCGATCCATTCCGGAACGCTTATTAAAATATAACTGCAGAAGTAATTTCAAAATGGGTTACACAATATCCATGAAAAGACGATTTTTACACTTCTTCTGTAGTACAGTAAATAGGCAACCTTAATTGCACGCTCAATAATGTTGAAAGTTTAACCCGGGGCTAAGAGAAAAGCCCCATACGGGAGTAGCATACCATAATATGTGGCTTCAATAAGTGGGTTGCACAGTTGTAGTTTTGTGAGTTCAGTTCAGAATGCGCTAGTGTGGGAAGATTCGTCCTTGAAGTTTACAGAAGTGGTCCGTTAGATGGCAGCACACTAGAGCCATTTATTATTTATGTCGTCAAATCAATGGATAAATATTTATCTCAAATGACACAGCTAATGTATAAAACATAATTTTCTTATTCTACATGAACTTTTGCATCTCACTTTTATTTAAAAGTCATTGTACTGAAAAAAATATCTACCTTTAAATTTTCTGTAAAAAAAACTATTGGATATTATCGCCTTATAAAAAATGAACGAAAAGAGCATAAACTAAAGACCACTAGCCATTGAATCAATAATAGCGTCAGGGTCAGAAAAGAACAAGCATTGGTCAAGATATACCCGACAGGAAAGATAAATATAGGAATCTAGTTTAATCAGAAAACGTAAAGTTTAAACACTTTGAAAATAAGCATTCAGGGAAGGGCTGGTTGTTTCGAATCCGTTACACATTTTCATAAACAAGTTCATTACAAAGAAGACGCCTAATGTTACATCTCCGCACCTGGAATAACTGACTACTTTTACACAAAGCTTATCAGTCAGATAAGCATTACGCCTAACATTCCAGATGCTGATACTTAATGTTTACAATTAACAAGTGTTAATTTCATGTTCACGTATTGGCCTACCTTGTCATGTAGTGTTTGTATCGAGGTTAGATTAAAGTCAGGTGATATCAAGTCTTGTGAACGCTGTAACGGTCGAGTATGTTTTACAGTAATACAGTAATTATTATTTGTGTTCAATTATTCGGATACAATAATTGTTTTATTTTATTGTGCAATTCGGATACAAATTTAAATGAAACTCAGGTTTGTTTGTTTTTTTTTTTTTTTTTAATTTGAAAAAATGTATAATAGTTTTAAAATCTTAATGGTGTGATTGAAAATAGGTCTAAGCTATGATTAACTAGGCAATCTGTACAACGTGTTTGCTTCCAAATGTAATCGTTGTGACTAAAACATTAATTTCATATGAATCTATGATCAGAAATCAATGTAAACCTGTGCGTGTCCTGTTTTAAATAAATATTTTGAAGGTATAAGTTAGCTATATCGATTATGAGATTAAATAGAACATTTGGCCAAATTCATTTAGTGCAAACCTTACTTTGAAAAGGGAAAAAATAGTATTTCTTAGCGGAATTCACTTTCTTCTCTAAAAAAAAAAATAAAATAAAATAAAATAAAAAATTAAAATATCAAATTCACATTCAGATAGGTTATGTAAAGTCTAAGGAAATAGGGAATTGCAATCACTAAATTATGTACCGATTTTGAAGACGAGGAACCTCTCGGTCGTAATGCCTTAAAAAAAAAGGAAGAAAAGAACATAAAATAAATATTTTAATTACGTTAGGGTCGGAAAAGAACAAGATTTGGTCAAGAGAGACCTAATAGGAAAGACGAAAGAAAGGGATCTAACCCAAGACTATATGATAAATTGTCTAGATTCAGCTAGAGTCCCTTTAGAACGGAAAACAACGAAAATCGTCGTTCATAACAACTCTTATATTTTCTTTAGTTAGCATTGAATTGTTTAGTTTACAAAGTCAGCTGTTTGTAGTTTTATTGCGTTACGTTGTATTTTACTTGAAGTTTTAAGTTTGTTGTTTTGATGTATTATTTTATGATCGTTTTTATCATTTATCTTATCATTTTATTATTTGTCAAGGTTATTTATTGTTTTAAGTAAATAACTATAACTATGTACAATGAACAACTATGTAGTGGTAAAGAGCATTTTTGTGTGATAGTGTAAACATAACCTCAACGTTAAGTGATTACCAAATATAACAACAGCTGTTTTAAGAACAATCATATGGTTGTTTAGTTGTTAGACCAGCTGATCATGACATGGCTGGTAAATAAAACTGATAACGTTTCTCTGGAATGTTTGACTTTGTGACATGTGTGTTGTTTCTGTGGTAGCTTAGATTTGTTATTTATTTTTCTGTGTTTTAAATAAACTATTAATTCTATAAATTTTTATGCTACCTTGTGTACAGTTTTAATTTAATTTTAGTGTAATATTGTGTGAAAATGGCAGATGAACTGTTATCTCAAGAGATGGTGAATTTGTATTTAAAATTATTATTAAAAAAAATTCATATCCTAATACCATTTCATTATTTTAGACTTTTTCTAAGTAAAATTATATATAATGATATTTGGGATTCAGTTATATATTTTCCACACACAAAAAACAAGTCTGACATTTTCACGTATTTTCGATATTTCTTCAAATAAAAATAGATTATAAATAGCTTGCCAAATTACACATTACTGAAAATAACATACACAATAGTTTCTCTGTATATTCTGGATTTATTAAATTTTTTCAGTTTTTTTCAGTTCACAAAACGATTAAAATTATTGTCTTCCATTCAAAACTTTAAAGTTTCTGTTCTATATAAATCTTGATTATTAAGTTTTGTTATTGATACAGTCTTTCCTGGAGAAAATTACATAGTGAGTTTGTTTTATGTTAGAGTAAACTTGTTTTATAGGTTTTAGAAGAAGAGAAATCCTTACAGCCTACCATAAAAACTCTCGAACTCTATATTGTGAGTTCGGAATCACTTTAGTGAGTATGGGAACACCATTCCTGATGGAAGCTACCCGGATGTTCACCTTGTTTCATAAAGACTTCTTTGGGTTATATTCCTGTCAATTTCTCTATCTGGCCTCTCTTGACCAACTCTTGTTCTTTTCCGACCATGATAGTAATTGATTATTCAATTGTTAGGAGTCTTTAACAATTATTATATAAATAAAATTATATAATAACACAGCAAACAGATTCTTTGTATTTAATAGTGGGTAGTGTTGTTATTTTGCTGATTTATTAACCTCTGTTGGTTTTAAACTGAATAATTTCATGTCTATTTGAATATATAACATAACCTAGCCTAACCTAACCTATTCGAGATTTTGGTAAATAAATATATAGATCAGTTCGTGGTATCAAGAATCACCACATTATAAATTAGGTTAGGTTATTATAATATATTCAAATTGCAGTATTATATTAATTAGTTTGATTGATCTACTAAAGGGAGAGGGTCCGTTTAAAACACTACTACTCTTATTTCTTTATTTCGGTGCCATAAATCACTTCCAGAAGTTATAGGAGATATATTTTTGAAACACTCTATATATTGTAGGCCAAAATTTTGTCAAATTTCTCCAGTCGTTGGGATCGGGGAACATTTCATCGCCTCGGATCTCTAGTCTGTGATGTTGGTATTTCTATGAGCGAGATGCCAACAATACCTACTCTATTAGGATTCAATATTCGAAATTTCCTAAAGTTTAACATTGCTTCTAACAATGACACAACGTTTTTTATAAAAAAAACCTTATCACAATTAGATATAGTACCTAGCTAAAATTAGTTGTCTACCTAAAATGAAATGACATTATCAATTGACTTACTTATCACACGTACACAGATAAATGTATCTTAATATTGCGTAACATTGAACGTTGCATACTTCAATATCAAAGAGTATCTTATATTTGTTTTTGATCGCAAATAAGAACACCAATTCAATCAGTTGTAGTTGACCACGTGGTTGTGGATTAAGATATCGACTAGTGTTGTGAATAGTGGTACGAGTTTTACACAGTTATGGAGAATGGTTTAGTGCAAGGATGGCAAAGGAAAATGTGGTTCAGGTGACACAGTTTTATAACTTGATGTTTTAAATTTGTTATGTTAATGTTTTACGATTCTTTTATCTTATCACTCTCTCATTTGTCAAGGTTATTTATTGCTTTAATTAAATAACTAGCTAGTATCGTGTATTCGTTTTATAAACATAACCTCATTGTTTAGTGACTGACAAATATGAGAACAGCTGTTGAGTAAAATCATATGGTGGTTTAGTTGTTACGCCAGCTGATAAATAAAACAGGTGTATATTTCTCGTTGTCATGAAATTTCAACAGAATACGCTCAGATTTTTTATATTATATACTAGCATTTCCCATATTGAAATCGGGCTTTGTGTTCATATCTATAATTTGAATTTGGGTCTGTCCACGTGGAATAAAGAATTTGAATTGTTTAGTGTGTTAAGGTCAGGATAATGTATTATAAAATCTATTTATGACTTGAACTTTTCTAGCTAGATTGATAAAGTTAGTGAATTAAATTTACCAACACTATTTAAAATGTAAAAGTTCGTTTTCACTTTTTCTAATTACGATTGATTACAAAAAAAGAAAATTTGAAACCTAATAAAAAATGGGTTTTTTTTATCTGGGAGCCTCTTTGTAAAGAATTTTTTTTTAATATAACACATTTGACTAAAATAACTGTCTAGTGTTTAGACGAGTGTAGTAATGCCGATTTCTTGGAGAAGATGGTGTGGGTAAGCTAATTGAGCAAGTAAATACAAGAGTTGTATTTACTTTAGTAAAATGTTACACATTTCCTTACTTGCTTAAGTAGTTCATACAATACAAGTAACTAAATTTATTAACTTGCTTTATCTACTTGTAACGCCTTAACTTTGAAATCTGAAACGGTTTCAATAATTCTAAACAACTGTTTAATTTTTTTTCCATTTTTTTTTACTGAAACTGTCTGTTGTTCCTGAAATGTCAAATATGTACGAGAGAGAGTATACATTTACTTTAGTCCCTATTGAAAATTGTTTAATTGTTAATTGGCAACTACTGCACCAATTTTTGAAAGTTCCAATTATCATTCATATCATACAGGTACTAATTTTGTACCGACAATATTTTTGAAAAATGTGAATTTTCTCTCTTCAACAACAAAAATCGTTATAATTCGAGAACTACTACACCGATATCAATTTTTTTTTTAATTTCAAATACTTTTCAAGTCAGTATACTAATTACAATATTTATAAATGCGACATTTTAAAGAAAAAATATCGTTTTCTCTTCACCAGCAAAAAATGGTTTTAACTCTAAAACTGATTCAAAAAGGTTTTTACTTGTTATTATCATTCAATAAAAATATCACATATGTTACAGGAAAAATATATTTTGTCACATACAAAATTAACAAAATATTGGTTTTTCTAATTACCCTTATAGACAAATTTTATTATATATTGAGACCTACTGCACCAATTTTAATTAAACATAGACTAGAACCTAACTAGTACCTACATAGGAAACTAAACGACATTAAAATCCAAACCCCGATAAGCTTCCAAACAGATTGACAGAGTTGCGTTTTATATGTAGAGATTATAGTTTTCAATAACTACAAACTTTGTGCAATAATGCTAACGTATCCCCAAAATTAAATAATAACAAATATGAATCAAATGTAGTTTATGGTTTTTTAGTTGTCAAGTGCATGGAACAGATTTATACGTATGTTGGGGAGGCTGTTATTTTGTGTCGTTGGCATGTTTATTTGTAGCTTATTCAAGGATTTTACTATACCACATAGTAACGGGGAAGTTATGTGTTGGATCAAACAAATATATGGCGTGTTTTAGTTGGTAAATTCGTTTTGAATTCGTTTCCCCGAGCCCAAAAGAGAGGTTTTTTTGAATGATTTCTGTCTGTCATATGTGCAGCGCTCTACATCACAAACGCATGGACCAATATCAATCAATATGGTTGTGGACATATTTTGTCCATATCTCGGAACTTTTTTTTCTAAATTGCGATTTTATCAACATCGGCTTAAATGACTTTGAACTAAGTTTGTTAAAGTGTAGCCTGTAAGGATCCAAACAAAAGTATTGTTCGCCATTATTCTAAATGTTCATGTTCGTGAGTTACCGGTAAGAAACCATAAAATCGGCCATGGGGCTGTTTATAAATGACGTAATTATGCCTACTCTAAATCAGTTGTACGGAATTCGTTCTAATTTGAGTGAAATTTGAAGACTAATGACCCAAAACTGTGAGCATTGTAAATATTACAGTTCAGGAATAATTAACAAAACAAAATATTGAATTTGGACCACCATAATTAAAGCTGAATCTGAATGAAATACGACTTACGCTGGCAACTTATTTACGTCACAAGCTAAGCAAATTTAAGCTATAAATATTTGTTCAAAATGGCGTCTATGGTTTATTTTCTCTTTTTATTTCACAACACCATACTGACACTTTAGTGATGATTAGTTTTGGTTCCCTCTGTTATATCTTTCCTTCCAGATATCTCTTGACCAACTTTTGTTCTTTCCCACCCTAGCCCTATTTGAATGGTTAGGAGTTTTTATGATAAATATGGGTACACATATTATTTACCTGATACAGCAAATTTGTGGTTATTTATCATAACTACCTGAGGGTCCGTTGGCGTATTGTGGATATTTCCGTCTATATGCATCCCAGTAAGGTTCGCTGTGTAGGGGAAATTTTAATAGTGGCGGCCCTCTTCTAAAAAAGACCCTTTAGTTCATTCACTGTGATCAACATCAATAGACTAACTGGGGATGGGTTTTTATTTAAAACAATATTTTGTTAATTATCATTTGTTGTGTAACATTAATATTTAATTGTTTTGTTTTTTGGCAAAACTGACCAAGTTATGAACGAGTAAACACGTGCTTGATTTGTTAAGAGTTTTAATGAAATACTGGCACCGCGAGTTATCTTGAATGTTGTAATAAGTATATATGTACTGTGTAATGTTTAATTTAAATATGACGTACCGGTACGTTTAAACAAATGCAATGAACAAAATCGATTCGATAATGGCTGAATAAAATAGGCGAAACTATCATCATCGATTAAGAAATAAGTTACAGGACAACAGGATAAAAAAAGAAGAAAGTACTTTTACATTAATACACTTATTTAACCAGCTGTAGGAAGTTCAAATTAATGTGACTGAGTAAGTGTTTATCAATGTTATTTAACATTGTAGTCTCCCACACACTGTACGCATTTATTACGCATTTATGGTGTTACTTATTATACATAATTATTTAGTGTGTCCATTAATCAGTTGTCCTTTAAACTACAGGAAGGTTTGGAGATAAAAAACACAGAATTAAAAAAAAAAAAGAAAAAAAAAGAGGTCCTCGGTGTTGTAGACAATTACCAAGAATTAATGTTTTCAGTTTTTTGACGATTATTCAGACCTTTTTCATTAGTTTTTTATATGAGAATTAAGCTCCTGAAGTTTTGGAACGAATTTTGGAAACACCCTGTATATGAGGGGCGGTCAAATATAAAGAGATATTTGTCAGATCAATTTTATTTATTGAATCCAGTGAAATGTTTATTGTTACAATTATTTATTGACGAACACACTACTACTGTATTATAGTCCCCTGTCACTGCAATACTTCTGTTCTAACGCTCAGGAAGTTTCAAAATTCTAAAAGAGCCATTCAAAATAACCCATTCTTTCAAATCAAGTTTAGGTAATTATTTAAATATTTTTCAAAGACAGCAATTATCTTTATTAATTTTTGGGGATAGTTGAATGGAAAAAGTTTGTGCAAAGTCTTTTACACCGTTTATTTGTATTTAAACATACGTTAAAACTTTTAAGGAAGAATTTCGATGGTACGGACGGAACGCCTTTCAAGTCCGGTTTGTGCAATGTATCAGTTATAATTAATTTTAATCTAATAAAGATAAAGCTATAATTGCCCCTTTACACCCGCCAATGTCAGTAAGATATGGCTGGCAGTAACTATAAACATTAATTACTAATCACCAATAACTTCCATAACTTCATTGTGATGTGATGACAAGTAGAGGTCATACATGGCATTACAGAGAAATGACCCACGTGTCTCAATTACAACCTTAAGATATTCCTCTTGTCTTTTTCATATGACAATAACGGAAAAGTACATCATGGTACGTACCCAGCCTCAACTTATAATGTAGTACAAGCAGATCTTCTCTTCTAAATGTAATGACATAAAGTTGTATCTTGGGACTGCAGGAAATGTTAAAGGGGTCGGGTATTAGGGTAAGTTTATTTAAACAGTTGTTACACTGATTTTTTGTGAACCTCGTCATTGTGTATACTACTACTTTCTTGACTTCGATTAGGCCTTGAATGGCCTCGTAGTTGTGTATGTATTAAACTTCTCGCGTCAGTGACTCAGCACTAGAGGGTCACAAAGCTTTTTATGAAGAAGCCTCCACTCGTGTCAGTGACTCGTATATGACTATTCTGTCAAATTTGAAAATAAGACTAAAAAGTTTCACTTCAAATATACGTTTTATCTGATAACGTCATACGCAGCTCCACGATAGCGCATTTTGTACAGCTTTAATATCTACATCCAATAATAGTAAATTAAATGTTTTACTAACAACATTTTCAAAACTAAAAAAAAACCCTCATAATTATCAATGATACCTTTTGTCAGAATATTTGATTATTATCACACTTAACGTGTACATTTGGAATAAGAATTAAAAATTGGAAATGATTTAAAAGTAAACTCTATAAAAACATTGCACAAACTTCCCACTCACCCCTCCCCCCCAAAAACCCAAATAAAAAGGAACAAAACTTATCGTCATGAAAAATGCCAGTTCGGTGGTTGGGAATTAAAAAGTAAAAATGAACTACGGACACCTTTGAAATTGTTTAAATAATTTACTAAAATTGTGTGGCTTGTGTAAACACGTGCTCAGCATAATAAATCTTGCTAGGGTACTGTTTTAAAGCTTTCACCAATAAAGTGTAGCATTTACTTAATTAAAATGGAGGTTTTTAATAATGTCAGTCAAGGTTCATTTAAATTTTTTTGTCTATTATTCTTGAACCGTAATTTATTTTTATTTGTAACTGTGTACATGGTTTGGGCAATTAAACTTATTTCTCTAATATTTGAACAAAATAGGTCGATTTTTAGAAATTTTTATTTTGACAGATAACTTTGTTTGCGTACTTTGAGGGTGGGGCTATACCTGAGGAAAATTTTGAGCCAAGTTTATAAAATATTAAAATAAAAAGTACCGAGATACGGTCAAATTATGTCCACGTATCAAATTTGTTTAAAATTGGTCCACACGTCCTGTAGATCACTTTACTTATGACGTACAGACATTATTCCAAAAACCACTATTTAGATTCAGGGGAGCTCAAAACTGATATATCAACTGTGATAAAACTCGACATCGTCCACGTGATAAATATTTAATGTCAACTCAGTGCCGCAGACGACCCACGTGGCTTGACCAAAGTGCAGACTGTACTAGTTGATGTATGACGCAATATCTGATGAAGTATGCAGGCATCAGCATAGCAGGCAGTCCAGCTATTATATTACAAAAGAATTCTATATAGGCCTATACCATTTCCGTGTCCATTTCTATTGCTGCCATGGACGGACATGATCCGGTTTGGAACAGGTTTATTAGAGCCACTTTATGAATACTAGCTGATGATGGGTCCTTATTAGAATCGCTTTTGGTTCTTCTTGTTACCCGAGTGGGTCTGCGACCGTTTGACCAATGTAGAGTTCCTACCATATGCTTCTCATTAAGTGTAAATTCATTTTTTATGAATTTAGAAATTGAATATATTTTTTTATATGGAAACAAGATGATGGGGGTCATAATTGTACTAACCCAGCCCCATCATACAATGTATATACAATCAGATCCTCTAAATGTAATGCCCAATAGTTGGTTTATTGTGCCTTGTTGGAAGTGTTATATTGTATTTGTAGAACTATGAGTCTATACGTAGTATATTTAAAACCGTTGTTACACAGGTTTTCTGAACATAGTAAAATTGTGTATTTTTTGGACTCAAGGTATCTCAAAATATAGGCTATTTCCAAGGGAAACCACATATCTGTTTTCTACCTTCACATTGTTTTTATACTATATATATATATATATATATATATATATATATATATATGCGAAAGAAAGCGTTCCCTTTTTTCATATGTACGTTGTATAGAGAAAGTTGTCATGAGTCCAAAAAGGGATGTTCTAAGGTCACCTGAGACCCAAAAAAACTGTCATCTGTCTTATGTGTTTGCAAGGGTTTTTAAGCCCAAACGCGTAAAACTATTTTAGTGAACATTGAACATATGACACATACGGCCATGTGAAAACTCAACACTCTACAGTACCCTCATGGTAGGGATGTTTCTGGGGTTGGAGAGGAAAAAAGGGGCCCCACACTTTGTTTGTTGAGTTTACTTTCAGCTGTACAACCTCAATAAAAATATAGACCTCAAATGCTTCTGTGTAAACGCTTACCCTACTTTCGTTACTTTTATCGGTGTAAATAAGAATAAAACGTTTACAAAAGTCTGTCACGAAGTTGTAACTTTAGGAATTAAATGTAGCTAAGCAGTAATTTGTGTACCTAGTTTTCTTGGGTTGTACCGTCAAATCATGGGCGTCATCACCAGTTCATTATTGGGGGGGGGACATATGCCGGGGGTCTGGGGGTATGGAATTTTTTTAAAATTAAACTTCTCAAAACATCGTTTTTATGCGTTTGCAACAGAAATGTAATGTTAAAAACCCTAGTAAAGACAAAGCCCTAGTAAACACCTTTTAAGGTTTTAAGTAAATCATTCGTTTTTAGCAAAAATATTTTTACATCTCAAATATTGGGGGGGGGGACGCGACCCCCCCCGGCGATGACGCCCATGCGTCAAATCATGATAGGGAAGCAAGTAGAAGGGTGGACACATCTCTTACACCAGACACAATCCTAGTCTGAGGCTACTGTACGTCTTGTTATTCTGGGAATAAACTGATAAAGGGGTTAAGGCCTTTAAGAATCAGAATTTATGAAAACCCTTGAACAATGAACTTAGAACACAAGAGACATAAGACCATGCGAGATTTCAGCGCTCTACTTGTTACTCTTATATCCTTTATCTTCTTTTTCTTGTACTACTTTCTTGACGTTGGCTAGGCTTAACAGGGTTTGAAGTGGTGTATATATTAAACAGTCTCCACTCGCTTCACTGTGACGAGCCTCTAAGTTGTACGTATGGGGGAAGAAGGCTCTACCCGGTGCGCTCCAGGGCCTTGCCGGATCTCGTAACTAAAAGAATGTCCCATATCCTTACAAATAACACAATAGATGTGATCAAGGAACTGTTTAAAATAACCGTCATTTTGACATTTTATATTAGGTTGTTCGATACGACACACTATAGTCCCTTATAACCGAATCTCATGTTCGACCTTAATTTTTGTAGCCATTATCGTGTTTACGGACAGATAACATGTAGAAAATGACTATTTCGGTTTCCCGAGGCCATGAAATGTGAAGGTGAAATTTAAAAACGGAGGTCGAAATGTTTTACGTATACTAAACTAACCCCTATACTTTGTAAATGTTTACACTTACTCTTAATCTCCTGAGACCACACTCATAACACGTGTATAACTTGTGATAATATACCAAAGTTTGGAACTGTTTACTGTGGACCAAACATTAAATACACCCAATCAAACAACTGATTACTGTTTGCGCATGCCACTATTCGATGTTTAAGACCCCGATACTGTTAAAAAGATCTTTTATTATTCACAGAGCTAAGCTTCTGGGATTAAAATATGTAGTTTAGGCCTACTGGTTTAGTTAAAAACAACAGTCTGGGAATTGTTGACACATTACGTAATGGTTCATAGAATACCAACAACTGTTGTGCCATATTGATATCATATCTATATACTTCCTTCCACTGCCTCTATGATGATTCATCGAGACGTTAGGCGCCTGGATTTTGCCTAAATCGTTTAAAATCCTTTACCACACCAACTATAAAACATCAAAGAACAAATATAATTTGAACATAATTTAATTGTTTAGCCACCAGGATTCTGTAATATTAACTTGTGATGATTTCTTACTTTATTAGGTCCGTAACAATCTTGTCTTTCCTTTTTTAATATAAATACTATCGGTTTCGGACTTAAAACTTCATCTTCAGGTAAATATGTTTTCAGCATTTCGCTTCATCATTAAATTATAGTTACAGTACATTTAAAACATTGTTTAGCACAAAACACAAACTTCACCATGCACGATCGACTGTCACAAGTCCATTGAACTTGTAACTCAGAACTTGGATCCCACTCACAATTTATTTGTTCAACTTTACAGATAGTCCAGTGTACCTTTGGATTGAGATAATAGAATTGAATATTTCATTTGAGCTTAATTTATCATTAAGGATGAGTTTTGGCTGTTTTTGTGACTTTGTGGTGTAAAACGTTCATATTTTCGTATATGTTTTCATACGAGTGGTCATGATCCTTCCTTAGTTTATGTTCAGGTATTGTAGGTTCGGAGATGTGTTCTCTTAAAATTGGGTTTGAAATATCAGACAAATGTAAAAAAAAGCCATCTTCACAGTCATAGTTCATTCTTAATACAAATTAATATCATTTCTGTTATTTCGATCCAAATGTACACTGGACTATCTGGAAAGTTGAAAAAAGAATTTGTGAGTGGAATCAAACCTCAGTACACTTGCTCATAAGGTGCGCGCTCCACTGTGCTCTGCTGCACCTATTTGTTGGGGATGGCGTCTGTCAAATATCACGACTCTCTTGACCATCTCTTGTTCTTTTCCGACCCTGACGCTATTAGAGTATTCGAGGGCTAGGAGGGTCTTTATTTTATGTGGCGATTATGACCGAAAGGTTTTTGATTTTAAACAATAAGAATATATAGTGCTCTGAAAATGTCATACCAGACTTTTAGTGATGGTTGTATGGGTCAAAATAAAGAAAAAAGTTCCTGTAAACATATGTTCGGAATCTCATCGTTTTACATATGTCGGCCATTTTAAGTTGTTTTTTTTTTTAAATAATTGTAGCTTTTGAAATTATTAAGATTTTCAGTCAAAATTTGATATACACTTTTTTTATTTTTTATGCGACGGTTTGGCATTAAACCAAGAATCAAAACTTCAACTCATAATGTTTAAAATGGCGACCGTTTACTTTTGTTGCAGAATATAATTTTGCTTAATTAATAATTTCATAAGGACTTTAAGGAATGATTTATGAAATAACTTAACAGTAACAATTTTTCGAACTGGAAACATGAAATTTGCCATTATTAACACAAAATTCGCATGAAGTCATTTCAAATAAATTCCAAAACACGATTAATAATCACGGAATCTTAATAATTTATGCACAGTTATTTAGGAGATAAAATTTAGCAACTTTTTTGTCTCATGTAAATATTTTGTAAAATTTACGGATTTTGAGATATTGAGATTTAAAATTTTTAATTGCCGCCATTTTGAAATGGTACAAAATATAAACTTAACATTGCATACCAAAATGGATCTTATTAGTTGTAATACAAGTACCAAGATTGAAGTTGATATCTGCAGAGGTTCCTAAGATATAACGTATTAAGTAAAAAACACATATAGACAGATAGACAGAAAACGAAACGCCTTTTAGTTGGACACACCTTCATATGAACCTTTTTTCTGAAAGTCCGTAAAGGTTTTTTTTACACCCTGTATATATAATAAAAGTGCCAGACAATGTTTATAAAATTTTTTTTTTTTATTTTGACCCTTATAATCACCACTTAGATTTTGGCACGACATTTGGAAGGACTATACATAATATAAATGTGGTTACTGCCTAGCTAAATAGTAGCTTTTTATATCGGTGGTTTCAAAGGTTGCTGTCTATGTAATGTTCTAAGCAGATGCTTATGTAGTTCTAAACAAGTACAGATAGAATTATTGTCGTTTAGTTGATGATTGTGTCACGAATCTCGAAGGTTGGAAAACTATCCCAAGAACGTGACATAACCGAGGGCACAACCACTCACATCCGCGTCTTTGGCACGTTTATTAGGCTTACTGTGTGTTCGTTCCCTCTTGAAATGTCCACTATTTAAATGTATTTGGAATAATTTCGTTTACCCTATACAGGGTGTAACAGAAAAACTATCCCAAGAACGTGACATAACCGAGGGCACAACCACTCACATCCGCGTCTTTGGCACGTTTATTAGGCTTACTGTGTGTTCGTTCCCTCTTGAAATGTCCACTATTTAAATGTATTTGGAATAATTTCGTTTACCCTATACAGGGTGTAACAGAAAAACTATCCCAAGAACGTGACATAACCGAGGGCACAACCACTCACATCCGCGTCTTTGGCACGTTTATTAGGCTGACTGTGTGTTCGTTCCCTCTTGAAATGTCCACTATTTAAATGTATTTGGAATAATTTCGTTTACCCTATACAGGGTGTAACAGAAAAACTATCCCAAGAACGTGACATAACCGAGGGCACAACCACTCACATCCGCGTCTTTGGCACGTTTATTAGGCTTACTGTGTGTTCGTTCCCTCTTGAAATGTCCACTATTTAAATGTATTTGGAATAATTTCGTTTACCCTATACAGGGTGTAACAGAAAAACTATCCCAAGAACGTGACATAACCGAGGGCACAACCACTCACATCCGCGTCTTTGGCACGTTTATTAGGCTTACTGTGTGTTCGTTCCCTCTTGAAATGTCCACTATTTAAATCTATTTGGAATAATTTCGTTTACCCTATACAGGGTGTAACAGAAAAACTATCCCAAGAACGTGACATAACCGAGGGCACAACCACTCACATCCGCGTCTTTGGCACGTTTATTAGGCTTACTGTGTGTTCGTTCCCTCTTGAAATGTCCACTATTTAAATGTATTTGGAATAATTTCGTTTATCCTATACAGGGTGTAACAGAAAAACTATCCCAAGAACGTGACATAACCGAGGGCACAACCACTCACATCCGCGTCTTTGGCACGTTTATTAGGCTTACTGTGTGTTCGTTCCCTCATGAAATGTCCACTATTTAAATGTATTTGGAATAATTTCGTTTACCCTATACAGGGTGTAACAGAAAAACTATCCCAAGAACGTGACATAACTAGTTTATTAAATCACAATTTGCATTTAAACATAGCTGTTGCATGTAATTTTTTCAATTTCAAAATGTTCAGTATTTTTAGAAGGCATAATTAGATTAGTTATTACATATTATTTAGACAATTTTACCATTACATTTAATGAAATTAAACGTGATTAAAAAATTCCTTGGTTTTGGATTAAAATTATTGCTTTTGATTGGCCTTAGCTAGTTTGTAACCTGACTATTAGACATGTTCGTTAACTAGAAAAATCAGTCTGAAATTTCAAAAGGGTTACTGATTTTTAAATTTCGCAAAAAAAATAGTATTTGAAAAATCCAACAATAACTCATTTTGTACAGCTTCAGATCTACATTATAAGATGCCTTACAGTGTTTTCTACAATAAAATATAGCCTAAACATAATAACATTTGTTAAATACAAAACTCAAGATTAGAAAATAAATTAGCAATAATACTCCGTTATTCCAAATTTGATTCTATATTTCGTCGAATTTAGCATGAAAAGTATGTTTTTTTTATTCGTTGAATATGAAAGAATAAAATGGTGTTCGTTTTTTAATACCATTTACTGTAGTCAATTATTGGCATTTTACTTTAATAGAAACTTTTTTTTAAAAAACTTACAAATGAAATGTTGTAGAATAAATAAGAAATGGTGCCAAATCACTCCAATTGGTATAAGTTGACATTTCTTGGATTGCAGTCTTATGATACATATATTTTCAATAGTAACCTAATATTGATAATACAGTAATTCATTATAATAAAATTGAACAAGCGAACATAAACTCAATTATTTTCTTTGAAATACGGCACCTACTCTCCGGTATGGTCTAGTGGCTAGGATACCTGGCTCTCACCCAGGAGGCTCGGGTTCGATTCCCGGTACCGGAATAACATTTTTTTTGTTAAATAATATATTTTTCTATTTGAAATTACTTTTCTACACATTACTTGTAATTTATTTTTCTATGAAGTTTCTGTTGGTAGAAAACAACGAACTAAAATTTAAAGAAACTCCAAGAATTAATTGTACGGAGCCAATTTAAATATTCACTATTAATTTAAAATCTTGCTGTTTTTTTTTTTCATTGTTTATGAGTAGGCCTATATTAATGTAAAAATAATGTTAAATCGATTGAATGAAATAAATATTTTACATTACACCTATAACAATCAAAGACTTTAGTATTTGGAAATAGCATTGATTTTATATACAAAGCTTAGATTCAAATTCAACGAATAAAGTTATTGGATTCAAATTTCGATTGTTTAAAAAAAATATCAAGTCGTATAAATTTTACTCTATTTAATCCCGGATGTGTTTTGTATTAAGAGGAATCGTTATGTTCATTTTATTGTCAGACCATTACGGTCCATAACAGTAATATAAGTGTACAAAATCGTTTATTACTTTTTAATATTTTCCAAATAAATAAATAAAGAGTATTTTTTATGTATAGGTGTTGTAATGATTATGGTAAAGCAGAAAAATATCTGGCACTTAATTTGTGTGTATATATGTGACAAAATATATAGTTAATTATAAAGAAAATAATATAAAATATGTTTTCTAAATGAACATTACATAAACGTAAATATTTACAACAATGTTATCAGATAAAGAGTTAATACTTCTATTATAAATGTAAAGCACCGCTGGTGTAGTGGTATCATGCAAGATTCCCATTCTTGCGACCCGGGTTCGATTCCCGGGCGGTGCATTATTTTTTATATCACTTTTAAGTTAATTTTTTTAATAAATCTATACGCATATTCCTTATTTTTCAAAATTTGTATTTTTTGAACGAAATTATTAAAGTAAAAACTTCCATGGATATAATATAGACTATTATAAAAAATTGATTTTGTTTTCACATAGAAAAAGTTATGTGTTATGTGGTGATTTTTGGTTTATCATGACCTCTATACAGATTTATATGAAAAATCTCTTAAAAACGTATACAATGCTTCATTTTAATATTTAAAAAAACTACATTTTTCAAAATTTCGGTTTGTAAACAGATAAATGTAACAATAATTTGGAAAAGTCTTCTAAAAGTGAATAATTTTATCTTCATAACTCTGTAACGATGTTCAAAAATAGCTTTAAATTGTAAATTACTTTTTGGAAGAAGTACTAATAATATAGTCATACAATAGTTGGAAAGGACCTCATTTGGGGAAGGGGCAGATTATTCCCTAAGTATAAAAGTTACAAAAAAGAGACCTCCCCGCAGGTTTTTTTGAGTTAAAAACTAGAGGTATTACGAAATTTGTTATAGGCTATCATCCGTAATTTTTCCAATATGTTGTCCAGTTTGTAATTTCTAATAGAAAGAGACATTTTTTTTATGGCGATTTTAGATACTACGCATTATTTTAAAACTTTTATTATTTTTGGGTTTTTTCTATCTCTCCGTTTAAGAGCTACAAAAACCAGGCACTACAAAAATTATCCAATTTATGCATTTTCCAGAGACGATTTTCTTATTTTCAAAGTCAAATTGAGGTCAATTTTAACTAGAGTTGGGGTAAAGAGTGTAATAAAATTATAGTTATTTTTATTTGTTCCGTACGCTGAAAAATAACACAGTTATCGACAGAAAAGGAAAATGATAATTTTCTGATAATTATCTTCGTTACTGGCCGACACCGACTCTTTATTATTACTAAACGTATTACAATTTGTATACATTTGTTTCGGGTGTAATATCTTATTTACTATCCGGTAATTATTAAGAACTACTAAGCCAGTAGGTGTTCTAAACAATTATCAAAAAGTTGTACGAAATCGAATGTTGAAATATTTGTTAGGAGAGGTGGAAAATCTTCATAAGACAGGGAGACATCTGATCTTCCCAATAGTATGACATTCTTACTCACTAAAAAAAACCACCTTCCATCCTGTTGGTACCCCTTTTTCCCCTTTTTTTAAATTTCGCAGGATATGTGGAAAATCTTCAAAAGACAAAGGGAGAAATCCGCTCTTCCCAATAGTGTGAGATTCTTACTCACTAAAAACCACCTTCCTTCCTGTTAGAACCCCTATCGCGTGGGACAAGGAAACAGGAAAGGTTTCCCATGTACCAAGCTGCAAGCTGAGAAGCTCTTTCCATGGGCATATCGATATTGTAAATGTGGAAGAAAGCAGAACGTTATGTATCCGCGCGAAGGGCGAGGTAAAGACCTGACTTGAGTCCAGTCAGGTAAAACCTCGCGACAGATCATGCAGGAGCCCAGGTTTGGTGAACGTGGGGTGCAAGGTGAAGGATGGGAGTTACCTTACAAATACCTTGTTAGTGAAGTTATTGGAGGAGCTACAAGCTACATCTTCTTCTGCTGCCTACTGGATACTGAAATAAGCGTGCAAGATTAGACTGAATGCAACTGCGTCCTGGTGGCGACAGCTTGGCTTATGCCGCTGCGGTGCACCCTTTGGTCTGAAACAGAGCTAGAGAACAAAGAGGTGAAATTTGGGTATGTAGTATTCTACGCACATGGCTTTATGAGCCCAAATGAGAGATCAAGGTCAGTCGTGTGAATAAGGACAGCGGCCGTCTGTGTTTGTCAAATGTTGTGTCGTATCTACCTAGTGAAGAGATTAGTGTTGATGTTGGGTGTGCTTGGACCCCCTTGTAGAGATTAGCTGATAATCGTTGAATGTGCCCCTATCGCGTAGGACAAGGATTCAGGAACATAACAATGATTAACTTAATTCCAAGATTCACTACCTGATAACAGTTCTGTAAATTAATTATAGAAAGGACTACTCCTGCAGTTGACTCCGTTTTGAAATAAATGCAGTATACAATTTATAGTTTCTTCCATATGTACTAATGGAATTCAGCCATTTATTTCTTACATAGTATGTCTTTATCGTATAGAAACACAGAGCTACACAACAAAAAAATAATAATTTTTGAACTCTTTCTTAAATGAATGATCCAATTAATACGTAATTATTCAAAAATCGCTCAACCGATATTGTTCGTATTTTAGTGAAATCTAAAAACCCACGCTCAAACACGTATGAAAAATCACATGTATATTATATTAGAGTTCAGGAATAACTGGCACACACAAAATAATTTGAAGACGTCCTCCAGTATTCATATTCACTTATTACTGACAGTTGTTGGGTTAATATTTAGATTATGAATGAGTGTGTGAGAAAGTTTGTGCAATAGTTAAGCACCATCTATTTATGTAACGACGGTGTTTTATCTACCACCCGTGAGCTTGAAGAAGAATTTATTTATTGTAGATTTGGATTTTAAAAGGTAAAGCTAAGCTATTTCAATGATTTAGTTATTATTATTATTATTGTGTATTTTATATTGTTTTATCATTACGTAACAAATGTAATCTCAGTTCTTTCTTTATTGTATTACAATAAAAACCATTGTACTGTTACTTATTTGTTTTCCTTGTTTGAAATGATTGGCTTAACGATATTTAATTTAATTTCACTACTTGTTTTGGGTATGAGATTTATTAAATTTCAACAAACACTTAATACACTTAGTCAAACGTAGATGAATAGAAACTTTTTAACTTAAATGAAATTAACAATTAACTTTCAAAACTGATTAAAGTTTAATATGGATGTTGTAAAAAATTAGTTTCAACGGTTATGAAATGAAAATTAATTGTGCGAAATCATTGTATAAACTGTCACACAGTCATTCACAATAGAGCCAAAAATTTGTCAGTTCGGTAGCTATGAGTAAAATAGTGAAATCTGTCGTGGGCGTAGCCGCAGATTTTGTACATTACATCTTGTAACGATGCTGAAATTCCAAAGTTACAAGATAAACAACAAACATATTCACTATCATCAACCAAATCCATAACCCTTTTCATAAACACACACACACACACACACACACACACACACACACACACACACACACACACACACACACACACACACACACACACCTAAGTAGATATAAATATCATTCATATTTGTATATCCATATAATATAATGTGTGCAACAATATTATATCAAGTTAAGAGAGAATGAAGAACTATCACATGGGAAGAAAAGAAAGTATATATGGTGAAGGAAAAAAAAGTTGTGGGAGATTTTATTCAAAATATCAAAAGAGGTAACATCATTTTTTTTTTTTTTTTTTTTTTTTTTCAGAAAAATATTCAGTGTTAAATATAGTGATGAAAAACCAGCTAAGTAGCTAAAATATAATATTCGAGGTTATAAACGTTGGTGAGAGTGTATAAAGGCGCGTTTACACTGGCAACAAAACATGTTTATAAACAGTGTTTCGGAACAATGTTCCTCAAATCGAAATATAACTACTTTAAACAATGTTTCTAAACAGTGTTTCGGAACAGAAATTCGGTGTTTCTCCACATGTTTCTTGTTTCCCGTAGAAAGCGGTAAGATCAAAGGGTGTTTATAAACATTGTGGATGTTTCGGAAACGCAAGACGTTTACATGTAGGAACATTGTTCTGAAACATTCAGGTCTACCAATAATTTTTGATTCGTAAACAAGTACTGCAAGCTATAGGAATCGCCTGTAGCCAAAAACCTCAAGGTAATACCAAGTCTTTCTTGCACGGATATTGGTTTCCTAAAATTACTGTCTTTCCTTCCTATTTTGTGGCCAATACTAGTTATAAGAAACTCAAAATCTTCACTTGTCATTCGACAAAATTTTATAAAGCTTCCATCACATCTTATTCCCCACCCAGATCCACGTCATCTTTTCTAAGGTCTTTCAATAGGTCACTTCCACTGTAAACACCTCGTGACGTAAGTGAAGGCCTTACCCAGAACCTCCTGGGTTTTCTGTCACAACACAACAAAACACATGTAGCGGCAGCTAGAAGAAGAGCATCCTCCTCGTCAGACGACATCTTCAAGAGTGTGGCTGTCCCTGTGTTTAGGAACATTTTGTGCAAAATTAGTAGCAAAATATAAACAAAGTTTATAAACAAAGTTCAAAAAACATTGTTTTGTTTCTAGTGTAAACCCGCCTTAACTTTGTTTATCCCTCCAGAAATTGATGCGACATTATGACACTTTTCAGATTCAATTCATCCTGATTTTCCTCCCAAAATTAATCAACGAAAATTGCAACTCTCTCAAAACTTAAGGCCATAAATAACAAACTCAAAACTGTGAAAGAAAGAACTTTATTAACGTAAGCGTTATAAATACCATTTTTTAAACACTCGGCACCAATTTTTGTTTCATATTGTCCCATCCTCACTTCCATCACACACTTTTCATTACTTTTTTAAGATATCATATATCCTATCCTAATTGTTTTGATTAAGTTTTTATAGTTTTACAGTTATGTAACTTATGTTGTGCACTCAAAAGTGTTGTAATAATAGCTAATTGAAGAGTTAAAGATAACTTTTGAAGTCCTAGATTAAAAGTAGGCTACTCATTTTGTATTGTTTGTAATAAATTTTGTATTGTTCTAAAATATTAATTTTAAATAAATAATCTTGTTAAAACACATACAGGTTTATATGACATGTAATAATTTTATAGTTTATATATTTAAACAAGGATTTTTTTTTTGTTTTTGTTTTTTTTTGTAACAGCAGATATTACTTGTTGAAACTCCATATTCAAGGATAAAATAAAGCAAAAAAGCTTAAGGTTTCAAAATATTTTAATAATGTAAATGAGCTACAATTGTTTCGCCTTGCAGCATCATCGGGCAACTGTTATAATATAATGTGTGCAACATTATTATATCATGTTAAGAAATAATGAAGAACTGTCACAGGGGTGGAAAGAAAGTTTCTACGGTAAAGAAGAACCATTTAAACACCATTTATTTATTCCAACATCCTCTTTTTTGCACTCAAGGGATGTAAAAACCATTTATCCGCAAAATACTCTCCATATCTTTCTGTATATGTAAGAAAGTAATAAACAAACACATAATAAGTAAAAATCAGTATTAAATCTATTTCAATTTTGAAAATTGTATATTTAGATCGATATGATTTTCAAACCTCCCCAAAATGTTTTTTTATATATTTTTTTAAACCTAATCTAACCTAACCTAATCTAATATATACGATTCATTAAAGCTAGGGTGGGAGAGGTAAATAAATGTTGCCCCCCTAATGGATACCATAATTTGGTCCTCCTAACTTCTATATCCTTCATAATCTAAAACGTTCCTTAACAATTATCAACATGACGAATCATTTTTATTTCCTCTTTTGTTTTGCAACTTTTGAATAATTATATTTAATTATATCACATAACGCACAATGTATCTATCCAATTTAAATTCTTATGACTGTGTATTTAAATGAATCACTATATTCTTGACTGTGTGAACCGAGTTAACAGAACAAAGCAGGAGTCGTCCTGGGGAAATCCAAACTTGGGTCTCTTTTGTCCAAGATCCGGGAATAACGGACGTGACATGAATTAATCGTAAAATAAAATAACCTCTTACAAATAACTGACTTGTGATGTTTTTCTTTGTAGAAGGAATCAAGGACCACGAGTACACTACCACAGGGACAAAACAGTAGCACGATGTTGCCAACTGCATTACAAGTAGTGATTAGATAATAGACATTACTTTGAATTGAAAGAGTATGCAACGGTAAGCTTTGTAGAAACTCCAATGTTTTATTAGTAGTATAAAATTGTTAATAAAATATTCCCTAACATGATTGAATTCCACCATATTATTCACAGATTGCCAGGGATTCCCCCTGGAATCTTCTTGAACAAAGTAATTGGGAGGAGAGGAGTTAGGGAAGTGAAAAACACAGTTATAAACTATATACTTTAAATGAATTGAAAGTGTATTTTTATTATTTTTTAAAAGGGGAATACTTTTACGTACTATCGGGCGACACACGTCTTCCCGATTGTGCGACTCTCGATCATCCGTAAACCTACTAAACACTCAACCTCATCCTTTATGTAAGCAATTAAGCATAAATCCACTCCGAAACAGCGTACAGGTGGTGGTATAAATGGACAGGTTTCATCTGATCTGTGGAGTTTGGGTGCGCAGTGGGTCTAGGCGTGGTCTACGTGTCAGTCTGTGTTGGGTGGTACTAACAACGATGTCTGCATGACCGCTAGATCGTGGACAGTAGTAGTCGGCGCCGACTGTTTCTCCTACAATGCCTCTATCCCCACGCGGCCTCGAACTACAAACTTGTACCTCCCTTCCACGCGCAGCTCACAGCTCAGATGAAACCTGTCCATTTATACCTCTCCATGCGCCCTCTATGAGCACCATCTTTTCTTGTTTTCATTTTATAATTCTATCCCTCTCAGGGGCTCATTTATACAGATGACCCAACCCCGAGAGATTCTAGCTGGATCTACTCTTTCTTCAAGAAGTCTTGGGTTAGATCTCTCTTTTATCTTTCCTATCAGGTTTCTCTTGACCAACTCTTGTATGGGTATTTTCATCCTTGTATACTATCATGAGTACTAATTAGCATCGTCCCTACAACACAGTTGGGCTTTATGTGTCCGATCTTTATCTCGTGTCTGCTCCTCTTCTCTGCCCACCTGACACTTTCAATGAATATGTATCTGACATCTTCATGAATTGAAACTCCGTTCGAACAAACCAGATTCTACAGTTTCCTCATCTTATTAAGATAAGCACAAATGCATTCTTTTCCTGTAAGCAGCTGTATTATGTAAAAGTTTACATATCTCAGGACTCGCGACTTATCAGCTTCTCTATAATATTGGTTATCAGTCAAGTTATCTATCTTCCTCCCATCACTTTGGCCAGCTGAGCATGGTACGTGGTCTACCTTACATTCGCGATTTATTGTCTCATTTCAGCTCTTATTTCGTGGGATATTTTGACGTGAATAATTTTTTTAATTTGCTGGATATTACAGAAAACTCGATGATAACGAAATCAGGGGTACCAGTTTCGAGGTGAGGCTTGAAAACTGACTTTAACATTGAAAACCAAACTATAGCACATGGTAGTTAATGATTTAAAGAATATATTTCACCTAGTGGGGATTGTGGTGTGACGGGCGGGACGGAGTAGGAGGTACCGCCATTTTGTGATTGTTCCCCTGCTGTAAACTTTCATGCAGATACGACGCTCGTTTTGAAATCAATCGATAGTTCTGATCGTTATAAATATAGATTAGTTTCGAGTTCGTGGAAAGCATACAGAAATCGCATAAAATTGGAAAGTGCATCTCGACTGCAATCCAGTGATTAAACGTGAGAAGGTAATCCGATGTGGGGAACGAAAGAAAGCCATGCGCGTCAGCAACGGTGCCGGCGTGCCGGTATATCTGCCTTGGCGGCGGTCATGCCATTAGATAATACAATCGCTTCAACGTCAACAGTAATGGACATCGATTTTGTACGCTCACCGAGTTTGGAGCGGCAGTTAGTGCGCGTTTTACAAATAGGTACGTTTGTCAGCAATCAGTTTGGTCATGGGTGTAATGTGTGTGATCCTCTATGGTCGAAGATTGTACACTTACTCGGGGTATCTATCCGTACTTGCGATACAGACACACCCGGTTTTTCTCTCCTGTGTAATGACGTCATAATACTTTTGTCACAACTAATACTGCTAGCTCTACCACTTGCGGTAAGAGCCTGCCACACTGAAGCAACTCTCCTTCCTACGAAAGCCAACTGTCTTCTATATTTTTAGGTCTATCTTCAATACGCCTGTAGATATCTTCATATAAAAGTATAGCATGAGTCACGAGCATCAGGAGTCGATGATTGCTTGCGGACGGTCCTCTTAGATTTACCATGTTTAATCCAGTATTCAATTTTATTTAATTGCAACGTGTTTGATATTCTTCCAGTACTTGAGGTTACTATCTAAAATCACACCTTCTACAAAAATTAGATTATATTCACTACCTTCCTTGTAAGGATCTACTCCTCACTCACTTATAGTAAAGTGTATGTAAAAAATTGTATTTTTGCAATGGTTAAAGATAAAGAGCTTACTCAAAAAGTGATAAGCAACATTTCACATTCCCGTAAGGCTTCATGAGTTAATACGGAGTACAAATAATTTAAACACAAGTTTTTGTTTAAATATTTGTTAATATGTTAAATTGGATTATTTAATAGAAAGTTCAATGACTTTTGGGACACCCGGTATATGAACTATCTTTGGTCACGAGGTGCTTGATCACGTCACCAAAGCTCAATGTCAACATCTCTTTTCTCTAATAATATTCTTAGACACAAAGAAGTTATTAATAATTCCTTGGACACATTTTTAATGTCTTATATAACTTAGCTTATGAAATAATCGTAAATAGTCGTGTCGAGGTCGTTGTCATCTAAGAGCTCTCAAGGTATTTTTATTTGTAAATACAAATTGATTACTTCCAGGTTCTATTTCAGTGTTCCACGACCCATTAATATTGTACAATGCTAGTGATAGAACTAAATACAAGATTAATTAAAAAAATTAATGAATCTGCTTTTATTCGATTATTTAAAAGTTTAAATTAACGGTCGTTATTTTGAAATTTTAGTTTAGATTTAAGTTAGTCAAAATCTTGTGATTAATTATAAAGTATAAAGGGCACTGAGTTTGAATGAATTTGACATTTTTATTTATCTTTATTAAAAAAAAATAATAATGAAAAAATTGTACGAAAACTAGATTTTATTTAAACGGAGTTTGATAATTACGGCCGCTATTTTGAATTTTTAAGGTAAAATTATCCAATTTCCTGTCTTACATATGATTGAATGAATAACTGACATTATTTTGGGGTTAAGTTAGGTCCTCTCTTCAACTTAACCTATTCAAAATAAATGGATTATTTAAAATACAATAATAACTTTAACCAAAAGGTAAAACTAAACAAAAAACACTTACACGAAATAAAGAGAAAGTGATGAGATTTAGTCAAAAAAAGCTGATATATCTGTTATGATATCTCCTGAGTTAAGTAATGATGTCTGTCGTCTCACTTATTTGGCCCAAATAATTTTTATTATATTTTCGTCATATCTCGGGACGTTTTTAGTTTTTTTTTATATATTTCAAAATTTGCAGTTCTCACAAAGTTCAAAAAAGATCTCACAAAAATTACTTAATCAAACGCGTTTTAACAACAAAGTCATCATCCTCAGTGATACATAAGATACAATAACAAAACTATAGGCCTAACTCAAGTCAAGCTCAATATTTATTTATAAATATGGCACCTCAGGTCAGTAGAGCTGAACCTGCTATATAAGTTAAAGTTAAAAGTTAAGTTTACTGATGTTATTTGGTTTTTAAGTATGTGTAGAAAACGAAAAGTGTTTCCGAAATTTATGAAGATAAAAATACCCACCAATAGCAAATTTACTAAACAAATCGAGGAAAGTGTAAAAAGGAAGTGGTTAAATTTTGAAATGAAATTGTTATATTCTAAACAAGCTAATTTAGAACTTCAAGCGCTTGAACTTCATTAGAAGTTAGTTAAAAATATGGATAAATATAGTTAGGAAGAATTTATCGTACGATTTGGGATAATAATGTCTTTAATAAAACATAAACATAACGTGTAAAAATTCAAAACCTGAATAAGAAATTACAATCATTCTGTTTGTGCAAAACGAAATATGGAAATAAAAATGAACCAAAAGATCAAGCTCAGTATTTATTTACACATAATTACCAATTTCTCTAAAATGGATTGAACGATTTTACTCATTGTGTGTAGCTTCTAAGAGCCCAAACAAAATCTATTGGTAGCCAGCTTTCAAAAAATGCTGTTCGTAAGTTCGAAAACATATTTCTTGAAAATTGGTTCTACCTCTTCGTTCAAATTGTAGTGAAATGTGAGGATTAATGACCAAAACCTGTTCAAAATTGTAAATAAATGGTGCAGTTCAGTAATAATAATTTACAACAAACTATGATGTAAATAAAAAAAAAAACTGACCTTCGTTTTAAAAAGCTTGATTTTAATCAAATATGGCACACACTAAAATGTGTTTATAGCATAAACGAAGGAAGTTTAGGCTTTTAAGTGGTGGTCTCCATGGTCCACACTAATTTTTTACTGATAGCTAGGCCTACTGAATTGACAGTTTTGGTTTGGTTTTATTTGGTTTTGAGAATGTATGAGTGAAAAAGTTTGTGCAGTCTTTTTTTTACAGTTTAGTTAGTTTATTCCGATATAATTATTCTAGTAATACGTGCTATTTTGTGCTCAAATTTTGAATTTCTTTGGTTTGCACGGATCATAATTTAGAAGAAATATTGAACGTATGATTTTTGCACCTGAAATATTTTGAATGTCTCAACAGAGCGTCTCCTCGCCATATCAGTCAAGAACTGTTACTCAGTTGCTGGCAAAGTAAGCGACTTTTACAATTATTATAACAAGCAGTTCTGGTGTTACTGTACCTCAATACAACTTTATTTTGTTGAGGTTAGGTTAGTCTAATACTTATTAATCATTAAAGTTAGTTTAGTGCGAGTCATTTCATTACCAAGAAGAATTGTACATTAACCTTCATTTAAACAGCGCACAGTTAAACAACTAGAAAAACATTGATGTCTTTGTACTTGACTGTAAATGTTGAGAAGGTTGATGAAGTTAAAGTAATAATTGTATTTAAGAACGGTTTTTAGCTCCAGACATGTTAGTAAACT
The DNA here is from genome assembly GCA_963513935.1 of Aphrophora alni. Classification (NCBI taxonomy): domain Eukaryota; kingdom Metazoa; phylum Arthropoda; class Insecta; order Hemiptera; family Aphrophoridae; genus Aphrophora; species Aphrophora alni. The sequence continues at coordinate 41,082,980 of OY740767.1, forward strand.
TATAGTTAGTGAGCCAGCGGTATACTAAAATGGTCAAATAAAATTGTTCTTTATCCTTTTCTTTTTTTCCATCAAAGTTTTAATCATAAATATTGCCGCTATTTAAATACTAGGTGCGTTCCAATTGAAACAGGATTGGTCATACTATTTTCTTGTAAAAATCATATTGCGCAAACACATCCATAGTCAATAGTTGTGTTAGTTCCTCTTACCATCATTCCTGTAATTGTGATCAAGATGTTGGAGGAGGGGATGCGCAAGCGAATTTTGATTATTTATTTTTTTTAATGATAGTGTCACTCCGTCTTACATTTGGAGTCAGTTTGGAGATGAGTGCCTCTCTCAGTTCGGATTTATGATTGGTCCAGTCATTTAAAGAAGGTAGGGTAAGAGTTGAAAGCGAATTACATGCTCTTCGCCGAGAGCCTGACAAGCTGACTGATGTTAATTTTCTTATTCGAGTCATTCGAAGAATCACCGTCATTTAGAAAAGTGAGTGCCAGCTAGGCATCTTTTGAAGCCTGAACACAAAGAAAAAATGTGTTGTAACTATACAACTTCTGCAGCGTTACAGAAAGGAGACAGGGTTTTAAACCTGTGATGAAACATTGGTGCACTAGTTCACCCTAGAGTCAAAACGAGCACACATGCAATGACGACATCTAAGCTACGGAAAGTCAAAACCCACATTTTACCAGGTAAAATCATGGCAACTTTTTTGGATTTCCAGGGAATTTGTAACTTAACCTCGATTTTCTCACAGAACGGAACTATCACTGTTCTGGGATTTTAAAAAGAAAGTGAACCAGCCATTCATTCCAAGAGGAGAGTTGCCCAGTATTCTGTTGGAAATGCTCGCTCTCATACTGTCAATTTATAGACAGCAACGTTATAGAAAATCAAGTGGGATTGTTCTACCACATCTTCCATTTAGCACCATCGGACTTTTACCTTTTCGTCCTGCTCCAAGAATTTTTAGGGAAGAAAGTCAACTCTATTGAGACTGTGCAAGGTTGGGTCAACATACGGTTCCATGATTTCCACTCTTCTGGAATTAATAAACTTCCTAAACAAATTACCGCCATTTTCCAATATGGTGGCCAACCTATTAGCCGGTTAGGAATTACAGGCACTTAAAGTTCAGAAAATGAAACGTTTGATAGGCCCACAAATAATTGATTATCACCTAAAATGTTACAATAGGCAACTTTTGAACCGTTGGGGATACAAATAAGTTTAATGGGGAACTCCCCTTATTTTTTTTAAGGTCTAAAATGACATGGAAATCAATTTTGAAAAAAAGTGCTAAATTTCATTAAAAAAATTGGGGGTTACCAATTAAAGAGAAATCAAATCCCTATTTTTAGTGAAATTTAGCACTTTTACAAAATTGATTTCCATGTCATTTTAGTGCTTACAATAATAAGGGGAGTTCCCCATTAAAACTTATTTGTACCCCCAACAGTTCAAAAGTTAGCTATTGAAACATTTTAGGATCAAACGTTTAATTTTCTGAATTTTAAGTGCCTGTAATTCCTAAACGGCTAAAGATTTTTAAAAAACACTTAAGAATAAATCGTTCTTAAAATATTGTTTTACACCTGAAAAAACCATAAAATACAGGGTGTTCCATAACAAATTTCAAAGTTGGCCGCCATATAGGAAAATGGCGGCAATTTTTAACATTTTACAAAATTGAAATATTTTTAACTTCATTGAAAACAAAGGAAGGTTCCTCATTTAAAGTATTCTATCACATTTATATTTCAAATGTTATCTATTGTAACATTTTAGGTGGGACACTCAGTATACCAAACATATATTTAAATGTACCAATTATTTCTTTCTTGTCGAATTGCGTTAATTATTGATACAGGCCTACAAAATTTTATTAGTATATAATTTTTATTTTCTCACATATACGTAGTATTCCACTTACTTTACATATGAAAGCTATTTGGGGTACTTTAGAGAAAGTATGTGATAGGTCAATAAACAGATGTTGTGTATTTAGCGGAAATTCTTTAAGGTGTCTTGAGTAAAGAATATGGTTTTTGAAATTTGTCTATTACAGCCCAAACAAGTAAACCGATTTTTATCGAATTCGGAATGTTTATAATTTTAACCTTATATTCAGACTTTTCTCCTAATTTTCTAGATAACGTAAAATTTGGATATTTCAATAAAATTTGTAATAATTTCATAAGGACCCTTACAAACTAACTTATCTCCAATAAGAAATACAGGGCCAGAATTTAGTAATGAAGAAAATTGCCCCCCCTCCATATTGTTAATCGTATAAAGACATTTTCCAGGAACATGGCGACATACATTATTTTTGTTTTTGTAAATGGGTGTTTGAGAAGGAAATCATATTCATAGTTTATTTTTAAAACTTATTAATTTAATATTTTATAATTTTAATAGTTTATTATTTTTGTTTGATTTCAGGTGAGTGTCGTACATATGTGAAGGCCGAAGTGTAGTGAAGTATGTAAGTATATCATAGTGTAGATGTATACTCAGCCTATATTCTAGGTACAGGTAAAGTTATACCACATTAGACCACTGAAATTCGCTTCGTCATTTTCTGTTTCTTTTCTTCAATCGATATTTGTTCAGTTAAGTGACTCTCTCATATTGTCAGAGACAACAATAGATAGAACATAAGATTGCGTTATCAGTGTAGGTTTTACTTCGTGAGTAGGCAGCCAGCTAAAACAAAAAAGTGTTAATAATTATTTTAGGAGCAATCAGCTTGTTCTCCCATTTATATCATTATTAGTTTTTAAAGAAGAATTTTATATATTTGTCATGACAAAAACTAGACTCTAGTCAGGCGGCGTAGCTCAGTTGGTATAGATATAAGCTTATCTCACTGCAGTTCGGACTAGTAAACCGTCAAAGGTTACGCAATGTATTTTTACGTGTGTTAGGTAGGTACTTCCTCGTGTTCATTAGTCTAAAATAAAGATGTAAAGAAGCAGACATTTTAAAAAATCGTATATCTTTCATTTAGTGATGTGAAATCTTACTTTGACCTTACTTTTAATTTTAGACGTGTGTTTACGACAAATTTTTGATGAAAACCGCATAATAATTCGTAATTATCAGAAAATCATTACTATCTACCATTGGTCGTTTTCAAGTACTTCAGCTTAAAATATTGTTTTCTCTTCTGTTCATTTATAAAATTTGTTAGTTAATAGACTACTGAGAAATTCATATTTGTGTTTTCTACAAGTGATTTATAAACAAATTAAAGCCCAATTAAGCTTCACATTTCGATTTGGAAATTGTAAAATGTTAGACAGCTGCTTTGCTTTTAACATCTTGATCAATTACAGTATACAAGGACAAAATAAAGCAAGTGCTTAAAGTTTCAAAATATTTAAGAAACTTGAAGCTTTTGCTTTTTTTATCCTTAAATATGGAGTTTCAACAAGAAATATCTGCTATTACATTAAAATTTAAAAAATTAATTACAGTATAGTCATATACAAAGATTTTCCTATAAAAATAAAAGTTTCCTTGATGTTTCTATGATTATAGAGCCCAACAAGGAAATCTGTATCTTTTCCGTTTACTTCTAATGATTTCCGTCCTCATGATTCTTAACGGCATAAAACATGAACGTTAAAACAAGTCTAAGATTTTAAAACAGTAGTATCAAATTCCGCTAGACACCAATCACAGTAACTACGAGTTCGATTCTACAGAGAAATATGAAATTTTTCAAATACATATATTAATTTTAAAAGACAAAGTTTCTTACCTTATTTGTTTACTTCGTCACGTGACTTCTTTTTCTTTTTGACTTGACGCGTTTCGAGACTTTTATCCCATCATCAGAAATCGTATTTCCTCATCTGAGGTCGCCACTATATTAAAATAAATTAATTAATTAAACACAACGCAAACACATTTATGGACAGTTTATAGGTGAGCACCATTTGGCTACCGAACGACAACTGTCAATTAGTTATCTCCCATGGTTTTAAGTGGAAGAGATTACTAATTGACAGTTCTCTTTCGATAGCCAAATGGTGCGCACCTATATGTGTTATGTTTAATTTATTTAAATGTAGTGATGACTTCAGATGAGAAAATAGGATTTCTGATGATGGGATAAAAGTCCCGAAACGCGTCAAATCAAAAAGAAAAAGCGGTCACGTGACGGAGCAAACAAATAAGGTAAGAAACTTTGTCTTATTCAACAGTGACCTGGATACTAGTTAGTACTAATAGTTAAAAGTATTTCCTTTTAATGAGAAATGTACCTTATGATAACTAAACGTAATTCATCTGCTCACAAACGAACAGGTTTGAGAAAATTCAGGCAATGAACAATATCATTAAATAAAGTACATTGCGTAATAACAAATAACTGCCAGTCGTACATCCTATCGTACGTTTATGGAAATGAACACGCCAGGCAGGTAATTCTGCTGAGTCCTGGCTGTACGGAGTAATAAATATCTGTATGGAAAAATCCTTGATTACGTGACGAAGAAACATGACTCACCTAGTAGGACACCAATTGTATGCTTGTATGTATACCCTTGCTTGGTGTCCTTGACCTTGACACTGATGTGATTAAACTACACAAAATGAGGTGTTCAACATAGATAAGAAGGAATTACTGATACACCTCTTCAAACTATTTAAAAATTATCCGTCCATTTAAATTTTTTTCCCCAAACATTGTGGAGAAAGTTATTTTAGTGACTCAGACAATTTAGATTACATTTTGTGGAAGTGTAGCATCCCCCAATCTAAACGTATTTGGTCGCCTTCTTTCCAAAAATGCCAATTCATGTGTTGTCAGTAAGTCGTAACCTAACCTAACCTATTTCCTACCTTGCTTTTATTTCTATCTTCATTCCTCCGTCCTCTGAAACTGATGTATCGAAATACAAATTATCTTCTTCAAAACAGCATTCTTCCATTTATAACTTTTTATATTTTGATGTTTGTTTCTGTTTTTAGATGCAACTTTCTGTAATCTTTAGAAAGATATAACTTTATGGGTGTTTATTTTCACAGTTATTTCGCTAGTAAGCAGCTTACCGTCAAAGTTACTACTTTCTATCTCCTTACGTTCCTTGTAATCAAAGCAACATAGCATTGAAGGTATTGCTATAAAAGATTATAATAAGATCAATTGGCTAGTTTTATATGGAACAAAAACCTAAACCATGAAGAAACGTGGAAAGTGTGGGAGAAGAAAGTTATTTGGAAAATTTATGGAGTAAGCGACAATGGTTAGTAGCCTATAAGACAATATTTAGAGCTACAGGATTTGTTTAGACATATTGATAGGAATAAGGTGGAGATGAATTCAATGGAAGAATCTAGAGTTCTGAAAAGATTTACTGGCAACCAGGAAGAGCTAGAATAGTGGGACGTCCAAGAAAGAGGTGAATGGAGATTGTGGAGAACGATTTAACCAGAATATATGTCGGGAGATGGATAGGTAAAGGAGGAGACAGACAGAGAATGGGGGAAATTGTTATAGAGGCCAAAGAGTTTCAAGGGCTGCAACACTACGGTATTAATCTTTGGGATATTACTGGATGTACTTTAAAATCCATAATAACGTAAAGTAAGACAAAAGATCTGTTTTACGATCAGCTGCATATTTGAGATTGATATTTAGCCTAACAATTAAACAAACATATGATTTATTTAAGGCGGATTTAATACTAGAGAGATAAGATGTTTATTGAATGATCATTGCGATGCGCTACTTTTATCTTAAAGGTAAGTTTACTGCACACCAAAGCGATACGATCTGTTGGAGTCATTCAATAACTGTAATCATAAACATTTCTAATAAAGATGACGGTTTTGTGTGTATCGGTATTTGAAAAACAGGGAAAAGGAGAAAAATGGAGGTATTGGGCGCAGTCGCGGTAATTTAATGAATATGCAATACAATTCCGCTGAAATAGAGAACTATTTCAAAATTAAAAGAATTTTTTAAGATGAGCCCTAAAAGTTTCCATTTCATATTGAAACTGGTGTCATCGTTCCTTGAAAAACGTGATGTCTTGCGTCTTTTAATTCGGCTGCAATTATCTTCCAGACCAAATTTATTTTATAATTCCACTAACAGGGGATTTTTCAACACTATTGGTGAAAGAAATGAAGAAACTTAAACCGTCAACATTATTTGTACTTTTATTTTGCCACTTTGAATTTCCGTACGATTCTAAGGGAAGAGATAGTGTCGCCTATACATATGTATTACGATAAATGTCGTTTCGTATTTGTGTACATAAGTTTATCCACTACAATACGATTTGAATGCCCATTAGCGATCCCTATCTTATAATATAATCACATATCTCTTACAACCTTCAGATATGTATCGAATCGCTCTAGTAGCTCTTACTTTTTATAAGAAATTGACTTAAAAATAATAAAAATATGAATTATTAATTTTATAACCAATAAATTCCTCAGATTTCCTCAGTGATTTTAAATCAAATATATTTATATTTTGAAGAACTATATAAAAAAAGTACAGGAATGGTTAAATTAAACCATTAAGTCAATTGTAATATATGATTTGAATGGGCATTAGAGATATCTATCTTATAAGATTATTATCGCCTATTGGTTACGACCATGTGTTATGTATAGTACCGCTCTAATGTGCAGCCGGGCTAACAGCTGTTCTCAATTTGTTCTTATCTTAACATTGAGGTTATGTTTCCCATTGAACAAAACAGATGTTCAAAGTTTTTGCGCGATTCCACGTATTCTTAACACAAATTACGACAAATGATTTGTCTTGTTATAAATAAATCGTTCTACTGTCGAATTGTCTAGTATATTTTAAATCTAGCAAGTTCAGGAAGATTATTAACCCACGTTTTGTTATCGGTTGCCATGACAATGTTGATTAAAACTGTCATCACTTTGACATACTGTAGATATAATTTACATCGTCATGGTCCATTTAATTTAGTTTTTATAAGTCCTGTTGACGTTTTCATTCCGTTAACTGCCAAGAGTAATAATTACTTTTAGCCACTAGGCCACTGGTTAACCCCAATACACGTCAAGACTCACTTGAAGTGTATCGAGATGTTTTTGTACAAAGATTAAGTTTTATCGATTGAGACGTATCGATTATCGACGGATGAAAATAAAATTGTTTACGTAGCGTACTTTCTCGACATTTTTAAAGTTATTGGATAATTATGGATTGTTCATATAATTAGTATAGTTTATTTGTGCGTTTACCATCTTTTGTCTATATAAAAATTATATATAACGTTTCTAGAATGTGGATCAACTCTCGTTATCAAGTAAAAACCTAGAACATGAGAAACATGAAAAGAGTTAACATAGCCTATTAGTCTAGGACTACTTTGTTGATAAATGAAGCTATAGGCCTACCAGATAGAAAGAAACCTGCGCAGAAAGGTCATCTCGAGAGTGGCTCGCGCACGCATGTAGGGGCGATAGCGGGGAGGGGATTGGAGCGGTGATGGGGATACATTGTTACATTTTTGCTATAATATAAAGGAATTTAAAACCTATAATTTAATGTCTTTTTACGTCTTTTACTTTGTAAAATATTAAAATTATTAATTAATTGTAGTTGTCAGGAACATAAAGGATACACATTTACTGTTTTTTAGCGCTGTAGTAGGCTTGAAAAAGTAAATATTAAGCCCTACACAATGAAGCAGCGGGCAAATATGTCTGGCCTACCTCGGGCTCTCTCTATCCCACCACAGTTCTACCTGCGCTAGACAAAACCGGCGTGAGGTTATTTTCTAAGTGGTAGCCCTATAGGAATCTGAGAAACGGCTAAGACTAGGTGAGAGTTGTCAAAATAAGCAAGACAAACGAGGTCAGGAAAAACACAGGTCGACAGAACTCCAAAGAGGGCTCACGGTGTTATCGGGGTGAATAACCGTCTCTGTTTCGTAAAACAGAATTTACATACAAGTTGTTCTAAATACTCTACTCCTTGGTATATTATATTGCAGAAGACAAAGTTTCGAAAACTAGGTCATCGTCATATTCACTTATTCAAAGTCTTGAGTTACCGAGCGCTTTTGTATTCATTAAGTTAAATAACGGCGTATGCTATTTGTTTTATGTATCTTTCAATTGATACGATACCGATATCTTATCAATACTTTTTGTAGGTTATCTATTATTGGAGTTTCACAGTTCATTTGTTATTCATGCAAACAGCGGTACACCATACACTCAACACGTGCGTTTCAACTTAAAACATGTAAAAACATGTATCTATTATAATATAAATCGTGTCATTACATTTAGATTCCATTTAAAATACATTTACTTGTTTGTTTTTAGGTTAAACATTCAGGATAAGTAGAAGTTTTGAAATTGAGAGACAGAGCAGATCCAATGTTGTGCAACAAACGAGATGTTTTACTTTTTATGCTTTTTACTTAACCAGTATACGAAGTATCAGAATCACTTTAAAAAAATAAGTCTATCTATTTAGAGAAAGAAAAACTGTACAAAAACATTGCTCAAACTTTCTCTCTCATCCGTCCCCAAAACAAATAAAAACCAACCGAAACAAATCGTCACCAAAAATGTCATGTCAGTAGTTGTCAGTGAAAAGGTGGATTTGTGCCAAGGACTCAGTTTTTTAAATAAGGGCATAAACTTGTTTCTCTTATGCCATAATCCTGTAATCTAGCTTGTAATGATGGAGGTTATGGTTCATTTTTCTTTTTAGCAATTATTTCTGAATTGTAATATTTTTGTACTTGCGATTTTACACGCGGGTTTGAATCATTAATCTTTACATTTCACTAAAATTTGAACGAAATTGGTATAGACGATTTTGAGAAATTAAGTATTTTGTAACAGCTTTATATGCCATTTCTAGCAATAACCGGCGAACTGAAATTGTAGGAGAGATGGGAATTTCAATACGTTTTGTTTGGGTCCTTAGAGACTATACTTGAGCAAAATTTGATGAAAAACGTTAAATCCGATGTTGAAAAAAATCGTATTTTGTTTATGGCAGCAACCCCCAAATTTTGAGTTATTAAAAATATGAAATAGACATTCCGAGATAATTTAGGGTTATAGAGCACTGCACATACGACAGTCATGATTCCAAAAACACTTTTTGGACTTAAGAAACCTCAAAACGGATATATTCGCAAAAAACTCGATAATTAAATTTTGACCAGTCACATAAGTTTCTCATTACTTATATGTAAAAATGAAACACACTTTTTTGTGCTCTGGAGTCCTTAGACAGTGGACCCCCCCCCCATCACATAACTTCTCTCTGCTTATTAGTTTTTAGTTTTTAAATTATTTTGTTCACTACAGGTTAAAACACCCTAGTGAGTGGTAACTCTGAGGGAGGCTAGTTGGATTTTCACTTTTTATCTTCGATTAAATTTCATCTTTCCTATCAAGTCTCTCTTAACCAACTCTAGTTCTTTTTTTTTTTCGTTTTTATTACAAACCAGTGATGACCAGGTCTCTAAACAACAATAAAAAGAACGAAAAATGCAGATTAAAACAGTTTATGTACCCATTTATTGTTTCACATTATCCAAATCAAGTGAACAGTAATTTCCGAACATTCTGTATAATATATCAATTACATTTTGTATTCGTATAATGTAACAAATATTGTCACATACATTCTTATCTGTGACAATCCGTCACATTTTAAATCATGAAGTAACAGTCAGAATTGAGCAATATCATGCAATGATAGAATCACGTAAAGATTAATCGATCTATTCTCAGAACTTATAGGTTAAGAGCAATAATCAGCTGTTACATACAAAGACAGTTGATTTACTTCCACTGACCCGGTGAAGAGCGAGTGTTTTTAGCGTCTACGTTGCCTTGGTAACCGGAACCAGCTTTGAGTGGGGCTTGCTTATGTCAGTGTTCGCGCATCAGTAGAGTGACAGTGCTACGGTGTGTGGTGCGTGGTTTGGTTAGTTAAGTGATAGGCGAACACGCGGTTGTTTTGCAGTGTCATTGAGTGTAAGATTATTATTTGCCTAGTCATAATTAATTAAGGTTATACATTTTATGTTTTCTTTGTTATTACTGTTGTTGACGGGGATAGAAACATCGATGTGGGGGGGGGTTATAGGAAATAACTGTTTTGAGACTTTATAAAAAGTGGTTTGTCTAGACTGAGACGTGAGCTAAAATACAAACGAATAAACCGATTTTGATTAGATTTGATTTGGTACATAAATAAAGCGATTTCTAATTATAGTCACTTTTTTTCGATCTTTCCACGATCCGTAATTATCTGTTAATCGAGATTTGTTGTACATAACTTCACCAAAATTCTGATCAAAATTGCATTCGATGTTTGAATTCCAACGTTAAGACGAATGGATTTTCACTTTTTAATTCTCAAAACTGATAATTTTAGGAAAGTAGCAGCAAATGTGTTTTATTTGGTCTGTCAAACATTTGTAAAAAACATGTAAACAATCTGTAAAAAAATCCCAAAAAAAAAAAATAATAATTTTATCAAAATCAAAAACCAAATTTTAAGAAAATTGGTTTAAAATTTTATGGTAACTCTTTTTAAATTTTGTTTGTTTTAGTTTATAGGTGTGTACAAAATACTTACAGTTAACTAACTATTTTAATAATACTACTAACTAGTTTAATAACTAATAAAAAAAATATATACAAAAATATCTATTTGCTCAAAATTAGTTTTAATGTTTTGGGTCAAATGTATCCTCTAAGGGTTCAAACAAATGTCGTTTCAGGAAATATTTCTAAAAAAACTGCCTAAGGAAGTGTTTAAAAAGCCCTTTATAAAAATATTTGTTTAAACATTTAAAAAGATGATTGCCTTCTATAGTTACTAATAAATCCATCACCCCATAAGACGTACATTAGGAAAAAGCACAGTATGACGTCATAATTTTCTAGTGTATGAGTAGTATAGAAACATTTTAGGGAGATTGAGAAGAATCTCAGAATTGGGTTTGTAGATGGGAGTGTGAGAGAGTGGAATGTCCTACGGCATTTTTACGGATCGATGTATGGAATAAGTCGGTTAAAATAAATAAATAAAACAAAATCTGAAGTTCTTTTTTTTTTTTTTTTTTTTTTTTTTTTCAGATTTGTTTTGCTTGATTCAATAAATATTTATGAAGCATCGGAATTAGTTTTGTTTTTGTTTTACAGCCTTTTTGTTCTCATTCAATTATTATAAAATTTAGTACAAACATTTAACTTTAAAACGTCTTGCAGTGAATCTATCAACTAATAATAATAATAATCGGAAGTTGTTTTTTAAAATTATTTTCTCTCTCTCTTTCTTTCTGATTCGATTATTATTAAATTTGGTAAAAATATTTAAGTTTATAAGTCTTGCAATGATTCTATGAACTAAATAATAAAAATTAGAATTAGTTTAAAAAAAAATTATTTATTTTATAGACGTTTTGTTCTTATTTGATTTTTGGGTATACATATAACTTAAAGTTTCTTGTAATGAATCTATCAACTAAAATAATAAATAATAAATCAATACCAATGTAAAGATGGAAGTTTTTCTTTTTTTACTGATAATTTTTCTAGATTAGATTAATAAATTCTTTATAAATATTTAAGTCTAAAACGTCTTGTTATAGATCTATTATCTTCCAAACAATAATAATAAATAAATAACTTATGAATGAAAATAGTGAAATCTTTTGTTTTTGTTTTACAGATTTTTTTTTTCTGTTCTGATTGGATTATTATAATTTGGTAAGCGGCCCATAATAAATATATATAAAATAATAATGAAAAATTGGAAGCTGTTTTTGCATGGTTTTCCCTTAATTTAAACATAATGTATGTGTAACTTATTTTATCATTAATTTGTTAAATGGCTATTTACTCTGTTATTTCTGTTGTATAAGGGATATTTCTGGCTAGGTGGATGTAGATTTTTTTTTTTTTTCATAAAGTTTTAGATTACATCTTTTCATCTTTCCTATCAGGTCTTGACCAAGTCTTGTTCTCTTCCGACCCTGACGCTATTAGAGTATTCGAGGGCTGCTGGTCTTTATTTTATGTTCTTTTCTTCCTTTTTTGTAAGGTGATAATCTCCAAGAAGTTTGAACCATGTATTCCTGCTATATTTAAAATTTATATAGTATGGTAACTTCGCTATTTCTCGTCGTTATGTTGGTACTATTATTACATTCAGATTGAAATCTAAAAATTGTTATTTAATTTATGTCTTACAAGTTGTATACCGCGAGATATGTAAAATTTTAATTTCCAATTCGATTTTTCTGAATTTTATTTCAATAGAGTTCTATATAGCACACAATAGTCCCCTATACCAAATTTCATGTTTCTATCTTCACTTGGTTGTATCGACAACGGAAGCACGACATGTCGAAAATCAATTTTTAAATTTCCTGAGATCATGAAACGTGAAATCAGAAAAGAGGTCAAAATTTTTTATGATTACCAAATTTTTCCTATACTTGTATACTGTGTAAGAAACACGATATCTCAGATCTCCTCAAGGATTCATTAAAAATCACTTCTTTTGTGCATGATGTGGAGAAGCCATATTATCCACTAAAGTGTAATTAAATATGTGTTCCAATTAAATGTATTTCCTTGTCAGTTCTCTTCTTTGGAATATCAGATTTCGGTGTTGTCTTCGTCGTCTTAAATTCCAAACATAATTGGTCCGCACTTCGGGGATGATGTTACAATACCTACAAAAATCCGTACAAGAACTTAATTTTAGCAATCCTACTTTTAATTATAGACTCGTGTTTACAACTGAAAATATTGATGACAACTAACTACAATTTATAATTAAATGAAATCAGAAATTCATTAGGTTGCTTTTAACTACTTCATCATAAATTAGCGTTTTCTCTCGTAGCCTATTCATATATGAATATCACTGTGTAATATTGACAATTTAAAATTTTGTCTTTTAATGCAAGTTCGAACGTTTATGAACACAATACCCGTTTATTATATCAGTTTATCTTTAGGCCTGTTTTTGGATAAGAAAGTAGTAGGCTACAGTGGTCAGTTTCGACGTTCAGAAGCTTTCTATAGTTAGTACGGGCGTTGCAATCCAGAGGCTCCTAGCTGGATCTACACTTGTTTATGTAGTCTTCGATGAAATCCCTCTCTTTCATCTTCTTATCAGGTTTATCTGGACCAAGTTTTGTTTTGTTTTGACCCTAATCCTATTAGAGTATTCGAGGGCTATGAGTATTTTGTTATAAGGCAATGATGAACGTGTGGATGTTTGCCTTTAAGAAATATAAATTGATCAGCTTTGCCCTGTTAGGCTACTAGTTTTGACGTAGTTAGGACATCGCTGTATGCCAATTTTAAATCGGCATAAATTGAGCTATTTTGGAACGCAGGAGCTCTAGATATTAATTTAAGAAAAACTTTATATTTAAAAATCTTTTTCCGTGTACAAACTGACCCGTTTTTTGTGAAGGAAATTGTCAACAATTTGGTAAAACAACCCCACATATCAAATTCAATCATAAACATCCTCAGGAGGTCACCTTAGTCAGTGTCAGATTGACAATCCCAAGCTGGGGATCCCTTTCTTTCCTATCAGGTCTCTCTTGACCAACATTTGTTCTCTTCCGACCCTAGTACTACTCTTATTATTTATATAAAGCGATGATGACCTAGAGGTTTTTCACCTTTAAACAACATAGGCACGAAATCCATCATAAACGGACAGAAATTTCGACCTTTAACATATACAGTGTTGTTAAAATCACATAAAATTATCTCTTTGGATAGGATATGTGCACATTTTATTAGAGGATTGATGGCGTCTCCATGATGGAGATCGCAAATCACTTTGAATTTTTGTATTAAAAAATTGCTAACAATACACAAATAATAAGCTATTGATTCTTTATTTTTAGAAAGTGCGAAGTTTCATTTTAATGAGTAACGGTAGCCTGTTACAAAGTCTTATGACAAGTGCAATTTTGTAGAATTATGTTATTTTGTAAATGACATAAAATGCAAATATGTTTCAATTCACCGCACAGATATAATAAACGATTGTTTTATTTTAATAGTCTGGAAACTTTATTATTTCTTTAGAATTTGTCTCAATTTTTAATGTGAATGTTATCAAATGTAATTTCGAAATAAATTACGAACAAACTTTCTCTCGCGTACAGATAAACAAAATTGAATAGTTTAATTTAATTTTACGAAGAACAACCATCCATGCAGAACTACGTATTAAAATTCTATCCATAAATACTTACTCACATATAGGTAGTATAAGGAAAGGGTTAAAAAATCGGTGTCCAGTTGTTTTTGTAATCAATTCTGCATGTCGTCTGTCATATTTATAGTGTAAAGCGCTCTACTTTACAAAAGTGTGAACTGATTTTAATCAAATTTGGTATGTGAATAAATTTTTGCCAAATATCGGGACTCGTTCATTTTTTTATATCAGTTTTATATCATAAGAAAAAAAACACAAAATTACGATTTATAAGAGGCTACATTTGATCAAAATAGGTTTCTTTTAAAATTCTGAATTTTGTATTTTAGTTTTATAACAGGTTACACAAAATTTTGAGTTTTCGAAAAACTAAAGAAACGTCTCTAGATGTGGGCAAAATACGTTGACGTTTTATTAAAATCTGTCCACTTGTTTGGTTTTTACACCAGACAGACATAATTTCTCAGAAGACCTGAAAACGGATAAGCCTCAAAATTCTCTAAATTGATTTTTAATCCATGACATAACTTTCCACTACGTACTACATGTAATGAGAAAAGAATATAAAAGAGTAAAACTTGTGCTAAAACCACACGACTTGGCCATATAGGGACAGTTTATAAAGTCAAAGTCTTTTACGCCAACATTAATTTCTTCGTCAAATAAACATACATATTCTTAATCAGAATAACTTATAGTTTTATTTGATACCCCGCATAATATTTCCAGAAATAAAATTTTATTAATTCGATTGTATTTGCTCCCTAACTACCTCAAGCTCTTTTTTACATCTATATTTTTCCTATTTTGTGAGACAATACAAAGGAAATGCAAACTTTGAAATATATAGGATTTATAGTCTTGTCTATTTAGACTGGTTGCGACTTACAGAAAGACGCGTGAAATTATAAAGGTCCTTGGTTTCAGTTAGGGTCAGTTTTATAGGTAATAAAAGTTTTAACAGCTTAGATAGGAAAACCAAAGACTCTGCACGCTCTGGGAATATTTTGTCCTTATGTTTGCATGTAGGGCTATAAGACTTACTGGAATAATATATATGGAGAAAATCAAATAATTATGGTGTCAAACATAGGAATGTGATTCTGGGTATTTAAATAAAAAGTTCCTATAAATAAAACCCTAAATGGTTTGTTTTTCCGTATATCTATTTTTTCTTTTTTCGAAATCACATATAAGATAATTGAATGTTTTATTCTATTGTATTTCCATTGTACAAAATCTTAAAATGTTTCAGATAACCGTTTTCAAAATAGCGTTCACTGGAATAAGCAAGAATTATATTTTTATCGATATCTCGACTATCCTTTTAACATGCAATAAAAACAAAGACATCCGTTTGTTTAGCATTAAAATAACTAAATATTTTGTATCTTGTAATTAAATGGTTTTTTTCCGAGATATTGGACATCAAATATTTTCAGTGAACGCTATTTTGAAAACGGTTATATAGAAATTGTACGATTTTGTGGTACCCCTACACTGGAAACTAATGCAGTAGCATAAAACATTCTGCAAAATTTGGCATCGCTGTCTCAATCCGTACAGGAGTTTTTGAAAAAAGACAGAGACGGTAATCTAAACATGGTTTGAAATTGTTTATACGAACTTTTTTCTTATGTTTAGAACCAGTTTTCAAAGTTTTGACCCTTACTTATTGGACACGCTGTATATAAGTAATATAATCCATGTGAAATATCTTGTATTTTGTTGTAATAAATATGATTTTGTTTATCGGATTGTTATAACTTGATATAATGTCACCTTACCGTTATCAATACACTATTGTGTCGTTTCATTGAACGTTATGTGTTTGACGATAGTTTCAGAAATGTGAACAGAAATCTCCAACTTAAACTTGATAATGGCTAAATAGCCGAAACGGCCGTCAGACTATGACAATGCGGTGGTAAGCTGACATCGTATTCGATTTCTATTCTACTTATTGAATTATTCCTCGATAGTACTACTGTATCTGGTTTTGTATAAGAAAGGTGATCCAACAAGAGCACGTGTTAAAGTAGTAATCAATTGAAATCAACATCACGCGTAAACAAGGTTTATATTTATGTTCAACAAAAGAAACTGTGTGAATTCTAATTAGTTGTAACTGGAAAATCCCGCTTTATTGGTGTAAAAACATTACAGATTACTAAATATTTCCTGTTGTTGTCCTTCATTTTCTAGTAATTGTGCATAAAATGAGTTAAACAGAGGGAGTTAAACACGGGAAATATTGCAAAACTTTCCCACGCCCCCATCCGTAAAACCAAAAGCTTAATTTCCCCTTGTTTTTGTTGTGAGATATAAGTTCGTGAAGGTCCTATTTATTTTTAGAAATATTTTTATATATTTAAATAGAACTGAAATTTCTTCGTTCGTCCGATAAACTCTTTCTAAGTATTTGGTTCAAATTGAATATTTGTTGAGGGTCCGTAGGTATAACCAATGATCCTTAAAATATCGACACGTGTAAATCGCGTCCTATTTATAAATCTAAATATTTGGATTTTAAATTAAATTGCAGCGCGAAATCATATATTATAGTTTTGTGAATGACGAATACAACTTAATTTAACAACACAATGAAAAATGGGTAGCGTATATTTTAAAAACAGTTTTTGTAAGATGTGACACAAACAATTCAATAGCCATTAAAAGAGGAATTATATTTTAATTGATTTTTCTTTATTATAGTCCGTAGGTAAAATCAAGGACCCTTATAATTTTGCATGCGTGTCTGTCTGTAAATGACAACCAGTTTACACAGACAAGACTATTAATCCTAAATATTTTAAACATTGTATTTATATAAAATATTCTGAAACACCCACCTAAGCAGGGTTATAAAGCAGGGTATTTGTTTAAAATCTAGTTTTTATTGAAGGTGATCAATGATCAATTTTTTTTTACAAATTATTTCTGAACAGTACTATTATTTTATTTGCGATTTTGCATACAGGCTAATTATTATTATCCTGACTAAAATTTGAACGAAATCGGTAGAGCAAATTTTGGGAAAATCGTAATTTTGTGTTTATTTTCTTATCGCAACTACCCCCAAATCTTGAGTTATAAAAAAAAAAAAAAAATGAACAAAAGTCTGGACAAATTGAGATATGGCAAAATATGATGCTCACATACCATATTTGAGTAAAATCGGTACATGCGTTATTCTGTAGAGCACTGGACAACGACAGACGGACATCATTCCAATAAACACTTCTTTTTTATTCAAAGGACCTCAAAAGAAATATTTCCGCAAAAAATTCTACATACATTTTTTGACTCGTCTCATAATTTATCTGTGAAAGAGTAAAAACTCGCACAAACTAATTTTTGGTAATTTACTTGAACACACAAGTTCATGGTCATCATATAGACCTGCCCAGCAGTCAATTTAACATCTATTTTAATAGTTGACTGCCGAATGGTGGAGAACTAAAAATAGCTCTTGAATGTTTTAGTAAACTACCAAATATTCGTTTTCCCAATATCTCGACTACATCTTTCGACAAACAACAAAAATAAAGACATCATCGTGTTTAGCATTAAAATAAGTGCTAAATATTTTGTAAAATCAACGACTTTCCGGATATTTGACTTCTAAAGTCTTAAATGAACGCCATTTTGAAACTGTTAAGTTAGGGAAACCTTATAAGATTTTGTCTTACACTCTCAATTCCTTCAGGTATAATATCTTAAAAGACGGATAGATGGAAAACAAACCGTATATATATGTTTAAAGGAATTTTTTTCTTTATTATATTGTCCAAAATCACTTCCTAAAGTTTGACACCTTACTTACTGAACATCCTATATGGTTTTATAAAATTTCGTGTCCATAAGGTATTAAAAACTACTGTAATGGAGAAAATTGTTGGTTTTCTTGAAACACTTTTGCAGTTCCTTCATTACAAGAAAATTCATTTGACCAACTCCCTATCCAGCATATCTCTGTTGGATGTATGACCTTGAATAACATTACATTTCCTTATCCAATTTTAGTCCAAAAGTCATAAATTATGATCGTTTAACTGAGAATAGCGAAGTTAGTCAAAAATATATTTTCAAACCTTGACCTATCAAGATAATGGGAGGGTCGAGTCACCGACATGAGCGTAGCGAGTTTTTCCCATATATTTAGATTCGAGGCCCGTCAGTGCTGAGTCACAGAGACGAGCGAAGAGAGTGGAGACTTTTTAATATATGTAAATATAATATGTACGAGGCCAGTCTGTGCCTAGCTGACGTCACGAAAGTGTGACGCACACAAGGTTCATAAATTCGTCTATTAACTGTTTTAAACAAAATATAGACTAATGAACAAGAACCCTTGATCTATCAATACAATTTAATATTTCCTATAAGGCTCATGAAACCATCTTTTGAACATCAGGCCTACGTTTTATAGGTTCGTTTGTATAATGAGGTTAGGTACCATGATTGAACCATGTTGAAACAAACGTTTAGTGTCAATTAAACTCAGTGCATCGGTTTGTTTGCTTTGTTTTTTTTTCTAGATAAAATAATTCTCGAATAAGGTCAACCAGATTTCTGTAATTTTTTATTACAAACCAGTTATTTCTAAATAATATCTGCCCGGTTTGGCCCTTCATCTTAACACAGGCTTCTTGGAGCCTGCTGAGAGTTAATGTTCTTGGTTTGTCACCTATTACCTTCTTGATATGTTTACTTGTATCTGTGATTACTGTTCAACTTGTCTAACAGAAGGCAGTGATTGTATAATTAAATTTTGTTTAATTTATGTTCGTCCCGTGTTTGATATTAAACAGGGTTTTTAGGATTCTGTACCCTGAACCGCTCTGATAAACAGCACTGCTCAATGTTTGAGTAATTCACTGAAATACTGGGATAACTCTCTCTCTCTTTCTCTCCCCTCCCTCCCTACCTCCCTCCCCACCCCCACCCCTTGTTGTTTAAAGACGAAAAACCTTTTGGTCATCATCTTTTTATAAAAAGGAAAAAAGAACATAAAATAGAGACCCCCTAGTTCTCGAATATTCTAATCGCATTAGGGTTGGAATAGAACAAGAGTTACTCAAGAGAGACCTGATAGGAAAGATGATAGACGGGAATCTAACCCAATAGTATAGGTGTAGATCCAGTTAGAATCTCTCGGGATTGTCATAGGTCAGCCCCTGAAGTTTGTAAGGCACAGTATAAGTTCCATCAAAATACTAATATAATATATGTATTTTTTTAGTGCTGAGTTCGTATTTGATATAGGGTTTGGTTGCCTACCATCATATTCTTAAAAATGCATTTTTGTACCAATTTTAATAAAATTTTTATTATTGAAGTTCTTGACGTGCTGATTTTTACTGCATCATCGGCTTTTTACTCGAATAATATGTGTTGGCCTCATCAACTAATTAAGTTTTATGAAGGTATTGTCGGAAAAAAGTCATTGTCTGTAATAAGATAATCCATTTATACAAAACCTGTTAGGACTTAGTCAGCAAATTCAAATTATTCAATACATGTCATGGAGGCCATCGAGTCCACAAGGGCAATCAAACTTCCGGTCCCAGCACGAATCCAATGAAGGTAAAATTACCTCATTTCTGAACCAAGCTTCTTACAAGTTTGTATTTTACAGGGTATATTTGATCTATTCTACTGTTACGTATTTAGCATATGTATTGGTGAAAGTGAAAGATTTTCAGTGGATATTTGTGTGATAAAATGTCGGGAAAGTGTAGTCCCGAGTCGGACAATAAGTGGTTGGAACTGGATCTTGCCGTCTTGAAGGATAAAAAGAAAGCAACTCGTCGTTGTGATAGTGATGAAGATAGTGGCGTGTTTTGTTGGGAAGAACCAGTAAGAAGACGGAGGGATACTTGGCCGTAAGTATTATAGAATAAGTCTGGTGGAATGGTAGCAATGCAAGTGACCTTTTCCCTATCTGTCACATTGCAGAGTTCTCTCTTTACTGAAACTTATTAACACACAAAAACATACAATTATCGGTCTACCAGACAGAAAGAAACCTGCGCAGAACCGTCATCTCGAGAGTGGCGCGCGCACGCATGTAGGGGCGATGGCGGGGAGAGGATTGGAGCGGTGATGGGGATAAATTGTTACATTTCCCCCATAATATAAAGGAATCTAAAACCTATAATTTAATGTCTTTTTACGTCTTTTACTATATTAACATTTACTAATTGTAGTTGTCAGGAACATAAACGATACACATTCAGTTTTTTAGCGTTGTAGTAAGTTAGAAAAAGAAAATATTAAGCCCTACGCAATGAAGCAGCGGGCGGGTACGTCTGGCCTAACTCGGGCACTCCCTCTCCCATAACAGTTCTACATGCGCTAGACAAAACCGGCGCGAGGTTCTTTTCTAAGCGGTACCACTATAACACACATTATTTAAAAATTACAAGACGCGACGCGTAATGTCAGTACTGTATGACTGTCCAAGAACGACTCGTTATACATTTTTAAATAATGTGTGTTAAATATATGTTTTTGTGTTTTAATGTCGACCTCAGTAGAACGAGAATCCTGAAGATGGAGAAGAAACTCCGAAATGTGTCAAAAGCGTAAACGAAGTCACGTGACGAATAGGAAAACGGTTAGGTTAGGTTAGGAAAAGAAAAGTGAATCTTAAAATGTTATTAAATAAACTTTGCACAAACTTTCTCACTCACCTATCCTCAAAAAAGAATAAACACCAACCATAAATATTCCTAGCTAAATATGTCATTTAGGTAGGTGTTAGCATCGAATCTATACGTACGATAATGGTAGGCCCTATATGTGGGTTAAACAGTAGTAGTTGTGAGGTGAGGTTCAGAATGCCCTAATGTGGGCATACTATATTATGGAGACGGACAACAGTAAAATCAATGGTGCCAGTCAAAATCAACCATGGACCCTTGAATACTCTCCTCTTGAGGCTTCTCTTTAATAGTAAGGGTCTGTAATTTCATCAATTTTCTCAAGACGGTTCTTGCTACAGTTTTGTTTATCCCGCAAGCAGGTTCTAGGCCAGTGAGTGGAGTCCTGGCCTTATTCTTTGCTAGTTCCTCATTCTCTCGAATCCTCTATAACCAGGCATCCAACACAATTATATTTGGTTGAGAGCTTAATCAAGGCCACACTAACTTACAGCTTTTATCATCGTTGGTAGGCTATATCTTCTTGCCCGACATAGTTGTCACATTCCACTTCGGTTTGAATACTGTTGCATAGCTTTCCTCAGATTGGTTGATTTAACAATAAGGTCACAGATAAGAGAGTATAGGTTAGGTTAGGTGTTGTCTGTGGTCAGGTTAAATTATTAAAAAATATTTTTTCAGTTTTTATATATTTTGATCGTAGCATGACGTCATAGTTTCTTAGTAGCTTATGTCATTATTACCTACGTATTCAGGTATTCCTAGCCTGCCGACTAAATTATAGGCCTTCAGATAATTTCCTTCCATCATACGCTGTGATGTGATTTCTCGTTATTACATCATTTTGTATTTATTCTCATGAGCTAATGTTGTTTGACGGTCTTTACTAAGAATTTTCAGAGCTATGTTTACATTTAAACCGTATAAACTGCGTACTTTTGTTTCAAACAACCCGTTTTTTCTTTTACATACAAGCATATCGGCGTGGTTTTACAAACCTTCACATTTCATTTTCATATTGAAATCAATCGGCATTTTAAGAAATGGCGACCAGTACATTTTGTTTTGTATATTTTAGAGGCTATGTTTGAGCAAGGTTGGTCAAATGTCAGCTACAAATTTTGAGTTACACAAATTGATGTGGGTCACAAAACTTCATATTTAACTAAAAATTTTATCGAAATCAGTTTTGACGATTTTGAAATGTTATATCTTTTAAAGCGGTGGCTCCATTTTCACTTTTTGACATATTCTTTTCCATTGTCATCGTATTGAAATGCAAAATAGAAATTGTAAGGGAACTGTGGGATCTATAAAATATGTAATTTTACGATCGTTTTAATCATTCCCAAGATACGCACGTGTGTCGCACAAAAATCTTGATTTTTTGTTGTTAAATTTTAAACATTCAAAGAGTTATTTCTCAATTATACATAAAGTTTAAAACATTTAAAAGTTATGTCGTGACGATTTTAGGTTGATGGAGTATTTCCTGATTTATATTAGAAAATAGAACTTGGGGAAACCGCGATTTTGGACTTCTAACTTTTGGTTAATAATGTTAAAATACATTTTCTAAAGAAAAATGTAGCGGTTCGTGGCTCAATAGAGTCCCATCCCGATCCAAAAAGAACCCTTGGTCTACTGTTTCCGTTCAAAATGCAATTAAAAAAAAAAAAATTAAACCGAATAGCAGGGTTCATTTCATGTAGTAATTATACACAATTTTATTATGCTCTACAAAATAATCATTTATTAATTTTTAATTTTATTTGTATTTTTCGTGTAATTTTTGAAATTTTTTTGAAAGTTCGTGAAATTCTTATTTTTCAAACATTTTCCTCATATTTCGGTAATTTTTATCATAGAAAATTTGAAAAATAAATTGTAGATAATTTCACATTCTAACACCTTGATATTTTTTTATAGATTGGATATTTACAAAATTAATGGGAAAATATGACTGTATGACCTCGGGGGGGGGGGGGGGTGATAAAAAGTTGGGGACGGATATTTTGGTTTCGACGCCTGTTGTTTGTTTATATGGTGATCTATTACACTATTTCCCCCATACTAGGAGAAAAATCCACGATTGTGCAGAGAGTAACCATGGCAGCAAAAATAACACTTTTTTATTAGTATAAAACTGTTTTAAGTGACTGCTGTGTAATTAAATATAGACATTTAGCGTAACAAACAAACTATTATAATATGATTTTAGCTAACAGCTGTTCTCATATTTATTATTGATTTAACTTTAATGTATGTTACACATTCGCTCAAAACAACTATGATACCAACTTGTCAATTGAAATTAGGAATATTATTTCCTCTTAACAATCATAAAATTCATTCAATACAATATTGTGTGACTGAGACAAATTCCAGACAGCTTTTACAATGTCCTTCTATGAGAAATGTCGTAAGTCCAGGTTGAAGGACAGTTTGTGTCAGTGTGATGGAGTATTACGTTAATAATTAAATAGTAAGTCACGTGACTGGCTTGTCCTATAATATAAGGATTTGTAATATCACTATAGCCATAACAACAATGTTTTAGACGTTTAGATTTGTCTTTTAGAGGTGACATTTTCCCGGGTTTTATACTTTGTCGTATAAACACGCTTAGAGACAATTTTGTGATGGTTTAGAAAAATAGATATTAAATTTTTCATTTTGAGTTACATATATTTAAAAATAGTTTTTTGTATCGATCTGAAGTCTGTTCAGTGTGCTACATTTTTGTCTTGTTGTTTAAAGGTGAAAACTTCTCATTCATCATCGCCTTTTAAAGGCGAACAGTGATCACTATAAAAAGAAATACTTATGTAAGTAAGTATACCAATTTTATAACATTAAAAAAAAAAAAAGAAGAAATTCTGAAGGTTTCCTATCTAAAAAGTGTAAAAACGCTATCTAAATCTGATATAAAATTTCTATTAGAACCAGAGGATTACAAATTTTTGTTTATGAAAGTAGCTTTGATTTTCGAATTAGTAGGATTTTGTAGGGAGCAAGAATTAACGAAATATACTGTTAATCTTGTAAACCAATGTTCTCTGCCAGTTACTAAAACCTAAACACCCCGACAGTTTGTTGTAACTGCAGGAGATATTGATGGCGTTAATCTGGTTATATCTTATAATTACAAAATGTGCCAGTCTTCATCCCAAGAATGTTCCACACGACCGGTTTTTTTGTTCGTTACAGAAATAAAAATGTACTAAACAGCCTGTTGGTTGCAGCTTTGCCAAAAAATATTACCTTGTTCCTAAAACTTGAAACTCCAGAATAGTGAACTGGGCACTGTATGAGGTCTTCCATATCGTAGGTTCCTGATATCTTGACTATCAAATGCCATGGTGGATGTAAATCAAACACAGTTGTAAAAGGATATTATGGAAGATTCTGTTGAAAATAAAATAAAAATTGCAAAAAATGTTTTTAGGAAAACGTCAAATTCAAAATGACAACATGAAAGTGTCATGTAGGCTTAAGTTAACTTTTAACTCTAGCCCTCGAATAGCCTCAGGGTTGAAAGAAAACAATAGTTTTTCAGTACATGAAAGAGAGGGATCTTACCCAAGACAACTTGAAGTTTCCTCGGGATTGCCACATCCTTACAAGGGCTCAGTGCGCTACAGCTTAAAATGCTGAGGTAGTTTTAATCAAATTTGGTTTTAGTTGATCTTTTAAAAACAGTTTGTCCTCACAGGTCTAATTAACCTTTTTGAAATATCGGTCGTTTTTAGTCCAGGCTTGCTAGACGACTTTTCATTGAATGGTGTGGAGTGCATTGAATTCCCGTCGCTGTAATTCTTTCTTTCGCGACCAGGTTTCGTTAATAATCGAGCTCTCGGAGCTTCTCACTATGTGAGTCAATACCGAAACTTTATAAGTCCCCCCCCCTCTCCACGGGAGTCGGGTTACCTAGGAGATTTACCTCCCGTAATACCAAAACAGACAATTTCTATTATCTTAAAATCAACTGTAATAATTTGGATAAAATGTAGCTCCCAAAAAATGTAATGATCCAATCAATGTAGTTTTTACCCCCTAAATAATCGTTTAGGAGAGTTATTTCATATTTTTCGTATAAAGTAGAAGAAAATTACGTTTGGGGTTAAATTTAAAAAATATCAAAATGAACTGTCATTTCGGTCTTTTTCATTTTATCTTCAGCAGATTTTAAGAATTTCGAACTATTTTTAGACATTCTACGATTTTCACTCATGGTTCATTTTCACTTTTCACCGATAAATTATTTAAAATTTTGAAAATATTGTGACAAAGAATATTTGTTTGCTCAGTTTTTGGTTTTGTGCATGTGGTATTTGAGAAAATAATACAATATTTATTAAATTTTTAAAGCTACAATACTGTTGTTATCTATACGAATTCAGTGTGAAGCAGTATGTGAAATAATAGATTGTTTGTTTTTATGGATCTAAAGAGAAAGTCTTTAAACAACATAAATCTACATAAAACACATCGTTAAACTTTTGACATTTATTGTTCCCGAGATATCCTGCCAGTGCCAGCTGTGTTATTCATGGAGTACCTTCTACATTTTCATTAATTGATTATTTGCTTAGTTAGTATTTCTAATTTACAACTAGTAATAATTGCGCTCTCCTTCATAGGAGACTGTTGTAAAATCCTAATTTCTCAAAAACAGGTTCATCGATTTCGTTCAAACATGAAAACACGAGCAAATTTATGTATGGTTTTTTTTTTCTTTGGTAGCTAGCCTAAATTATGAGTTATAAACAAAAATGAAAAAACCGTTCCTAAATATGTCCAAAATATGCTTACATTGCCAAATTTAATTACAATCTGTCAACTCGTTGGTTTTTAGAGCTCTGAACATAGAACATACGACAAACAGACATCATTCCAAAAACCTTTTTTTTCTTACGCAAAGGACCACAAAAAGTAGACTTCGATTCTTTGACACTTCACATAACTCTGCTTATACTATGTATATGTGAGAAAGATTGACGAAAACCTATTAAAGCTGTCATGTTTTGAATCGTATATACTGATTGCTATCAGATCATCCTTCAGACGTTTGATCCAATAAGTCCAAATTTGGCGTCACGCGTATTACTCATTCGTTAGTCATCTTGTTTCTAGGATTTTACATTAGTCTTATTTGTAACTCAGTCTATTATTTTGAATTTACTATATTGTCAACTGGAAACTTTTCTCAGTGATAAAACCTGATAACGTAGTTGTTCTGATAAAGAATGGATAAGTCAGGTGTTTGTTAACCCTGATAAAGAGCGGCCAATGTGCGTATTAACGACTGTGATAACAGGTCTTATCAAGTCGCTGGAGATCTAAAAACACTTCAGCAACATATTACCTTTTTATGTAACCAGTAGTCGAGAAAAACAAAACTATCGTGGAAGATTTTTATATTAGTTATTTAACTATTATTGGATTTGTTTGCGTTTTTAGTTTTTTTTTTTAAATTTTAGCTGTTTTCGTAGTGATAATTAAACTGGCCTGATGTGTGCATTGATCGTGGTCCCATGAGATGGTCTTTCAAAATTCAAAAAGTGTGTGCAATGTTATGCAACATTAAAAAAAAAAATTAATAAGTTGATGATTGGCTTAAAAAGAGAAGACGAAAGAGAGAACTTAAAATAAGGTATTTGAATATTCTAATCGGGCCAGGTAGAGAACAATAGTTGGTCAAGAAAAACCAGATAGAGATGAAATAGACGGATCTAACCCAAGACTACATGGAAAAGGTGTAGATCCAGCTATGACCTCGGGATTGCCACATCTGTACTCATACATATTACCTTTTATTTATCCAGTAACTATACATTACCTTTTATTTAACCTGTAACTACACATTACCTTTTTTGTAACCATTAACTACACATTACCTTTTATGTAACCAGTAACTACACATACCCTTTTTTGTAACCATTAACTACACATTACTTTTTATGTAACCAGTAACTACACAACCTTTTATGTAACCAGTAACTACACATTACCTTTTATGTAACCAGTAACTACACATTACCTTTTATGTAACCAGTAACTACACATTACCTTTTATGTAACCAGTAACTACACATTACCATTTATGTAACCAGTAACTATACATTACCTATTATGTAACCAGTAACTACACATTACCTTTTATGTAACCAGTAACTACACATTACCTTTTATGTAACCAGTAACTACACATTACCTTTTATGTAACCAGTAACTACACATTACCTTTTATTTAACCAGTAACTACACATTACCTTTTATGTAACCAGTAACTACACATTACCTTTTATGTAATCAGTAACTACACATTAACTTTTATTTAATCAGTAACTACACATTACCTTTTATGTAACCAGTAACTACACATTACCTTTTATGTTACCAGTAACTACACATTACCTTTTATGTAACCAGTAACTACACATTACCTTTTATTTAACCAGTAACTACACATTACCTTTTATGTAACCAGTAACTACACAACCTTTTATGTAACCAGTAACTACACAACCTTTTATGTAACCATTAACTACACATTACCTTTTATGTAGCCAGTAACTACACAACCTTTTATGTAACCAGTAACTACACATTACCTTTTATGTAACCAGTAACTACACAACCTTTTATGTAACCAGTAACTACACATTACCTTTTATGTAACCAGTAACTACACAACCTTTTATGTAACCAGTAACACACAACCTTTTATGTAAACAGTAACTACACATTACCTTTTATGTAACCAGTAACTACACATTACCTTTTATGTAACCAGTAACTACACATTACCTTTTATGTAACCAGTAACTACACATTAAACCGCGTCGCCGACACGAGCGAAGCGAGTGGATACTTTTTAATATATTCAGTTCTACGAAGATAGTTAAGACCTAGCCTACTTCAAGACAGTAGTGATATAGACAATTACATAAAACATACGGAAACCATTTTAATCAAACTTGTCCTATTGGATAAAACCACTTGATCTACCAATACAATTTCATATTTGTTATAAATGACAAGATACCCACTTTTTTTCTTTGTACTTTAAAGGCGAAAAACCTCTCGGTTATCATAGCCTTTTAAAAAGAAAAGGACAGAAAATAAACACCTAGCCCTCAAATACTTTAATAGCGTCAGAGTCGGAAAGATCAACAGTTGGTCAAGAGAGACAGGATAGGAAAAATGAAAAGTGGGATCTAACATAAGACTACATGGAAAATATGTAAATCCAGCTATGTCCCCTCGAGATCGTCAAGCCCGTATTCACTCTTGTATTAGATAGTATGTTGGGGATTGTTACTACCATGATGGCGCCCATCAGTTTCTAGGTAAAACTTTATACCAACAATTTACCCACAGTATTATTGAAAAGGTTTTTTGAATATGGTAACAGTGAACCTAATATGTTGCCACATTGCACTAATGTGTAGCATCGGTGGACATTTCATTGTCACAGGTGTCGCCGTTGCCATGAAGGTCATTTAAGAGCTAGACTTTCTGTATTGGATATTCTATAATAAATTAGTGAGACATTTGTCAAACTGCAAACCTGTTACGTAAACTTGGAGAATTCTTTGGAATCAAGTCGTCAGGTTGAGGAATGCAGGCGGGGAAGTGTACGCGACGGTATGTCCCTGCATTTCATTGCCTTATAATCACAGACTGCTATGGGTGCTACTGTAGAACAATGCTACAAGTATCCGGTTTACTGAGACTTGAAACGTAGGCCTACATATTTTATTAAATTTCCAAATCATTTTGGATCATTTTAAGGTATTACAAATATTTCCAAATATATAAATAATGTCCAACTTTGTATTTTTTTAGAAGACGACCAAATACTTTCTGTTTTTGCCTTTTCAGGTTCGTTTTGAACCAAATTTAATAGCAATCATTACATCCCATTTAAAAAAATCTAAATTTTGTATTTCGTCCAAGAATCGGTTCACTGAAAATTTGCGTTAACCTATCCAAAAATGATAACCCGTTTTCAGATTGTTTAAATACAACAACAAAAAACCATTTGATCAGGTAGTTCGGATTTTAGGCTACCGACAAACATCATAGTACATACCAAGCCCAATCATTTACAAGTTGTGTAAAACGTAATACAACTTTATCCTCTAAATGAAATATCGAAAGTTGATCTCTTATACCTTTTAGAAATTAATTGTTATATTATTTTTATTAGTAGATGAACGGGTTCTTACCCAGTAGGATAATTTTGTTGAAAATAGTTTTTAAAGTGGTTTTATGAACCTCATAATTGTATATATCACTACTTTCTTTTTGCTAGGCCCTAACGAGCCTCATAGGTGTGTATAATATATTTAAAAGTTTCGTATCAGCGTCTCAGCTCTGATAAGTTGCAGCCTACATATGTGAAAGAGTTTTCACTTGCTACGCTCATATTGGTAACCGGCCTAGCCGGATTCGTAATTTTTTGAGCTCAGGGTTTGAAATTACATTTTTAACATTAACTACGCTTATTGTCCATTGTATGGTGGGGCTGGTACTGTTGTGGTAAGAAGGAACGCGCAAAGAATGCAGAGGATTAGCAAATATTTTAGTTGATACTGAACTTCTCACTACTACCATAGAAGAAGGAATTAGAATAAGAAAGTCACAGGTATAGGCTCTAGCGTGATACAAAATATCCTTAGTTTGGTTACTGGACAACAGAAAGCCCTAGTAGCATCGGGACAAAAAGGCTTGGCTACTGTATCACAAGTACCGATGCTACTAGCGCTTTCTGTTGTCCAGTAACCAAACTAAGGATATTTTGTATCACGCTGTTTAACATGGGCTGTGACTTTCTTATTCTAATTCCTTCTTCTATGCTACTACTCTAATTATAACATTGACTCCATGGTTTGATACAATAAATACTCCAAATTTTTCCCATCTAAAACCCATTTCCTTCAAAACTTTACGAAGACTTACCCGCTTCCAAGGAAAATTAATGAATAACTATCTACACTGAAATCATACATAGCCTACGCTTACGCTTAACCACTCATAACTGGGGAAAATCCCCACCTGATATTTTCTAGCCGATTAGTACTGTAGTTGTTAAATAAAGGAACTTTACTAGTCTAGTAGTCCAATTGCGATCGGCGCATGAGCAATTCCCTGTTCACCCCTCGTATAAATGGACAGGTTTCATCTGAGCTGTGGAGTTTGGGTGCGCAGTAGGTCTAGGCGTGAGTAAGGTGATGGGGGAAGCGGCCGCCTCAGTCTGTGTTGGGTGTTGGTACTAACAACGGTGTATGCAAGACCGCTGGATCGGGGTCAGTAGCCGGCGCTGACTGTTTCCCCTACAATGCCTCAGTCCCCACGCGGCCTCGAACTACAAACTATACCTCCCCTCCAGCGCTGGTCACAGCTCAGATGAAACCTGTCCATTTATACGTTGTGTTTATTCTTGTGATTGTCAGACAGTAGACCCTACCATCAAATGCAGAATTGATATTTGCAAATTTGTATCTACTTTAGTGTGTTATAAGTTGAATAACACAAAAGATATAAACAAAAAGTTTATTACGGCCACCATTTTGACATATTCAATAGAGTTCTATATGAGCACACTATAGTTCAACAAGAAACTTGAAGAACAGTATAAAACTGATGGTATGAACTGCTAAGGAGCCAAAGAAACATACTGATTGGCATTTATACAAATTACCTGTTGGGGAGTTTTTGGTTAAAAAGAAAAATAAACCACGTGCATCGTCAATAAAGTTGGAACATCTGTATACCGGAGAAAACGATTTCGACCACATTTTGGTCAAATGTGAAGATTTAGTACTCAAACCACCGTCCGAAACAGAAAGTAAAAGAACACTTCGATTCTTCACTTATTTGGACAAAATAAAACGCCTTTTCCATACGTAATTTTCCTTTACTTGCCATTTGGTACTTTGGTTTGCTTTATCAATTTTCACATTTCACCAAAATTTATTCGAAATCGGTTGCACTGATATTGAAATATTCTTACATTTACATTTACAACAAGCCACGATTAATTTCTTTTTTCTCCCGATACCTCCCCAACAGGAGTTAGTTAGTGAGCAGATGGCGACCAATAAGTTCTGTTTTGGTCGTTAGAGACTACATTTTACCAACATTGCATCAAAACCGCTGAAATCGTTTTTGACATGTTTGAGTTTTTCTGATAAGGGCATCTTCTCTCTAAAATTTTCTTGATTTCTATTTAGTTTACTGTATGAGCGTCTGTGCAATGTTTGGTTTAATTTTTAATTCCATTGTTACTGACGCGACAGTTTTTTTTCCCTTGTACAGTTGGCCATTCTGTGTACATAATCAATTAATATAATGACAGTATGCACCAACACGTAACACCAACATTGTAAAGCCACGAGTTACGACCTCCTGTGTGTACATGCCACGCCCTTCCGTGTCTGTTGATTTGAAAGCATTTAACGCATGGCTGCTTGACACCGACTACCATCTCTTCCAGTGACAAATAAATACAGCACTAACTTTCTCTAAAACACACACATAAACAGATTTTAAACTACTCAAGTCAATCTTGATGTATATGATTCCACGCCAGTCTCAGTACCCTCAGGGGTTCCAATCCCGAGAAATCTTACCAGGATCTATATATTTTTATGTTGTTTTGAGTTTGATCCTTCTCTTTTATCTTTCGTATCAAGTGTTTCTTGACCAACTCTTCTTCTCTTCTGACACTGACCCTTTTATAGTATTCGAGGGCTGGAAGAGAGGGGGGGGGGTTCTTTATTTTATGTTCTTTTTTACTTTTTACTTGACCTAGTAATAGGGTAAGTTAGATTATCGACGTAAATTTTGACCTTTGTTTTTTGAGTAAGTTTCATAGCCTCAGTAAATCGAAAAGTGATTTTCTCCGTATCGTCCGTCCGCCGTCATTGTTGTCTGTACGGTAGTACGATAGCGGCCACAAAAGCTATGTCAGAAACATGATATTCGGTATAGGGGACTATAGCGTACCCATATAGAACCCTATTAAAATTCAGAATAGTCGAATTCAAAATTTCAAAGTTACGTCAATTTTAAAACAGATATTTATATTCATATCTCGTATATTATTCAATTAAAAATTTTGCAGATTTTAATTTTACATGTACAGTAATGGTACCAACCATTACTTTCTACAATAACAAATGGTGACGTTATTAATGTAATTTCGAACATTGATTTCCCCCAAAAAATGTAATATTCATATAATTACGAGATCAGGTAGAGCCGAGTTACCGACACGAGCGTAGGGAGTTTAATCAACATAATATTAAAACAAGTTCAGGAAAGAAAAGCACAAATACATTTTTTAGTAAAATTCTACTTTTTATTAAGTCTTACAATGATTTAGCCAGTAACGCATTTACGAAGCAGCTTAACACCGACTAAAGAAGGAGCAGTTAAATTGGAAGCGTTAAATTGTTTTTGTAGATAAAGGGTGAGTTTGTTTAAAACAGTTGTTATACGAAAGAACCAAGAAACCAACTTTTAGATATATATTTAGAAAATTTGCTTGTATTACATTGTATGATGGGGCTGGTAGGAACCATAATGGAGTCCATCAACTTGTTTATCAAACACATTGTCAATTATTTTGGTTAGGAAATACAGAGATAAATTCTTATTGACTGTAAAAGTAGAGTAACACAATAAAGTACTCTTTAAGATCCTAACATTTTGTTTCTTTTTTAATATAAAATAATATAGTTGTGATGATAAACCAGCTATTTGATATTAAATTTATTTATTTATAAGTAAATCAGTTAAGTTCATCTTTGGAACTTTTAAGACAATATATTTATTTTCTGCAGAAGTTCCTTAATTCCTGCGATGTCCGTGCTATCATTAAGAAGCGCTTATGAAAACAGCGTTTAACAGAAAGTTATACTTCTTCTTGTGTTAGTCCTATTCTGTAGATCTGATGGCCTGTGTGACCCATTGCAAATAGTTCATCGTAGGTTGGGTTTATCAGAAGCTTTAAGCGTTCCTATCCGGAATAATGTAATTAACAGCTAAATGATCATAGCCTAAGTTATCTGACTTTAGTTCCGTTAAGTTGGTTGCCTGAACGAGTCGTCATGAGAGAATTGACAAGACGGTATGTACTTAAAATTAGGCTATTTATATACAGTAATTCAAAATATGTTGTGTTTTTTTGTATTCATGTTAAGCGATCTAGAGAGCTTAGGTTAGGTTAGATTTTTAGTCTCAAATCAATATATGTGTTAGGTTAGGTTAGGTTAGATCAGATCTTTTTCTCAAATCAATATATGTGTTAGAATTTAAAGAATACTCTTCATCTGCTTTGTGATTTTTAAAAACTATTCATCATATTTTTATGAAATATACTTCGATATTTAAACAACAGACGAGAGGGTATTATTATTATTTTATTGTTATTTTTATTAGTTTTATTTATTTTTATTATTAGGTATATTCACTTATCTTTGTTTAATCTTTCAAATTGCATCTTAGGGGTGGTATTGATATAATGCGAAAATTACAGTGGCTTTTTTGATGATTTTCGGTGTTTTGAACACCGAGGACTATACAAAATTTTGGAACATTTCTGTGATATTTTCATTACCCACGATTAGTCCAGTCTACAAACACTCAAAAAGGGAGTTCACTTTAGGAATAGTGACTGAATTTGAATGAAACATTTTGTATCGTCTTTGTTTGTGCTCAGATATAAAAGCTAAA
Source organism: Aphrophora alni (assembly GCA_963513935.1). Lineage (NCBI taxonomy): Eukaryota > Metazoa > Arthropoda > Insecta > Hemiptera > Aphrophoridae > Aphrophora > Aphrophora alni. The sequence goes on from OY740767.1 coordinate 41,116,649, forward strand.
GCGTGCTCTTTAAATATTTAATTGTTTAAAATTAATAATAATTGTTTAAATACAAAATTAGATAAAATAGCATACAAATAACATATTTTTGTAGCTTAAAAAGACTTTTCATTTGAGCCCAAGCTGGTCATTGAACCAATAAAATTAACAGAAATATCTTTGTTTTAATAATTTATGGAAATTTCTGTATTTTTTAGACTCGCACTAGTGGCGCTCATTTTTCGCTTAAAAAGAACAACTTTTAGATAAAACATGTTTATATTATAACATGTAAAGTACCTAATTATCTTACGTTTGAAATGGACAACGGTGACATTATATTTTAAAAAACAATGTTTTGATGAATTGTTTATAAAATAAGTCGGGTATGTGAAAATCAGTAAACATTAAATAAATATTGTAAGTAGGTTTGTTGATAAAATAATATGTGTGACTTTTGTATTGAAAGACATTGTTAGAGGTTAATAAAAAACCCCATTTCCATTTTTTTTTTTTAGCTAAAATTGCGATTTGGCCATTTTTGGGGAAATTCTTGTTCGTCATTTTGTTTAAATAATGACATATCAATATTTCTCAATTTGACATAAAATACATAATATTTGCTTCAAAAATAAAGTGTCAAAAATGTTTATGAGAACAATATAAAATTTACAATTGTTAATTTCTGAGCTGTAGATTATTTTTTCTTTCAAATAGCGGTATTTTTATTTGTTTTTTTAAAATCACAATATATCTTTGTTTAAATTATTAAAAATTGTCTCACTATTATAACTAAATCAATTTATAGTTTGAAAAATGCTTTTTTTCCAAAATTCTCTAAAAAGGTACATTTATTTAGCTTTTAAAATTAAAAACCGTACGATAAAATTGTATAAAACGTAAATTAAAAATTATAAAATTTCCGTTATACTCTGTTTGACGTTCAGTTGACAATGTGTACTTTACTCTATTACGTGTCAGAAAACATCGTCTAATCTACACGCAATAGAGTAGGTATATAAAACATGTAAAATGTTAAAAGGCATTATAGTATGTAGCAATACGTTTTTTAAGGCGTATGTTCTAGATATATACTGAAAAAAAACTTTATTTTTCACTTGTTCAAAATAGGTTAGATATAGGATAATTTGTAGGGAGAGGTCGCATATTAAAAATAAAGGTAGAATGAAACCACATAGGCTTCTTTTTCACGGCTTGGTTATATATGGGGGGCTGACTAAATAACAGACTAGCACAGGCGTTGGTGATGGAAGGGGATAATGACGTCATCACAAAAACTTGTTCCTCAAGGTTACCCAAATATATTACAATTAAAAAAAGGCGGGAATATTTGTTAGTATTTTAGTTTACATTGAAAAGAAATACAGTTGGGGGATGTAAGTCACACTGTACTTCCACTTAAGATATTTATATGCATATAAGGTGCTGAATATTTTCTATGAAAGACGCAGGCATTTTTTACCAGTATTGAATTCATATTACTTGTTACTCCATTCTAGATATAAATTTGCAACTTCCAAATCTAACCAGTTTTATTTAATCCTATTTACTTACAGATTGAACTGCTAGATTATTCTTATTAAAATTGCTTTTCAGTTTTAAAGAGAATTAAAAACATAGCTACTCGGTCTAGATAAAGTTGAAACATTGGTAATTTCTAAACCTAATTTTAGTTATCTTAATTCTTCTAGAACTAAAGGTAGCAAGATTTGTTATTCGCCATTCCGAATATTGATATATTAAATAATAAATAAATATAAGACTCACCGTCCATAATAATCTGTTTGGTCGTTTTTTTATACGACGGCCGTTTCGGCTATTCAGCCATTATCAAGTTTATTATTGGAGAAGCTTCTCCGTTGTCATGGAATACTCAAAAAAACAACATAGTTACACATTAATAAAAGCACAAACACTGATTTGAAACGAAATTTAATATTTATTTAATTAAATTAAAACGTGACTCATGAGTCGATACGATTGTTAGATTTCCCGGTACCAATACACTGTATTGACAAAGTTAGATAAGACATTATCCAGTACCGATGATTAAATCATGCACACCCGCTCGCAGTACGTTCCGGGACATCTAACAATAGTGTCGACTCATGAGTCACGTTTTAATTTAATTTAATAAATATTCGTTTCAAATCAGTGTTTGTGTTTTTATTAATGTGTAACTATGTTGTTTTTGAGTGTTCCATGACAACAGAGGATCTTCTCCAATAATAAACTTGATAATGGCCGAATAGCCGAAACGGCCAAACAGAATATTGTGGACGGTGAGTCTTACAATTATTTATTATTTAAAGGTAGCAACTTTAAAAATATATATCCTTGCATATTATATAATATAAAGCTAGCTTACTAGTTTGTCTTATTTATTTATGAGAGTCACAATGTAATTAAGTAATAGATTAATTTCTAAATTTTGCGTTTAATTAAATAAGTAGAGTAAAACAAATTTGTTGTGAAAATACTCATATTTTGATGTCTAAATAGTGGTTGCTCAACACGCTTTAAATTACTGATCAAGGATCTATTTATTGTGTTTTAGTTTATTCCTAAACCTAAGTTTAAAGTTATTACAATCCTCAAAACCTGTTATACCTAACTTTTCCATACGGTTAATAATATTTTGAAACATAATGCACTGTTTAATTTTTTCACCCTGATGAATTTAATTGTGTAAATGTATATTGTATAGTTTAGAAAATAAAACATTTAATTTCAATATTCTGAAAAGAATACAAGTTAATGGGCGCCATCATGGTACTTACCCAGTTCCATCATACAATGTAATAAAAGAGATCGTCTAAATGTAACACCAGAAAGTTGGTTTCTTGAGCCTTGTATGAAATGTTAAATTGTATTGGTAAATCAAGGGCTCTATATAACGCACGAGATATGAAGAAAAAATGGTTAAAATTGGCCGCTATTTTAACAATTTCTGAAAATATCATATTCATCATAAATTTCATATTACTATCTTAATTTTTGTGGCCGCTACCGTGCTACGTCCAGGCGACAACGATGAGGACATGTCGAAAAAAAACTGATCAACTTCAAACGTTGTATTTTTCATCTCAAAATTAACACGTCTCATTTTAGAGAATTCCCGAAGACCAATGTTTTCGTAGAAAGTAATATTTACTTCTTAAGTTTTCTCAAAAGCAAGTAAAGGTTTGTTCATTAATTTTTAATTTAAAAAAATATTGACGTGCCACTGTATAATCGTTTCAATTTATTTAAAAAGTTAAAAATGTATATTTTCTTTTCAAATAAAAGAAGAAAAATAATGGTTCACTGCCTAACTTAATAGGACAAGTTTACAATTAAGTAAAATCATAGAATTAAGGACACCATATTAGATTAAGAACAACCTTAAGCGTTTCCCAAATATCTTCTGTAAACATAAGGATTTGTTGATGTTAATTCACAAATTTGACTTCACTCCCTTTAGTGCTTCAATTCCTCGAATAAAAAAAAAACAAAACTATTTTTTATTTATTTTTATTTATTATTATTATTATTATTATTATTTTAGATTTGATGTGGTGTAAAATCGATGTAAGAGTTTTCAATGAATATATCAGTATTGGCGTCTCCTTAGTTCAAATGTGTGTTTTTGTTATGATGTCTGTATGTGCAGTGTTCTACAACCCAAGCGGAATGGACCGGTTTTGACCAAATTTAGGAGTATCTCCTAATAAACCACATTTAAAAATTATGATATTCTTTAAATATGTTGTCCAAATTTCTATTAAAATGCAGCCTCTATGAACCAAAATAAAGTAATGGTCACCATCTCCCGAAAAATACCGGTTTCGGTCAAAACCCAAGAAATCGTCCAAGGATCTGTTTTAAGTGGACAAATTGATCAAAACCCAAGAAATCGTCCAAGGAGATGTTTTAAGTGGACAAATTGATCAAAACCCAAGAAATCGTCCAAGGAGATGTTTTAAGTGGACAAATTGATCAAAATCGACTCTGATGATTTTGAAAATTTTGTCGGTAAATGTACATATTAATTACCTAAAACAGTACGACACGTCGTAATAAAAGAAAATTACTATTCAGAAATAATTGTACAAAACCAAAACGACCCTGACGCCATCATTAAAAACTGGGGTTATAGTCAAATATAATTTACGCTTAGACACAAACTAAATAAATTCAGGCTCTATTTAAATATATAATTTGTTTCAAAATATTTTCTATGACGGCATCCATGGTAATTTTAAAATTTTTGATTGTACTTGATATTGTAGACGAGTGTGTGAAAAAGTTAGTGCAATGTTATTGGACCATTTTTTCGTTGTGATAAGTTTTAACTAAATAATTCTACAGTACAGTTCCTTGACAGACAGAAGACCGCTTGAAAACATGTGGATCTTTTGGCAATGGACTCAAAAGAAACACAAATAATCCCCCCTTCCAATCCTTCGTGAAAATTTACAGGGAGATTGTGCAAAAGAAGGGGCAGAAAGTTGACTCTTTGATCACCACCCCAGAGGCGATTAGTGGAGAAAGTCCATAATGTGGCAACTAACGTGTTTACAAAGTTTCCCATTAAGTTAAAAATAAATTCTACAAATGAGGTTTATCTTTTGACCTTCAGCATTTTAATCTATTCTTTAGTCTGACAACAAGAATATTAGCCAGATTTTTAAATCTCTCCCGTTTAAAAACTATAATCGTATAACAAATAATATATTTGTCTACGAATTGTTATTTGTTTAGATCTCGAAAATATATAATATTTGTTATAAAAACGTAGAGCATGGAATGAATGCGGTTCTGGAAATAGCGATCAAGCAAGCGGTGAGATTCCATAGGTTGGTGTTGTCGACGACAAACCTCGGTCGAGTTCAGTACGTTGGTTTCCGTGTTATAGTGAAGTCTGACATGGCGGACAGTGGTAATCTTTGGAGGTGTCACAGCCTTGTAGATGAGACTGAGCTTCGCTACAGGTGAGTCTAAGATTTGGTAAAGTTAATCCATTGTTGTATTAGTATTGGTTTCAATTTATTCCTAAGAATCATACACACAGATGTTCGAGTAGGTTTTTGTTCGGTTATTTCCGTGTGCCTACGCTTGACTGGCACCTAATTTGAATACAGTACGACATAAGTTACCATATTTTCGCCTAGAACTAAGTGAATGCTTTTTTTGGTGTATAAAGATGCGTAGTAGTTAAACATGTGTTCTATTTAGTTTAAATTATTTGAACAGCTGATTCTGACGAAAGTGATAAATTTATTTGAGGTTATGTTATAGTAATTGGGCGGAGCGAAACGTAGTCGTTTTTTCCCGCAGTTTGAAACCAATTTTTGATATCCTTCTCGTTAAAAGCTACCGTTTGGATTTTGATGAAATGTAACATAAAATATTTATAATGCCTTGAAGTTTGGTGTTTTACCAATTATTGTTAAAAAAAATACAGTAAACTACCTTAAATATTAAACTCTCAAATTGATATCCCCTGAACAAGATGTTATAATATTATAAATGAATAGTTAATATTGATGAAACAAAAAACTTTGTTTTAAACAATACTGTTTGTATTTATGAATATTATTAAGCAATTACAATTATTAGAACAATTCTATTTTACTGCCGATAAAAATATTCTATTTTTAAAAAAATTAAAAATTTAGCTCGGTCTTTTCCTGCCACCCCTAGGTATGTATTAAATTACTAAGTTCTAGGAAGATAGTTTTTTTCGCGAAAGGTTGGGGGCATAACAATTTTTTGTTATTACCAAAAAAGTAATACTATAGTAATAGCAAAACGGGAGTGCCGATGGAGGCCAGGTGGCCACGTAGACCGCACACACACAAGTGCAGGGGATTAGGATCGGCCGCATTTCCGCTCCGTTAAGTCCCCTACTATATTTGACCAACCAAAATATAATTTTGTTTATTTGTAATTTTCTCTTGAATTGCTTAGTATTTTTGAACTCTATAGATTATATCAAGAAAAATGATACCAAACAACGTATATTTACTATAAAATTGTACCTTGTTTGGTATCATATTTCACATTCCCTGCAATCCAATAATATATCAATCCACAAGCTTTTCAGGTTTATAAGAACTCAAACTTGTAATGTAATCGCATTATAATTTATTATTCAAATATTATTTAAATAATATATAGACTCAAATTATATTTAGTATAATTTACAAATAATATTCACATCATTTATAATAAAATACATTACTAAAACCAGACTGTCATAAAATAAATGTTTCAGACTACAGAGGAGGTTATAAGGACGTGTTACGCTATTTTGAAAGACAAAATGAACAGTATAAATTAAAATTAGTCAACAAAAATTAAGGTTAAAGTATATCAACAAACTTCGATATTAGCCAGCACTTTGTTAACTATCGTTGTATTGTGTTCTAAGGTCTACTAGAGTAAATATTCATACTATGATTGGTATCATTTTTCATAAAATGTTATGTAGAATCTGTATATATGATTAATTTTTAAATAAAATTAAGTATAACAAAAATTAATGTTCGATAGACTGAAGTAAACTAGGTGACTCATAGAGTTGGAAGTAAGGACGGTCCAAATCCCTTGCGCGCGTGAGTGTGAGGGTGCGTGCGTGCGAGGGGACTTGACCTGGCCTCCATCGGTGCTCCCGTTTTGCTATTACTATAAATCAAAATTAGCAAGATAAGGCATTACAAAGGAAGACAAATTTGAAAAAATTAAAATTCAACTTAACTTGGAATTTTTTCTCTCATTTGTTCAATAATCCAAAAATTATGGTAGCTCCAATAATGGAAAAACACAATATTATTATTTTCTCAAAATTGGCTCTACCGACTTTTTTCAAGTGTATTTATCAACTTTACTTTTATGGATTCAAACAAAACGCATTAAAGAAGAACCAGTAATAAGAAGGTCTCTGTGCATGCAACTGGTTGCGATTACTTCGTCCTTGAAACGTCGTGATGTAAGAATAAAGTTTTTATTGTAGACAATTGCATTTTATTTCATTTGGTGTTTAATAAAAATTTTAAAATATCCTGTTCGTATTTACATCCTACAATTCTGATTCGAAGTTTGATATTTCAGTATGAATTTAATGACACCAATTTTACGATAACCCTAAAAGACATTAAGTGCTAATTTTATGGTATATTAAAAAAGAACTTTTAAGGTTGACCTTTATAGAAGACATTGACTCCGAGAAATTAAAAGTTTCCCTTTCACGAATTAACTATGATTTATGGGCTGTGAATTACTGAGCGTTATCTTTTAATACTTAGTTCTTTTTAAGCTGACATTAATCTGTTGTTATGTTAAATACATATTTTGGTTTTAAAGTCCGTGGACAAAATGTTTCATTTGTTGTCAATATTGATTCTTGAAGTTTGTTTAGTTGTACAACTCGTATCAGTTTTAAAACATATAGTGTGTACAACATTTTCGTTAGGGATGACTAAAATACATAAATAATTAATAGTATATAATAACTAGGTGAGACCCCCCCTGCGTGCGAGTTCGGCAATCACTGATCATTTATTAAGATTTACTGTAGTTCGAAAATAACCTATGGCTGTTATTAAGCAAATAATAATGCAAAACTTACGTTATGTTAATCTTAGTTATGAAATTTGTTACAAATTATAAAATCTATCAAGTTAACAATTGCCATAAATATGACATTATAAAGCAAAGGTTAGTTAGAGTAAACGAAAAGAAATCTTCAGGCGTAATTAATAACTTCATGTCAATCAACAAATATTTTATTTGTAAATGTATTGGGAGGAAGTTCCTGTCATCTTAATTTTATTTTAAGTGATCATTTTATCGTGACCACTCTTGACATCTTGTAAACTATGGGGGGGGGCTTAGTTATTTTTTCATATAATTTAGATAAGCGTTTAGGAGACTTTAAAATTCCTTACAGAAACTTCTGTTTTTAGAGTCCACAGGTAAAACCAAAAACACGGTCGCGTCTGTCCGTCTGTCTGTTTATAAGTCGCAACCAGTCTATACAGACAAGACAATAAATACTGTATATTTCACACTTCCATTTATATTCATTGTATTGTCTCACATATAGAAAAAAATATATAAAAGTAACAAAAATGCCCTCGGGGTAGTTAAGGACAATAGATATGGAGTTGGAAAAAGAATTATGTGTGGAGTATTAAATAACTAGAAGTTATTCAGTTTACGAATATGTATGTTTATACTGTATGACGAAAAAATTAATATGTTGGTGCTATGACAAATTTAAAGTGCCCCCCCCCTCAATCTTTAACACGCCGTGACCTTCAAATCTGAAAAAAATCATTAATTGGATTTGAAATTATATTGCAGTACGAAAAATATATTATAATTTTTTGTATGACGAATACAACTTAATTTAACCACACAATTAGAAATGTGTTGGGTATGATTTTTAAAAGCAGTTTTTGTGGGATTTTGTTTGTACAACAATTTATTAATCAATAAAGATGGATTGCTTTTTCATTGATTTATCTTTATTAGGGTCCGTAGGTAAAACCTTTATAAATTCACGCGTATGTCTATCTGTAAATCGCAACTTGTCTACTCTGATAAGACGATAACTCCTATATATGTCATACTTTGCATTCTTGTATTGTCCCATATATAGGAAAAATATAGCGGACACATAAATGACTTTGGGGTAGTTAAAAGGGGGAAAAGCATCGAGTTGAAACATTTTATTTTTGGAAATATCATGTGTGGTGTATCAAATAAAACTATAAGTTATTCTGATTAGGAATATGTATGTTTATTTGACGAAGATATTAATATGTTGACGCTAGGCAGCTTAAAAGACTTCGATTTTATAAAAATAACTTTAGTTGTGGTTTTAGCACACGTTTGACCATTTTATTTAATGGTGTTTTCGAATTTTGTACAAACTCATGACTTTTTATTTTTGAATATTTATTATAAACTCACTCATTTGCAGTTAAAAGCACTTGAACTTTCGAAAATTTGAAGTTTGATGCATTTTGTTAAGGTGATGTTTCATACTTTATTTTGTTGTATTGTTAAACATTTAATTAGTCATAGTTTAGGAAATGTCAAAAAATGCATAAAAATTTAAATTTTTAAAAGTTTAAGTGCCTTTAACTCCTAAACGATTGCGTTTATCAAAATATATTCAAGAATAAAAGTCATGTAATTTGGTGTAAAATTCGAAATTTTATTTTATTTTTTTTTTTTTTATTGATTTTTTATTACAACTGAGTAAGATGAACTCATCTAGTAATTTATTCCTCATAAATGAATAACGTTTGTAAGGGATATAACCCAATGGTTACTCCCTATCACTAATTGTCCATCAAATCAAATCCGAAGGCTTGGTTCTCTTCAGTCTTCTTCCAGTTACATCCAACATCCCTCGTAGCTCATGACGTTCGTGGTGCCTGATGCGCTGTCTGTGCTTCTCTGCCTGCTTTTTTATTTCATCTCTGACAGTATCTATTTTGAGGTCCCTATGTAAATCTTCATTTCTGATGAACCAGGGTGCGTTAACTATACATCTTAACACCTTATTTTGGAACACTTGGATTATATTTATATTTTTCTTATTAGTGCAGCCCCATAGCTGAATCCCATATGTCCACACTGGTCTCAGGACCTGCTTATATATCAACAGCTTATTATGGATTGACAGTTGTGATTGTCTTCCAAGCAGCCAATACATTTTCCTGAACTTTAGATTTAATTCTTGTTTTTTCTTTTTGACATGTTCCTTCCATTTCAGCTTTACGTCAAGTGTCATTCCAAGGTACTTAGCCGAGTTGGCATGAGGAACCTGTTTAGAATTTATTATAATTGGAATACGATGCTCGTTCTTATTATTTGTAAAGTTAACATTGACTGATTTCTCTTCATTAAGACTAATGCGCCATTTTTTAGTCCATGTGCACACCTCATCAGCGACCCTCTGGAGTTTAATTACAGCTTCTTCGGTTTTCTTATCAGTCACTAAAATCGCCGTGTCATCAGCAAATGTACCTATGGTTGTATCATCTGGTGTAGGAATGTCCCTTGTGTACAATAAGTACAGGATAGGTCCCAACACACTACCATGTGGCACCCCAGCAGATATTTTCTTCAGTCCTGAGTATTCGGCTTCATATTTCACTCGAAAGTGTCTATCAGATAAATATGACTTCAAAATTGTGTAGTACTGCTTTGGTAAATCTCTTTGCAATTTCCACACCAGTCCGTCATGCCATACCCTATCAAATGCCTTTGCTACATCCAAGAAGACACTTGCACATGTTTCTCCTTTCTCAAACGCATTTTCTACTACATTTGTGATCCTATGGACTTGATCTATTGTAGCATGGCTACGCCTAAATCCAAATTGATGGTCAGGAATAAGATTTCTGTCCTCAATGATGGGCATGAGTCTCTTTAACAATAGCTTCTCAAACAACTTTGAGATTATTGGTAGTAACGAAATTGGTCTATATGAACTCTTGTCATTAGATTGTTTGTCAGGTTTTAGTATCATAATGACTTCAGCTACCTTCCACTGAAGAGGAACATACTTAATCCTTAAGCACGCATTGATCAAATAGAGCAACTTCCTAAGTCCTTTCTCTGGTAGGGCTTTTACTATTTGGCCAGTAATCAAGTCATAACCTGGGGCCTTTTTTGAGTTTAGATTAGTTTTGATTTCCTTTTTTAGTTCCTGAAGTGTCACCGGAGTTATCTCTACATCATCCTGCTTTTCAATTGGAGGTATGCTTTCTTCCTCTGTTTGTCTGGGTAGGGGTTGAAACGTTTCCTCTAAGTATTCCGCGAAGAGGTTTGCTTTTTGCAGGCTACTTCTGGCCCATGTACCATCTGCAGTTTTAATCGGAGGAACCTGTATTATAGGTCTTTTAATTCCTTTTGTTGCCTTCCAGAGGAAGTGCTCTCCATTTTTATGAGTGGATAGACTATCTAAGAATCTATTAATTGATTCATTCTTCAGTTCACTAATATAAGATTTTATTTCGTTACACAATTTATTTAACTTTGTTTTTGTCTCTGGATGTCGATTCCTTTGCCAGTCTTTCCTTGTCTTCCTTTTTTCCCTAATTAGTTCCCTTAATGTAACTGGATAGTTAATTTCTCTATTCCATTGTTTATGGCTTACAGGCGTACTCTTCCACGCAGCATGTTGAATGACTTCGTTAAACGCATCAAGCTCTTCTTCTAATTGAAATACATTTTTAATGGGTACATTCACGTTTAAGTTTTCTTCCAACAGGTCTCCAAACATGGTCCAATCAGTTTTAGCATTTGTTAGTTTGGGGGTAGTTGACTTGTTTAAAATTATGAGTTCACTAATTGTCAATATAACTGGGGAGTGGTCCGAAGAAAGGCTCTCATTATTTTCAACTTGGATATATTTTTCCGAAATTCCTCTGGATATGAAAAAATCTATAATGTCTGGAATCTTATTTATGTCTGCCGGCCAGTAGGTAGGTCTACCCCCTGAATGAAAGCTACATGCTAGAGCTGTTCCTGCCTCAAACAGTTCTTTCCCTTTTGGGTTATTTAATCTTGATCCCCAATATAAATTCTTAGCGTTGAAGTCTCCTCCAATAATAAAGCTTCTTCCAATATTTTCGAACAACTGCTTGAACTCTTCACATTTTATGTTGTATTTTGGGGGACAGTAGATAGCACCAACATTATATTCTTTGTAATTATTAGTTTGAATCCTGACAACGATAACCTGAAAGAATTCTTCTTCGACCCTTAGAACTTCGTAGTGTTGTAGATTATCTTTAATAATTAATACAGCCCCTCCTCTAGCTCTATCTGCTGGGTGAATGGCAGAGTACCAGTTATAGCCACGTATATGGACATAAGATGACTTTGTAAAATGGCTTTCGGATATTAAACATATATCTATCTTTTCCATATAGAGAAATATTTCTAGTTCTTGAATGTGCTGCATTAGACCATTTGCGTTCCAGGTTGCTATTCTGAGAGTTTTATTCATGTCTAAAATAGCTGTTAATATCTGCGAGGTTTGTGACTACCTCCTCAACTTTCCTATCATTAGAGTCTAGCCGCTTTTCTATCATCTCCAATCTCCTTAATACCTTTTCTATTAGTAGATTGTTTTCAGCTATATCTCCCCCTTTACCAGGTCTAGTCTGAACCACATGGGAATAGGTACTTCTACTTTCATCTTGTTTTTGTATCATGGGCTTTGGAGCCAACCTATTCTCCTCATCTTTTCCCTTTCTTTGCTGAGGGATACTTGCTTTGTTCCTAATTTTTTGCAACTCCTTTGCGACTTCACAGCCTCGATAGTTGGCAGGGTGTATTCCTCCACAGTTAACACATTGAGGTGGAATATTTTTATTTGTTGTGCACTGAGCAGTAGAATGTTTACCTGTACATTTCACACATCTAGGTTCTCTATGGCAGTATTTTGTTGTGTGATTAAAGCCTTGACAATTTTTACATTGCGGTATTAAATTTGTAGTTCTTCTCAATGGCTCAATCTTCACCCTCATATGAAGTATCGATTTGATGTTATAAATTTTTCCTACTTCTTCTCTATTATCAAATGTGAGCATGTATAACGGGAGTCCTCTTTTGCAGATTGATTCATTCCCGTCCTTGTCAGTTTTCTTCTCCTTTTTGATAATGTTGACAGCATCAATTATTTTTAGTTCGGCTTTATTGGTTATATCCTCTATTATCTCTTCTTTAGTACAGGATGGGTGTAGACCCCTAGCCATTACCTTAATTGGCCTGTCTTTCTTGTCTTCATATGTGAACCATTGGAAGCCCCCTTCATTTAACTTAGTTGAAAGAGCTCTATATGCATCTGAATCCTTTGTATTAATTTTCCACACGTCATTGTTTAGGGAAGCTAACTTGGTCATTTCCTCCAAGTTCACTAGCGCTCTCACTGTTGCGAAGTCCTTTATGCCAACAACATTTATTGGTGGAGGTGGTTTTTCTTTAGGAGCCTTTACCGGCTTATGATCAGGTTTTCTGACATTGTTAGCATCTTCGGTTACTTCAACTTCAGGTGAACCTTCTGCTTTCCTCTTTTTTATTTTTCTTACGGGTTTCTTCCTTCTTATCCAATCCGTTTCCTTAGTTAATTCCTCCTCATCTGTATGATACTCGTCAGTGTTGCATTTTTGTGAGGTTTCGGCCCCTTTCCTCATACTTGACAACTGAAGGGTTTTTAGCTTGTTGTTTTCCAATCTCAGGCTTAATACTTCTTCCTTTAGCTGTCTTGTTATCTGCTCTACTTCGTTAAGTCTTTCTCTGAGTTCCTTATTCTCTTCTTCTAGTTTGCAGGTTCTCACTGCTTCTTCACTCCTACCTGGATCAGGTGGAGGCAGTTTATCTTTGACTGATGCCTCTGCAATGTAGCTATCATTTTTTACCTCATTCGATTTTGGGGATCTTGCAGTCAAATTGCTCCTCCCAAAAGGGGTTTCCTTTTCCTTTACATTTGTAGTGGTAATATTGCGGTCGCTTGCTAACGACGCCTCGGAGCCCGCTTTCTCACTCCTGACAGGCGCCGGCACTGGGGATCCGACTCCCTGCACCGTAGGAATTTTCTTCTGATCACTTTCCATTTTTGGTTTATTATCAGGGTACCTTCCCCTATCTGGTTTTTGGTCCGCCCCGGGTATTTGATTTCCCCGGTACCACTCATATCTGAGAGGCGTTCCCCTATCCGCCACCTGGGGAGGCGTCCGATATGGGACCAGCAACCCACACGGAAAATTCGAAATGACCCTACATAAATAAGGGTTTCCGTAAGGTATTTTAAACTTAGATGCCATATTGGAAATTTGCGTCTATTTTTAAAGTTTCAAAAACGAGTTTTTAAATTCAATGAAAAAGTAAGGAAGGTCCATTATTTAATGTTTTTATAGGGTCAGTAGTTTTCTAGTTACCAATAATGCCCACGATAAAATTATCACCCAGTAAATCAGTTTGTATAGCTCAGTGATGAGCATATTATGTCGTGGAATGTTTGGGATTGATTTCAATAGCTTAATACTTATTTTCAGAGGCGCCTGTTACAAGGATTACTTTGTAAAAATGGACTGGCTAGGTCCATAGAGAAGTCCAGATATGTGGTGTTTTAAAACAAATATATTTTCGTTTTTGTTTAGTGGGAAAAAACCTCTCTCATCGAAAAAGAATATAAAATGAAAACCCCTAGTCCTTCAAATTATAGTAGCGTTAGGGTCGGAAAAGAACGAGAGTTGGTCAAGAAAGGCCTGATAGGAAAGATGAACCTAAAATTATGAACCTAAAATAGGTGTATGTAACCTAAAATTACATAAAAAACATGTAAATCCAGCTAGGTGCACTATAATAATTATATCCACTAGGTGCCCCTGATGGTGAACGCTTATGATTGTATATACTGAGAGTGATACAACTAAGTGTCTAATCATAATAATAATTAGAAACTAAATTTACAATTAAATCATCCATCATCTGTACTTTACTAAATCTTATTATTCTGTATTAGTAAATTTTAGTATTTGAAAACAAACCGTATTAAACGGTGCGATACTGGGCTATCACAATAACTAATATTGAACACTAACGCCCTTACCACTCTGTATTCTACTGAAGTGAGGATGGAAAACTACATCCTCAATATTGTAAGTGTAAGTGACTGTATATAATCAATCTTTGTTCTGGCACAATTAGCCAAATGTGTAGCAATTCAGTAAAGATGTCCTAACAACAATAGGAAGCGTTCTTACTAAACAATGGGATTGATACAGTTTAATGAGCCACAATGCTTCTCAATTCAATGTCTATAGAAGATTTATTTTGTAAAAATAATAATAATAATAATATAACTTATATGGAAGAATCACCACCGATGTGAAGTGGTATATTAGTTTTTCAATGACGTATTTTACTTACTCCTTTTTCAAAACTTGAGGAATGCGTTTTGTTTTCACAATTGTGGTGTATTGTGACAAATGTATGCGGCGTATATGTTCAGTAAATAACATTTTCTGTAAATAATTCTGTCTTTGTTTTAGTTCGATTCGAATTCGTTTTGATTTAAGGAAAACGTATACATACAATTAGTTTAATGTGTTCCTAATGTTAGTTTGAGCTTCACAGAAAAAACGGCTGAACTTGTGTTAGTGAATTTTTTTGTATTCATTATTTTATGTATTAGAATATGTAGTACAGAGTGTCACCAATGAATTATTTAAAGTGGGTTTATTTAAGAAAAATCAAGTATGTTTACTGTACAAAATCTTGAGATCTGATCAAGGTCGTAGCAAAGCTAGTTCCTTTATATATCTAAACCTTAAATCTTCAGTTTGTTATTGTGTCAAATATTCTATTGTCAAAACGAACTTTCTCATAGTCAATGGAAACAATTAGTTTTCAATACTTGTGATTGTTTTCTGTGGTTTGTGTACTGGACTTAATGTTATTTCATAACCTAAAATATTTAACGAATATTTGAAAATATTTCACATTTATCAAATCTCTATGTAAAACATTCAAGAAGTCCATGCCTACTTAAAAAAGTTTGATTGCCTGTTAACCTTCTTAGTTGTCTGTAAAATAAGTTTAAATAATGTAAAATTAGATGAAATTGTTTCCTTTAGTCATCCGCAACGTTTTTTATTTTATTTTTTATAGTTGGTCCTCTTCTACCGGTAGGGTTTCACAGAGGGATCTCCATCCTTTTCTATCTTGGCCTATTCGAGCTGTTTTCCATTGGATGCCTCTTGTGCTGCATCCATTGATGCGTGGACGTCCTCTAGTTCTGGGACCCTCACTTCTAGCCTGCCATACCCGGTATGGTAGTCGTGTTTCGGGCATACGTGCGACATGGCCATACCACCTCAGTTAGGCTTTCTCCATGGTTGATTACACCAAGCGTATTCCTTATGGTGTTATTTCTGATGCGGTCTCTCCTCGTCTTTTATTCTATGCGCCGCAGGTATCTCATTTCCATAGCTTGTATCCTACTTTGATGTTTAATGTCTAGGGTCCATGATTTCGAGCTATATGTGAGTGTTTGTACATCCGAAATCTTACCACTTTCTTTTCAAATCTGAACTGATGTAATAGGCGGTAATTTGTTCATGGAAATGAACTATCATTTGTAGAAACCCAAATTTTAAGTTGCCAATGATATTTATATTTTACGGCTGAAAGCTGGTTGATGACAACCAAAACTGTTATTAAAATATGTGACGATCTCACTGGTTAGGCACCGGAATTTTGCTCGCAATTTGAGATTATTTTTTGAGATGACATTAATCAGCTGTGATCGAAGTGAAGGATAAACCATATGACGTAGGGTTCCAGAAGTCTGTGGTGTGCCGACAGTTCGACTGGACTGGTTATCAAGCCCCTGAATGTATTTAGTTTATTAAATTCACAGGATTTTTCAAAAGTTAATTAAATTTGTATGTCGGACTAAGTTTCGGCAAATGGTGTTTCTGCGTTGCTCGGGAAGGCCGAAATAATGCGTCTCCCCGCGGTAATACATATATTTAAATAGGTCTATAACCTCGCTCATTCATATTTAATTTGAGTTTGTGTGAAATTCATTTTAATACTTAAATGTAACTCCCCCCCCTTTAGTGTAAATTAACTCATTAAGAGGTGGCTACCTGGAGTGGTGTGTGGTTGGCCGGGGAAGTGAATGCCCAAGTACCTTTTACTACAGAATGCCAAATCATAGGTTAATACAACACTATCCCAGTATTAATTTTAGTTTGACCCCAAATAAGTAGAGATAAAATATCTAAGATGATTGGCAGGCAAAACCCGAATCTATACGGAAAGGAATATTAACAACTCTTAGAAAAAATCCAATCGAAATGATACGGACGTTTGAATGAAATATCAGAGGAAAGGATTTCAAGAAATGTTTTTAGAGGGACAACAAATCACGAAAAGAAGTAGAGGACGACTACATATAACCTGGATAGAGACGGTAGTAAAACATGGAAAAGAGAGAAGGATGACCGAAAGGGAAATGAAGCAACTAACAGCTGACAGAAGGGGGATGGAAGTTATTTTTTGAGGCTAGTATAAAGGAAGGAAGAAAATGAAGAAAGAAATATTTAAGAGAAAAATGCTACTTTAACTGAATTAGTTAAAAACGGGAAATTATGGAATTGTTTTTTAATTTTACGAATTATGTAATTGGAGATTTCTTCAAAATTTGCTGACGCATACATGGGTTTAAAATTAAATTTATGATTGACACAAGTATGAGAACGTAATTACTTGCATGCTATTTTCCAGGGACTCTTACCATAGATCACCTTGTTCTGCTGTTTTATCCTTATTTTACTTCTTTATTTGATGCCAGTTTGAGTATTGAAGACGAAAGGAAGAGATAATACGCGGAAAATGCAACGACATCAACCGGATTTTAATCTGCCTGAGGGGGTCACTTAAAGTGAGTAACGGTGTTCAATCTTGAGTCATTCTAGCTGGATTTACACATTTCTTCGTGTTATCTTGGGTTTAATCTCTCTTTATTTTCCTATCGGGTCTCTCTTGACCTCTTCCGGATCGGTATCACAGAATTCCGTAGATTTATATTTTCCTTTTCTCCGGTGAAACCGAGAAGTTTTTCGCTTTTAAACAACAAGAAAAGAGTAACCTTTGATTGTTTATAAGTGCGATAATCACCGAAATGGTTTTTCGCCTTAAAACTCCACAAAAACCAAATTCACGGTATATTAAACTTAATCTTAATAAATACCACGATAGACGCCAAATAACTTGTGGACAACTTTATTGTGAAGACCGCACATATTTCCAACTTTGATATAATACGTCTCGATATTTTTTTTTATATATATAATGGGAAAAAATGCAAGGTTGAGTCGCCTGTACAAAGTACGAGACGGTTGTTGTTTGTTTTGTCTTTAAGTTGTTGTCATAGCAGCAGCAGCAGCAGCAGGATGTGTAAACCTATCTATGGTTAAGTAACAGAGCCCCAAGGCAAGAAGATGTACAAAGCGACCTAATCACGCGCGCGTTCCAACCGTGACGTGACGTTGTGTAACTGAATTGTGAGGTATTTGTAATGCTTATATAAATTGTGAGGTATCTCGTATCGTGAACGTGTTTATTAGTCTCCTAGAGGATTATATTCTCACATTATTTACAACAAACTAAATTGTTGTTTTCAGATTTTAGGATGTAAGCCAGTCGTACTAGGTTTTTTTCCATAAATGTGCTTTAACCGCAGTTTTTAAATTTTATTAAAGTATAGTTTGGGGTATCCAAAAATATACGGTTCATCCAGTTTTTAGGGTCATTAAATAATAAAATCATTCCAAACTCATTTTTTATATATTTTGTAGAGTAACTAGTTTTTAACGCTGTTTAGAGTAGAATGTCAAAACCTTTTGGTCATCATCGCCTTGTAAAACAAAAGAAAGATAATAACGTAAAATAAGCACTCCTAGCCCTCGAATACTCTAATAGCGTCAGAGTTGAAAAATATCAAGAATTGGTCAAGATACATGATAGGAAAGCTGAAAGAGAAGGATCTAACCCAAGATTATTTAATGAAAGGTGTAGATCTAATTAGGATACATAGGTTTTAATAGGAAAGTTGCTCGCTTTAAAATTATAAAAAATCTGAGATGAGTTACGTTACAAATTGTCCCATTTTTATTATTTTATGTCTATTATTTACCCATTTTTTTCGAATGATCAACAACAAATTACTAAAGCTCTCTAATGAATAAACCGTTCATTTAAAATACGTTTTGAAGTAACGTTTAGATGTTAATGACGTGACAAAATAATTACGGAATAAAAAAGTTACATATTTAATATTTCTAAACAACTGTGAACATTGATGTGTTTGAAAAATCACACAGATTTAATATGTGACCATTTTTAAACTACATGATGAAATTTGCCCATACTGCTTGTTTTGATGCATTATTGTACTACTAAGGGATCCTAGTAATAAAGTAATACGGTCGCTAGTTGTAAAACAGTTGTTATTTACTTATTTGGATTTCAAAAAATGATATACATTTTATAAATGTGTTTTTTTTTTCTACTTTTTCTGGAATAATTCTTTTTTTGTGACATAAAATGAAAATAATCACAGAAGTATTTCTTTTTTAAATATACAGTTAATTTGCAGTTTTATAATAATTATTTCAAAATAGGAGATATTTGGGCAAAAATATCCCTAGATGGATCGAATAAAAAATGAGAAATTTGTTATCAAACAACTTTATTGGGTGAGTCAATTTCAAAAACTGAAGTATGAAAGAAGAGGTGCGATACTAGTCACAATTAAATAGCAAACGCTAGTCTAAAATATTATTATTTTTTTATTCGGGTATACCGTATAACATTAATTTATATTAAATTATTTATTTTACTTTACTTCTTTAATTTGCCTTCACGTTGGAGCGGCAAATATAACAAGTTATTAACTCTTTTTATTTTTTATCTAATTATTTAAAGCCACACGTTGAAGTGTCAATTAAAACATATAAGCTTTCTGAATAGACTTTCTAAATAATTATATTTTAGTATACTCATTAAACAACAACGTTTACCTGGATAAATCTTTTGTTTAATTTAGCAAAAATAAAACAGCAAAACAATGAAAACATATACATGAAATTATTCAATTCTTACTTAACTAAAATCATTTATTCCTCACTCATTCCTTATTTCTAATTTATTTATAACAGACAATTAAAATACAAATTTAATTTATTTTTAACATTAATGATTACTTGAATATTCAAATTGTTAATTTCCCTTTTAGGATTTTATTATATTTCTTTACAAATTTAAATTTTACTTTACTTTACTTTAAAAATTATTATCTTTTTTTTATATCGGCTAGCTCAGTTTTAATTTTATTTTAACAAACACAATCTCTTATCTCGGGTCAATATGTCTTTTAATGGCTCAATTGAAAGTGAAATAAATTTAAGATGAATTTAATAGTTAACAATAATTTTGGTACTTATCAAATGCTGGTCCTTTGATCGGTCGAGTTGCACTTTCACTACACATAAAAACTTTAATTTACTCTTTTAATTTAAAAACCACCACACTGCTCACAACACTTTATTCCTTGATTATGACGCTTTCTCTCGTTCTCTGGGTTGTTACAAATTCTAGCTCCTTCCTGTGACGACGATAATCCCTGGCTCTAGTCAATCGGACTCCTTTTCTCAATCTGATCTTTTAAAGAAAACTCCACAAGACTCCTAACCTTCAATTCCTTTTGTTACTTAAATCTTCCTTTCCCTTTTTACTCTACTTTAGATAAACTTATTAACTTTTTAATTAGCAAAGAGACTTCTTGTCTCTTTGTTTACTGTTGAAAAAAAACTCTACGGAACACAGAGCAGACTATCTGTGTCCATAACCTTCCGTCTCGGCTGCCCTTGTTAGACTCCTCTTCTAAGATTTTATTTTAAGACTCCTTCTCTCGAACACGAGTTTCGCGCCCTGTTCGCTGATTCGTTGATTTTTTCCGAACTTTCTCAACATGTGTCCTATTTCGCTTCCTAGTGGTTGTTTTCAAATCTTTCCGTTGTTTTTTAAGCACCGTTAGACTTTCTACTTGTGTACCGTTAGTACGCTGGCTTTCCCTTCGATTTCTCTTTTTTTGTAAAAAAAAAACTTTACGCTCCTTTAAGATTCCGTTACTGTGGCCCATGTGTTTCCTTCAAGGTTGTAGAAATCCTAGTCTATTGTAATTTAACACGTACATTTTTTAACTGCATGCGACAGCTGTCGCCTCCCTTCATTTATTTAACATTGTTCCGTTTTTTCATATTTATTTATTTTTTAAAGTTATTTTAATTATTTTATTATTAGATGTCATGATTCCTATTGTTTTCCCTAGGTGAGATTATGATATCGTTACAACCGTTTGTTATAAAGATAAGGAAGCTGAGCCAAGCTCAACCTTCCCTCTCTCGTGGGCACCTTTGGTCAGGAGCTGCTTAAATGAACGCGTTTTTTAGTTTTAAATTCAAAGGGATGAGGAGGGCAGGGGTTAGGTTAAAAATTTCAATTAGCACATAAAAATATAGTCATTTGATACATTATTTAAAGGGTTCGTTGAGACAAGAATTTTTTTTAGCGTATCTAAAATGGCGTAACTTAAATGTATTAAGATAGTGTAGCAAGGTTTTACTACAATTTCATTTCATTGTTTCGTTTGCAACTATTAAATAAATATCAGAACAGAAAAACCGTATCTGTGTACTTTTAATAATTTTTCAACTTTGTAAAATAAGGTACTAATTGTTAAATAATAAAGTGTTTGACTGGCTCTTCTAAGTCGAAGTTCTTATCTACAAAGTGATCGAAAAGGTAATTAATAAAGTATATGTACACATTAATGTATTTTATAACTTTTTATTATAATAATTATTACTAACATTTACATGTTTACAACTTATTTTCAAAATGACTGCATGCACGAATAATATGCATATTTTTCATTAATGCATTCATTAATGCATGCACGAACTCATTTTACTACGTTTGTGGCCATTTTGTGGAGTACGCCAAGACTGATGTTGTTAATCTCAGTTGTTATGTTCATCTTCAGTTCATCCAGTGTGTGCGGCCTCTTTTTATAAATCTTACCTTTAAGGTAACCCTACAGGAAGAAATCTAGAGGCGTGGCGCCATAACCCTTTAGAGATGATACGTTTGCCAAAAAAACTCGTATACGAAACACATTGATTCATTGGATGAGTGATGTGTGGCACCGTCCACCTGCAACCAACAACCACGTTCATAGATTTCAATTAATGAAAGACACTGTGTAATGATATCTTGGTATACAACACTGTTCACCGTAGTTTGAATGAAAATAGGGCTCACTATTCGACAACGTGATACGGCACATCCACTCCAATTTTCTGACAGTATTTTCATGAAACACATGAGGATTTTCGGTGAGTTTTGACTATTCACAAGGTGAAACCAAGCCTCATCAATAAAGAAAACACGGTCAAGCTCTTCAGTTCCATGGTTGTCGTCGAATGACCGAAACCATCTACAGTACGCTAGGGGCTTTTCTTTATCCGTCTTTTAATTCCTACACACTACGAATATGATATACACGAAATTTTATCTTCTTCATCGCTTTCTGAGAATTACCATACGAATCTGAGAATGTGTTGTTTCTAACCTCAGCCAGTTTAGCGTCAGTCAAAATGACCGATCTCCCTGTCCTCTTCTTGTCTGAAACTGATCCGGTTTCACGGAAACGGGCGATTAATCTGGTTATCGTGGAATTGTTATGTACTATTACATCCCGATATTTCACACAGAATTGATCTACAACAAAACCACATGAACGACTGTCAAAATACTGTTCAACAATGAATTCTCGTTGCTCTTGGGTTAACGAGATGTTTATGAAGCTGTGAACTACACAAAGTACAGAGGTCATGTGACCAGTACACATTTCAATGGGCCCTAGATTTTTTGTCGGTAATATCAGTGATAGCCTATAGAAATCATTTTAATAAAACCTATAATTTACAGACATATTTATTTCGATCACTCTGTACGAAGAATGACGCATAGCGAGTTTAGTTGTCTTAATTAATAACAAAGTTAAAGGAGATCCAAGTTTCTTTTCAGCAACTCTGTATGTTTATGTACTTAAACAAAACAAGTTGTTGAGTGCCATTATGGTATTTATCCCATCATACAATAGCAGATCCAATGTTAAATTAGGTGTTAAATAATTGGTAAGTTTGTTTAAAACAGTGTTGTTACAAAGGTTTTCTAAACCTCTTAATTGTGTCTATCACTACTATTTTCACATCAGCTGCCCTAACGTGCTTCATAGATGTATATTTATTCAAAAGTCTCCACTTCTCTCATGTCTGTCTCTCTGCTCTAGCAACCCTCGAAGCTGTACATACGTATAGAGGTTGGGTTGATACCATAACATGCAAAATTGGCATCTGTAAATTTTTATCAAAATTGAATCACACATGTAATATAAATAAAAAAAACTGTCGAAATTGCCGCCATTTTGACATTTTTAATTCGATTTTTTTGAATTTTAATAGGGTTTCTATACAGGATGTACCAGCTGTTAAGCTTGGAAAGTATTTGTTATATTAAAAAAATTCAAATTCCCTGAATTTTTTACTTATTTTTGGGTTTTAAAATTTTGAGGTCATCAAGCTTTTTTTTTTCAATATGGCGGCCAACTTTAAAATTTGTTATGGAAATGCCTATTTTTAATGTTAGTTTTAGATTCTACACATATTTTTTAGACTTTTTTTTATTCTTGTTGTATTTTCTGATGCAGCCTACTTATTCTTTGTTCCACATTCACCTGAGTCTTATGGAAGATTTACTAACTACTGTAATACCTATTCCAAACTATTCGGGAGGATGCCTTGCGGGTTGCGTCATCTGCACGCTGGTAGCCTGAAGGTCACAGATTAATTTCAATCTTTCCACTGGCCATAAAAAGTATAAACAATTTAAATTTAACTATTGAACCAATGATATTTTGATTGGAATGATTTATAGATTTTTTCACAGTTTAAATCGTATTTTTACCATCCATCACATTTATAATCAGTCTTCGTATAATCTAAATACATCTTGACCCTAGAGGTAAAGCAAAGCTGATTTAGGAGGGTGTCACCAAGAATGTTTAAATAATAGTCAATAACTCAATTAAAAATATATAATCAATAATAAAGTGCGTATAAGCAGCTTTGTTTAAACAATGGGCCAGAAATAAATCAATGTTTTTATTGGGCTAATAGCGCAGTGATTTCCATTCCTTACGGGCGCTCCGTACTGACAGGTAAATCTGGAACCAAGAATAGGAGGCTACAGAGTATCAAAATAGTGAACAAAAATATTTTAAGGTGTACTTAAAACAGTTGAACCGGGATTAAAATTGGAACTTAGATAGAGCAGGTCTATAAAGATAGAGAAGTGCTATAATATAATAGAAACTACTAGAAATTTGAAGATCACACCTAACGCTTCTTTTAAAATTGTACCAATAATTTAATGAAGGCTAGTAAGATTCGTTGTATGACAATGTAATGTCATATTTTGAATAAAACTAAATTATAAATAACTAAATTTTGCATTTATACTACATAATTGTATTATGTTATTGGGGAACCTTTTCTTTTACAAGTATTAAATTTAATAGCATGTTAAAAAATGAATTCTAGTGTGTTGTAACAAATTACTATGACAAGTTTTTTACCGATATGTCTGCTATCTTATGACGAACAATAAAAGTAAAGATTTCATCGTGGTTAGCATTAAAAGAGATAAAAGTAGTAATTTTTTGTAAAGCCGACATTTTGAAACCGTTGAGTGAAAAAATATAAGATTTTTGAAAAACTGCAAATTATTATAGGCCTACCAGACAGAAAGAAACCTGCGCAGAACCGTCATTTCGAAAGTGGTTCGCGCACGCATGTAGGGGCGATGACGGGGAGGGGATTGGAGCGGTGATGGGGATAAATTGTTACATTTTTGTCATTATATAAAGGAATTTAAAACCTATAATTTAATGTTTTTTTACGTCTTTTACTTTGTTGTTAGGAACATAAACGACACACATTCACAGTTTTTTAGAGCTGTAGTAGGTTTGAAAAAGAAAATATTGAGCCCTACGCGATGAAGCAGCGGGCGGGTAATATCTGGCCTAACTTGGGCTCTCCCTCTTCCACCACAATTCTACCTGCGCGAGACAAAACCGGCGCGAGGTTCTTTTCTAAGCGGTACGATAGTATGAAACGTTTAATTGTGAAAATTAATTATTAACTATTTGTTCACTAAATATCGCCAATATTAGACTTCCCATGTGAGTAATTTTAATGTCTAGTAGTTTGTACTACATTATACTCTTACCTACGTTCTAATTTTAATCTCGTTCAACTGTTTTAGTACCTACACAAAATGTACAACTGAAAACTTCCTAAAATTTTGTTTTCACTACTGTGAGCCTCTAGCTCCTAAATAGTTGGGCGTATCATATAAATATACAAGAATAAAATGTCTTAAACTTATGTGTAGAATCTAAAACCATAATTAAAATAGATATTTTGAAAAGAAAATTAATTAAAAAGAGAATTAGATATTTTTAAAAGAGAATTGTTTGCTATATTCGAAAAATGAATGATAGTGTCAAAATTTTTAAACCACCAAATAAAACAACATAAAACAGCTGATTAACTTAATATCAATTACCCTGTATGAGCACATTATGGTCCCGTACACCCAATTTCATGTTTTTACCGTTATCGTGTTTACAGCATCCTCAAGGTAGGAATTTATTTGGGGTGGAGAGGAAAAGAGGAGCCCCCACACTTTGTTTGTTGAGTTTACTTTCAGTAGTACAACCCCAATAAAAAAATATAGACCTCAAATGCTTCTGTGTAAACGCGTATCCTACTTTCGTTTCTTTTAACGGTGTAAATAAGAATAAGACGTTTTTAAAAGTCTGTCACGAAGTTGTAACTTTAGGAATTACATCTAGCTAAGTAGTAATTTGTGTACCTAGAGATTCTAGCTAATTTGTGTTTTCTTGGAATGGGTTGTACCGTCAAGGGAGGCCACGCCCCTTACACCAGACACATTCCTAGTCTGAGGCTACTGTACGTACAGATGGCATCGAACGGACGGTACGTTGAAAATCACCACAAAAAACGGAGGTCGACATTTTTGACGATTACCAACTTACTTTATACTTCGTATACTGGTTAATTAAACAAAATTAAAATGTATTCACGATCTCGTAAAACTTAGAATTTTTGTTATTTTTACTATTTACAACGTCACTGGTATCAAATTACTGAAGTCTGTAACACCAGCGGATATTTTTCAGTCACGGTTGTCTTCGATTCCGTGAAAAAAATTGCGATAGGTTTCTACATAATTAATGTAGAAACTAAAATTTAAACATTCCTACTGTACTACTTCTTATCAATTGTTTGCCTTGAAATCTCTGACCAACAAACTTGAAATTATCAGATAAAATTCATAATTGCGGTACTGACATTTTAGTTTCACAATACCACACATGTGCCATCTATCTAAATGACCTTGAGGCACAGTGGATAGCGGTCATGATCTTATCTATGTGTAATGAGATAAGGAATAAGTGTTTGTCGGCAGGAAATATTTATAGTTTCTTGTTTATAAACCAAGCTCTGATTTGTTTTACTGCAACGACCGATAGATGGTGCTGCTTTTCTGTTTGACAATACTGTAATAGTAACACGCCACCTATATATTTGTCTCTACTTTAGTTGTGATCATTCAATTTAAAAAACAGTATGTATTTTATAGTGGGTGTTTTGTTTTGATCTTTACAGTCAGTGCAGGAGTTTTCACTTATATTTTGTATTGTAAATATAATGTAGTTCCAAGTTTTAAAAGCCAACAATATATTGAACTTAAAAATCTCAGGAATTAAAATAAAATTGTGTTATAGCAGTACTGTATATTTTAAAACTAGTAAACTCCAGTAGTAAACTAGTATATTTCTCAACTAGTTTTGTAAGTCATATATACAAAACGAAACGAGAAAGTCAGGGTAAATGTGAAGTAATTCGGAGCTCATATTATTTTCCTTCACTTAATGGCGTAAAAAATAGTCTGGAATGGTGGGTGCCATGGTAACCTCGAGTTTGTTGGCTTTAGAGGGAAAATAATTTGTATCCCAGCTTTACTATTTAAAATATCAATGTTGCGTGCAATACTGGGTCACCTGTTATGTTTGTTGTTTATAGATTCTTGTTATTTTCGTGAATGCTTTAAATATAATGGAAATGAAAAATATAATTTTAAATTTATTTAAAGGCCATTTAGTCATTACTGAAACATTTTGACCACCGTCATTAAAAGGTCGATTTTAATCCAATACGACTTGGTCTGCAGGCATATTATAAGCACAAGTGAAAAAACTTTAGGCCCTAAATATTTTTTCATACACGGCGATATCCATGGTTCATTTTCACTTTTTGATTAACAACTTACCGAAATGACATTTTTTGTGACGATTAATTTTGGTTTGTTTTTATTTGGTTGTGGGGATGGGTGAGTGTGAAAGTTTGTGCAATGTTTGTGCACCGTCTATTTATGTCATTACGCATGTTTCAGTGCCCTATAGTACTATAGGCGTTAGTACAGTTTTATATATGGTTAATTTAAACTTTCTTGTCACATATTCATTGTCACTAAAGTTGCCAAGTACAGTAGCCTCAGACTAGGATTGTGTCTGGTGTAAGGGGCGTGTCTTCCCTTCTACATGCTTCCCTAGCCTGACTTGGCGGTACAACCCATTCCAAGAAAATTAGGTACACAAATTACTGCTTAGCTACATTTAATTCTTAAAGTTACAACATCGTGACAGACTTTTGTAAACGTTTTATTCTTATTTACACCGATAAAAGAAACGAAAGTAGAGTACGCGTTTACACAGAAGCATTTGAGGTCTATATATTTTTATTGGCGTTGTACCGCTGAAAGTAAACGCAACAAAGTGTGAGGCCCCTATTTTCCTCTCCACACCAGACACATTCCTACCTTGAGGATGCTGTATTAACATTTTTCTTTGCCTGAGAATAAAAAGGACCTACTTCTAAAACTTTTCAAGGACGTACATCTTTCTTGATACCATATTATTGGTCTTGTCAATGTTAACCTTCAAACCCAAAACCAGGTAGTTCTTGGAATTCCTGATAAATAAAAAGACACCTCTCGTTGTTTGCCAGACTCGTGTCCATTCGCCCTTGGAAAAATACAAATAATTTAATTAGGTTTCAATCACCAATTTTGAAACTTAAATAATTTTAAACCATATATCATAAGTACCTTTAGAGGAGAATAAATCTGCAAAAACATTTCAAAGAATATTTTGAACACGGTGAAAAATTTTCAGTTTCTGTTTGCGTCATTGCTTTGGTATGAAAACACAATTTTAAATAATTTGTCAAAAGATCTTTTTAAGCTGTAAAGTTGATCCTTAGATCATAGGCCTTAAGTGCCCCCTCAAAAAAATTATATCTCAACGTATTTTTTGTAGAATGTAAAGAAGAAATTCTCTTTTTTTCAGCCATTATAATTTTTGAACGGCTTTTATAAACTACTTTATATGTACGATTTCCCTGTTTGAATAAAAATAAATTTTTTGTATCACTAACATTAATGTGTAACGGATTTATAAATACTAAAGTAACAAAAACCATGAAATTGTTTTAACGTAGCATATCCGTTATTACAACATTGTGATTCACCAGTATCGGTTGTGTCGTTGCACAAGTATAGAAAGCTTTCAGTTGTAATTTGTTGCAACAGATTTCAGAAGTTTCTTTAGAGAGAATCAAAAATTGAAGTTTTTGTTTCAACAAAACGGTAAATAACTAAAACAAATTAATAACTATTCTTAGCAAGAGCGTATATTTTTTATATTTTGAGATTTTATTAATTTTTTTTTTCATGATGATTTGGCTACTTTAAATCAAGACTAGCGTTTATGTTTGCGCAGTAATTAAAAGAAAGAACGCCAAAGCATCGTCAACATTTTCTTTTTATTTCCCAAGAGAAGGGAGGAGAAGCT
Source organism: Aphrophora alni (assembly GCA_963513935.1). Classification (NCBI taxonomy): domain Eukaryota; kingdom Metazoa; phylum Arthropoda; class Insecta; order Hemiptera; family Aphrophoridae; genus Aphrophora; species Aphrophora alni. Next base: position 41,145,297 of record OY740767.1, read on the forward strand.
AAAAAGGCAGGATATACCTGATTATAAATTTAAACCATGCATTTTAAATCACAATTTCTAATACAAAATTAAATTCTAAATCCTTAATTCTTGAACAGACTCTTTTGCAAAATCGCAAGTAAACAAACTTACAGTGCAGGTAACATAAAACCAAAAATGAACTTTACCCACCCTCATTAAGAGTTCGATTTTAATGAAGTACGAATTTGGCACAGGCAAAGCAAGTTTTTATTTCTCATTTTCAAAGACGACCTCCAAGGTTTATTTTCACTTTTTTATTTGACAACTATCAAACTGACATCATTGGAGACAATTAGATTTTGGTTCATCTTCATTTAGTTTTGAGGATTGGTTAACGAGAAAGTTTGTGCAATTTTTTGCACAATTTATTCTTTTAACTATTAAACAATTTTGATCAAATTCAATTTTAGTTTGTGTTTTTGGAAAGCTAACCCTAATTTTGTAACTAGTTAATGTGCCAATAATTTTTATTCATAGCTCTGTTTTGGTCACTCTTCCAACACATTTTCGCAATGATTTCTGTACTGTTGTAACAGGTATAGATGGAATTGTGAAGGTTTTAATTTCGTTATCAGACGAGAATATCTAATGGTTTGTTAAACAACTGAAACGTGTTACATCACTTATCTCTATGCTCCCGCGAGATAACCTCATCGGTCACAGCTGATCATTACATGTGCTAGTAACTTTGTACATTCTTACATCTATTTCGGTTACATATAAATAGTCATTGGCGTTTTATCTATTAAATTTAGACCAGCAAACGATCGGTTTTCTGAAAATTAATATAATTTTAAAATTGGTGAAGTTTTTGGAAACGGGGGGGGGGAGGGTAGTTGTCGGATTTTTATTTGTGATCAATAATCTATGTAGAAAAATCCCTGCGATATATAATTTAGAACCCCATAAAGTTAAATCTGTTTTATGGATCAGCTGTTGAATATAACAAGTAAATGACCACGTGACTTTACTGAACAGCTGTTCACATTTTGTTATTAAGGTTCGTTTGTATTTTGAACGTAAAGTATACGCCAGCTGCTGTGTTGTGTACTGGCATTTTATGTTCTATCAAGACGTTCAAAATTCTTGTAGCGATTTTCTAGTTGTTCGTAATTAATAGCTTCTTTGAAGAAATAACACGTAAACGTGGATGTAACGAAATAAACTGTTCATCCCACACACCCTCCCCACCCCTCCCCCAAAAGGAAACAAAACCAATCGTCACATAAAATATCATTTTGGGTAGTTGTCAAAGAAAAAGTGAAAATTAACCATGGACGCTGTTTTGAAAAAAACATTAATATATTTTAATAAGAGCCTAAACCTGCTTTGTTTTCGTGCTATCGTGCTTATGTGCATGTATATGCTTATATATGTATATGTAGTGGTTGGTGTATGTATGTGTTTGCATAGATATATATGACTTTATTCCAAATTCCATTCCTTATTAGATTGTTTCAGTTAAAGCTGGAAATGTATATATAAAACTGATGTAATGTGTGATTTCTATTCAAATTTCTTGTGGTAGTTTGTAAGTTTATATTTGTATTTAATTTGGAAGCCATTATTGTAACTTCACGCTAAGACTGATGTAGTATGTAAGATTCGGAGGAGTGCGGTTGGTTGCCGGGTTTTTCTTTCATTCCGAGTGTATTTTAAGTTGTTATGTTTAAGTGCTTTCCTTTTTTTATATACATCCCAAACAGGTTTTAACCTAGGGATGTTATTATTGTTTCCCTTATATGTTAGGTTGTGTATATAGTTGTATGTGTAAAGATAAGGAGCAATAAATATCATTATGTACAGACGACATGTAGAAAATCAATTTAACGGATTCCTGAGGTCATGTAATCTCATCCTGACTGAAGCCGTACCAAACTTACCCTCGTATACTGGGTAAGATATTTAAAGACATAAAAAAGCTTAATTTTATTAATGCTTACGTTTAAAGTCAAATGTTTCTTTTTGGATTGATGGTTTTTCAAACACTACCAAAATGCATACGTAATTGAAATCTGTAAATTTGTATCTAATAAAGTGTGTTATAAGTTGAACAAAAATTAACAAAAAACTCTTTAAAAAGGACAGCCATTTCGACATTTTTTTATTTCATTTTTTGTTTTAAAATTGTTCCTTATACCAAATTTCATCTTTTTATCTTTATTTTCGTGGCGGCACGTCGAAAATCACTTTTTCGGCTTCTTCAGTCATAAAAAAGAAGGTCAAATATTTGACCTCTATCAACACGATTTTTATATTCAAACATTAAAAATAATGAATTTAACTGAATAATATAATCTTATATTTGTTGACAACACCAAATACTTACGTCTGACACCTTATGTTATCGCTCATCTTGACAAAACAGCTGCAAGTACTCTACATAACTATGAATCAACATTTCTCCTCCCACAATGGACTTGACTGGACTTTGTATCAAATAATCTCAGTTGCGTTGTATCTGTTCACCATGCAACTCACACCATTTCTATTGCTCGCTTGTGGTCTGATTGTAGGATATAGTGTTGAATTCTGGTGAGAAAAAGCCTTTCACAGTTCCTAGTGTAAGTGAGGAACCTCATCAGACGTCGATCATTTAGATTTAAACTCCATTCATAGAATTAGTCATCTTTTGGGTCTCAGTTTTGGTCTGTATTTATTTTTCTTTACATTTTATGATTACGAATTTTTGTAATTAATGTTATTTATGAGGAAATATATCGGTGTAAAAACCGTTCGATTTAAATTTGTTCACTTTTATGGATCCACTTTGTCCAATTGGATGGGGTAAGTTCAGATTTTGTGTGTGTGTGTTTAAATCGTTTGGTCTACATTTATCTAGTTTAGTATTTTGTAACGTTTTTATGTACGTAGAAAATATTTTCAATTAGCAAAATTATAATGAAAAATAGAATAATTTTCTACAACATGAAACGTTTCGTTAAATAAATGACTAATAATTGTTGAACTAATAAATTGAATAACTTAATGTCGTATTGTTGTTAACTATTTGATAGTATTCTGGTTTTAAAGTTATTGGAAAATTATTAATATGTTTAATCAGACATTTGCCGTCGATTGTGTATGGTCCTAGAATTCTAAGCTTTGTTGGTGTTTTCATTTTTATGCTGTAGGTTTATCACTTGAAAATGGGAATTGATTTATATTATCAAAACGTTGTGTTATTTATTATATACCAAAAGTGATAGAAAATGTCTGATTAAAATATATTAATAATTTGATAGTAGCCATATCAATTAAAAGAACATGACTATTAGCATGTGACTTTCTATAACGTAAAACCAATGTTAAATTCTAATTCATATCCTAATAAAACGTACGTTTCATCAAAATCGGTTAGTACAAATAATTTTGTTAGCTTATTTTTCATTTTGTGGAACCATATGCGTACAGACGGATGTACAATTTAAACTCTTGCACCAAAATTAAAGAGGTATTTTTGAGATAAAAATTTAAATTGTAAAAGTTGTGAGTATTTAATATTTGGAAAGAACGAAAGTCAGTTTTTGATATCGATCTGAAATGTTATGTAGTGATTACTTATCAGTAAATATTAAAGATTGGAAATGTAAGATTTTCTTAAATTTTGGGTCAAAAATTTCTTTTTTTCTTTTCATTTCTTAAGAACCCGAACTGGTTTCATATTGTGTTTTAAATCCATAAGAATAATGTTAAATAAAAACTTAAATTCTTTCGAAATTTTACACAGAAAAAAAGTTTTAAAACCCTTAAAATATTTCGGGAAACTTAATTGTGCATTACGGAAAATGAGTTTATTGCTATTTTAACAGATAACGATTTTTGAAAGAACGTACCTCTGCATGTCTTAAAGTAACAGGTATTCTTACAAATTTTCCAATTCAGAAGAAACCTGTTGTATATTAAAAGATAATGACGTTAGAATTTGAAAGAATATGTTAAATTATAAATCCGAGCTTCAGGGGTCTTGTGTGATATCTTTTCTGAATATGTGACAAAACTAAGTATATTGGGAATTGTTTAATTACCATCCAAAAGAACTTAGTTACAATAAGATCGAATAAACTCTGGCTGAATTAAATTCACCATTCATGGATTGATTTTAAAATTCACCTGGAATTAATATGTATAGGCCCTACTGTATATATTTTATCCTCTGTTTAAAAGCGAAAAACCTCTCGGCCATCATCATCGCCTTATAAAAAGAAAACTAAGAAAATAATATAAAATAAAGATCCCTAGCCCTCATTGTCTCAATGAGAGATCGGATAGGGAAAATGATAGAGAGGGATCTAGCACAAAACTCCATGATAAAGGTGTAGATCCGGCCAAATCCACTAAAGTGAGAAGGGGAATTCATATTTAATTAAGTGGAAACGATTAAGGAGTTTCTGCTAGGTCCCTTATAAAATTACCTAGTTTGATATTCATAATAATGAAGTATCAACTGAAACGTTGATTTTGGCAGCATATAACTTTCATTATTTTAAAAATTGATATTAAATTTCGATTTTTTAATTCGATTTAAACTTATAAAATCATGATTTTTTTTTTGTTCGTATAAAAAATAGGCTTTTTAGAAATCTTGAGAAACCGTATATTTTGTACGTACACGTCAAATTCGAACTCAACATAAGACATTACGTATATTCTATACTTTTTAATTAGGTCATTAGTACAATTTTTATTGAATTTGAAGTCAACCTTATCGATGTCCACTTCTTTGTAATTTTGACTAAAATTAAATCATTCAATTGAAGATCTAACCCTAACCAACATTATTTACGAGTTACTGCCTTTATGATAATAACCTTTGACTTTTCACTCATGCTTTATTTTCATCCTCAAATTTAATTGTTTCCATGATTTGCTCATCTCTTCTTCTCAAACCTAAAAATGTTGAGTGTAAATAACCACTAATTATTAAAAAATAATAAAAAAACCCAGACGGAGGGACAACTTTCTGAAAATAATTCAAATGTGCTCCAACAACACTATCGACACACTATTTCAACGTTTTCACACCATCAAAATATTTTCCTGGTTTTAGAATTGAAAAGTAAAATAACAATAATTAGTAAAATATTCAATTATTTTCTTTCGCTAAAGTGACGGCGTGTCCTTGTTCCTTGAAACTTCAAATAAAATAAACTTTAACAAAATGTGTACGAAATCGCACTGACATTGATAAGCTTTCCACACTTCCACGATGTTTTACAATTGGTTGTTGAGAAACTTTACCAGAATGTTCCGTGTGGCTTTATAATTTAGGCGAGATGTAGATAGTGATAGAATCAATCAAGACGAAATAAAAATAGATTTAATTAGTTTGGAAATTTATATTTTGTATGTCCTTGGGACTGAACGCCATTACTATGTCAAATTTTTGTCAGATTTTACTCAAAATGTTTATCTAGTAGAACCGGTTTGACACATCTTTGGACATATACGATAATCAGTATATTTAAAAACAAGTTGATGGGTGCCTACCTTGCCCAGTATAACTTAATACAAGCAGACCCTTCCTCTAAATATAAGGCTCAAAATTTGTGGTCCGAAGCATGTAGTAAATGTTAAATTATATTGGTAGATCAAGGGGTCTTACCCAATAGGATAAGTTTGTTTAATACATTTTGTTACGCAGGTGTTCCGAACCACGTAATTGTGGATTACTGTCGGAACTAGTCGGCCTCGTTAATATTTATATATTAGAACGTCTCCACTCGCTACGCTCAGTCCTGCCGGATCTTGATACTATATAAATATTACATTTTCTGGGGGAGGGGGGTGCCAGATTTCAAAATCACATTTTTGATAATAACTAAGAGATTGGTACCGTTACATTGCAGAATTGAAGTCTCCAAATATTTGACAGTATTAATTCGATTTTTCTGAATTTCAATAGGGTTCTATATGAGCGTACTATCGTACTTCTGTATCAAATTACATGTTTCTATTTTAATTGTAGAGACAACAACGACGTACGGACCTGAAGCCGTGACACGTGAAGATCAGTCAAAAAAACGGAATTTGAACATTTTTCGATTAATAAACTTACCCTATACGTCATTAGACTGAGTAAGTAATCGCTGCTGATTTTCAAATGTTTAAAAAAGTTTTTGAAGAAAATCTTGAAAAACTATTGGGCCTATGACAATTTTTTTATTAAAAAATTATATGTTTAAACCTAACCTCAAAATTATAATAAAACAGAAGTATTACCCCAATAATCGGTATTTTAGTGGAATTTTAGGTTTGGGATTGATAATATCGACACAAAATTTCAAAATAACAGCCGTTCAATTATTTTTTTAAAGTTTTTTCTAAAAATTGAACATGAAACGGCAATCGCTCAATTTCATAGATACACAAAACAGGCATTCCTATAATGTCGATATATCACCTGCATGTGCTCACAATTGAAAATTTGGATCCACATGTCGTGTTCTTCAGAGAGTTTTATTTTGCAATAACGACAATAAGTAAAACGTCACTCTGTATGCCTATATTTTGAGAATGCCCTCTCATGAAATGATATTGATAAATCGTAACCTTCGGCCTTTTTTACTCGTTATCTAGATACATTGTTATTTCACGTTTCAGTTAAACACTATTTATTCCCGTGTAGAATATTTGCGCGTTTATTTTGATAAACATAACCTCAAATTTAATAACAAATATGAAAATGGCTGTTAAGAAAAATCACGCGATTTAGTTGTTATCGTCGAAAACTTTACATTTTAAAGTTGATTTTATCCGAAGTGTAATAGATCTTATTACTACAAATTATTAGATTGTGTATAGCCTATAAATAAAATAATGAAAATTGGTGTAGTAAAACTCTAGTAATAGGATACTACTGGATTAGAATCCTTTAAAGGATGAAGTTTCTAATTTGGCCTGTTTTCCTAACCTAGTATAGCCAAATTTGATAATCACAAACAATTTCGCCTTCCGTTTTTTTGACTTAACTTCACGTTTCGTGGCTTCAGGAAACCAAAAAAGTGATTTTCGACTCTACTTAAGCACGATATCGATCACAAAAATTAAGATAAGAGTATGGAATTTATAGTGTGCCCTATATTTCTGAATTTAAATTATATTTTATATGAATAGAACTCTATTGAAGTTAACAAGTCAAAATGGCGGACATTTAAAACAGTTTGTTGTTCATGTCTCGTGTGCTATTGAACGTAACAGCAAATTAGATACAAATTTACAGATTTAAATTCTGCTTACAATTAGGACCTAACCGGACATCTCTAGGATGGCATGGTTACGAGATACGGTAAGAGAATAGGGAGTAGTGGTTCCTTCAGATGTAGGCTTTACAGCTTCTCGAGGTCCATTTCGTTAAGTCCAGAAAATTAGTAGACATTTTCCTATTTAACACCTGTCTTCAAATTTCAAATTTGTTATATGCAAACTTTATTCTGTGCATCCCAATGATGGGTAGTTTTGTGGAACACTGAAATGTATTTCCTCTGTCAAAGTAAAAAATAATCGACAAAAAAAAAAGTTTAAAACATAATCTTAAAAAGAGACAAAATCAAAAATAATAAGCGAACTCAGTTTAATTTTATCAGATGAAACATGTTTGCATAGTATTGCTACTTTTTCAAAATTGTCGTTTTAAAATTTTTAAAATAAGCTATAAATTCCAAAATGGTGGCTTTTTGATATGTGTTTTCAGTAGTTTCTATTTAGGATTATAATAGCTCATGTTGCAAACCTTTTGCCGCATTGCAAACTAGTCTGGGTGATTCATTTTCACATTTTACCAAAATTTTAAAATATTTTGAAAATAATATAAGCCTATGTTACAGCTTCATGGGAAATGTTTTTACCGTCATTTATTGGGGGTTTACCTATACGTTTTTAACTTATTTACTTATGATTTTCTGCTCACAGTCCTTCTTTATTTCTTTTTTTCTATTAGTTACACTTAAAATTAACAATGACACGTAAACACAACACTTAACATTAACATTAACATTAACACGTAAACACAACACTTAACATTAACATTAACACGTAAACACAACACTTAACATTAACATTAACACGTAAACACAACTCTTAACATTACATTAACACGTAAACACAACACTTAACAATAACATTGACACGTAAATACAACAATTAACATTAACATTAACACGTAAACACAACTCTTAACATTAACATTAACACGTAAACACAACACTTAACATTAATACGTAAACCCAACACTTAACATGTAAACACAACACTTAACATTAACATTAACACGTAAACACAACACTTAACATTAACATTAACACGTAAACACAACACTTAACATTAACATTAACACGTAAATACAACACTTAACATTAACATTAACACGTAAACACAACACTTAACATTAACATTAATACGTAAACACAACACTTAACATTAACATTAACACGTAAACACAAACTTAACATTAACATTAACACGTAAACACAACACTTAACATTAACATTAATACGTAAACACAACACTTAACATTAACATTAACACGTAAACACAACACTTAACAATAACATTGACACGTAAATACAACAATTAACATTAACATTAACACGTAAACACAACACTTTGTTACCAGGGGACTTAATTTTAATAAAGGCGGAACCAAAATGGTAACAATGTTTGAAAAGAAAAAAATAAAAAAAGACAAAGACAAATTTAGTAATTAACAAGGCTCAAGTTTATTGAAAGCAGAAAGAAATTTCGGCGATTCAGACTTTGTCATTTACAACAAAAGACATTCTGACACAAATGATCAAAAAAAAAAAACTTATGATTAACAGTATCATAAATTGTAAAAGTTATAAGCCCTTAATTGTAACATATAATAATTTAAAAAAAAAATTAATCAACAGATTCTAAAAATTTATCCCCCCTTTTAATATAGATATTTATAGTTACAAAAATTTAACAATAAAAAAAAAGACAATGAGCACAGCTTAATAATTCACAGAATTATAATTAATAAAAAAAAAGATTATACGCCCTTAATGTAAAAGTATAATAATAATAAAAAAAAATTAATCAAAAGATTCAAAAAAAGAAAAAAAAACTTATCCCCTCCCTTTTTAGTTTATAGGACGATAGTTTGCTTTTAAACAATTACAGAATTTAACAAAATATAAAAGAGTTTGATATTTTAAGTTCAAAAAATCATATCTATAGTTAACATGTTTATCACTAAACTAAAGATACATAATATAACTGGTTTGAAAAATTTCTTAAAAACTATATTGGCCAAATAAATTTATATATTTTAAACAAACAAAAAATTTAGAATTTTGAAATTTTGTTAATTGACGTCAATTATTTTAATTTGGAAATTAACCTCTTGGAGGTTGTTAGGACCGAAAATTGCATGCAGGCTCCACCCAATAATTGTTTTATATATATATTTTATAATTAACTACACAGGTCTACATTTAGAAAATAGTCTTAAGGAACACATATTTGCGAAAGTAAATTTAGGCACATATACAAAATGAGTTAGTTAAAGTTCTGTAAAGTCAGCTGTAGAAAAAGACATCACTTTTATGCACTTGAAAATGTGAGGTTACGTTATACAAAAAAAACGTGTTTTGCCAACAGGACGAAACTTGTTAGGATGTTTCGTTGGTTTGTGCAATGTGAGACAAGAATTTCTTTATTTCTCCAATTTCTCCTATTTGTCCTACCAGCATATTAGCTGTGAGCAAAAAAACATGTTCTTTTAGTGTCTGTACAAAATCAGACATGTTTTAGCATTAATGTTCATCATTAAAGAAATATCTGATTATTTGCCAAAATTAAAGAAAATTGATTGTATAACAGAAATTCGTTAAGATGGTACTTAAAAGCTTCTTAGATTATTATAAATCTATTTATATATATTTTAATTTTGTTTAAAAGAAAGCTTGTATAAGACTTGTAAGATTTTGCAAAAGCTTGTAAAACGAAATTTTCTGATTTAGAAGAAATTTCCTCAATTGTTTTATATTTGACATGTTCATATTCTGATCATTTAATGTTCAACACTAGTTTGCACTTATTTCACAAAAATGTTCAAAACGTAAAATGTGCCTTTGCAAGATTTTGTAAATGATGTTTTAAGAAAAGAAAATTTTTATAATCATTTAGTTTCAAAAGGAAATAGAATATTGAATAAAACATGAAATACATATTTTAAAGAAAACATGATAATTAACAAATTATTTTAAAAATTAACAAAATTTATAATATGACAAAATCTGTAAGGTTGTAGTACCTGGTAAATCCTGTCGCAGATCACGTGAGGTAGCACCGAGAAAATGATGGTTAATTTTAACATTTTTGAAACAGATTATTAGACTAAGGCGCACAAGCTGTAATTTAACATGATGTATTTGAAAGACGGTGATTTTGAGAGAAGAAGAAAACTTTTAACTAACGGAGTTATGAAGAATGTAGACCATGTTGTTATCGCATGTAGACTGTGGACTGGTAATCGAGAAGCTAGCTTGACCGGCGAAATGTACTTTGGTTTCAAGTATCAGGTGATGCTTGGTTTAGGAGCGGGCCGCTAGATGCCAGCATCTGTCAAGCGACGGAAGGTAGAATGTATATTTACGAAATGAGTTAAGTTATATGGCGGAAGTGCTTTTTTGGATTTAAATGCTACAGCTCTCCCCCCCCGAAAGACGGAGTTAGTGTAGAGTCAGACAAGAGGCCAGAAGGGCCTCCCACAAAATTTTGAAAAGGGACAAAGGGCCAGAAGGGCCTCCAAAAGATTGAAGCAAAAGGGGCCAGAAGGGCCTCCTACAAACTTCTGAAGAAAGGGGCCAGAAGGGCCTCCAGAAGATTCTAAAGAAGGGGCCAGAAGGGCCTCCCGCAAAATTTTGAAACGGGGCACCTGATAGAAACAACGCTTCATAATGCTTTTATAATCACCACTCTAGGGTGTAGCCTCCTTCGGCACTTACTTATTAAATTTTGAAATTTCTATAGCGTCTCAGCTCTTCCTACCTATCTTTGGGACAAGCCCCGTACAGAAAGAGCTGAAGGGTGACGCAAAGGTCGACATTGCTGTGCATAATCTGACTTCGTACACTAAGGTACTGGGGAAAGGGGTGGAGTGGCACCTCGGGAAGCCAAGTGGAGGTGACCACTCCGGGGACTGGGGAGGGAAAGTGCATAGCACATGGCTTACAGGAAAGGTCGGACTCAGACGGGGGGAGTATCCTCTGAGCCGACCCTTACATTAAATTACAAAAATAAATAAAAATAAAAAAAAACTCCTGAAGCCAATTAGGTCAGATCATGCTCAGCGTCGTTATTTTTAAATTCCTCTTCTCCCATACGAAGAGAAATTTAAACTATTCACGGCTCTTAACAATTTCCGTGAGAAAAAAGAATTTTGAAGGGTCTAAACAAATAATCCATTTGAAAAATAAACAAAGAAGCAGTATGAAACGTTGGGAAGTCAAGATTGTTTTACTGCACAAGGCAGGGCATGTGGTGTTTGACTTAAGGTCTTATATGTGTATCATGTGCCCCAAAAAAAAAAGGAATTTAATTTAATCAAAAAAAAATTGTGTAAAAAAAAATTTCATCAAAATATGTTAAGTGATTATTAAAAAAAGGTGTAAAAGAAGTGTAGCAAAAAGGTGTGGCAAAAGAGTATAAAAAGGTGACCCATGGTGAGGAAAACCCAACTCCGGTTTTCTCAACCCTAACAAAAAAAAACTAAATTAGGAAACAAACATGTTGACCTGCCAATAACAAACAACAATAATTTAATGAAGACAAACAGGCCAACCATGTCGTCCTATATACAAAAGAAACTGGGCCCCTATAATTTGGAAAAGAGAAGAACAAAAAAAAATTTAGCACACAAGGATATATTATTAAAAGGTGCTCAACATTTCAATTTACTATTAGACAAATGCCACCATCTGCATCAACCAGTCCACCGCCATGATGATAAAATTAAAAAAAAAATAAATAAAAATAATTTTCCTTTCAAGATGACGAAAACAAAAAAAATTCAAAGACAAGCTCCGTGTTCTTTTAACGAATCCACTAATCGCAGCAAATCCACTGCCATCTTAACTGTTGCTGATAAATAAAAAAAATTTAATCAAGAGTTTTTAAATAAAAAAAAATTTCTTTTAAGATGATGTAAAAAAAGGTGAAAGAGCCAGAGAAAGACTCAAGAATTATATGTAGTGTAGTTGTTGTGTATATATGTGTGTGTGTAAGTATGAATTGATACAGACAAGCGAAAGAAAACTCGAGAAAATTTTTTGAAGGAGATTTTGAAATTTTTTTTGTTGTTTTTTTTTTTGTTTTTAACTATTTTTGGATTTTATTATTTATTTAAATTTTTTTTTGGATTCCCGAATGAGCCCGCTGTCTGGATCAAATTCAGTGAATGACTAGGGTGCAGTGTATGTAAATATATATATATAAAAAAAAATATTTAAGCAGACAAAATAATAAAAAAAAATTTTATCGAAATTGGTTTAGAAGTTTTTGTGTAAGTGTTTATAAAAATAACTAAATAATAAAAAAAAAGAGACTATAGATTTATAGAGATTTAAATATTTAAACTAAATAATAAAAAAAAATTTCATCAGCAACAGTTGTGCAGTATTTGAAAAAGCTGCAAAACATAAAAAAGAGCCTTGTTTACAAAGATAATTTTGAATTTAAATTTAGATAGTTCCAATGCAAAATTTTGAAAATTAACTACGGTTCCAGAATTTAAAATTAACCACGCTATAATTTAGAATCAACCACGCTCTGCTACCAGAAACATGTTACCAGGGGACTTAATTTTAATAAAGGCGGAACCAAAATGGTAACAATGTTTGAAAAGAAAAAAATAAAAAAAGACAAAGACAAATTTAGTAATTAACAAGGCTCAAGTTTATTGAAAGCAGAAAGAAATTTCGGCGATTCAGACTTTGTCATTTACAACAAAAGACATTCTGACACAAATGATCAAAAAAAAAAAACTTATGATTAACAGTATCATAAATTGTAAAAGTTATAAGCCCTTAATTGTAACATATAATAATTTAAAAAAAAAATTAATCAACAGATTCTAAAAATTTATCCCCCCTTTTAATATAGATATTTATAGTTACAAAAATTTAACAATAAAAAAAAAGACAATGAGCACAGCTTAATAATTCACAGAATTATAATTAATAAAAAAAAAGATTATACGCCCTTAATGTAAAAGTATAATAATAATAAAAAAAAATTAATCAAAAGATTCAAAAAAAGAAAAAAAAACTTATCCCCTCCCTTTTTAGTTTATAGGACGATAGTTTGCTTTTAAACAATTACAGAATTTAACAAAATATAAAAGAGTTTGATATTTTAAGTTCAAAAAATCATATCTATAGTTAACATGTTTATCACTAAACTAAAGATACATAATATAACTGGTTTGAAAAATTTCTTAAAAACTATATTGGCCAAATAAATTTATATATTTTAAACAAACAAAAAATTTAGAATTTTGAAATTTTGTTAATTGACGTCAATTATTTTAATTTGGAAATTAACCTCTTGGAGGTTGTTAGGACCGAAAATTGCATGCAGGCTCCACCCAATAATTGTTTTATATATATATTTTATAATTAACTACACAGGTCTACATTTAGAAAATAGTCTTAAGGAACACATATTTGCGAAAGTAAATTTAGGCACATATACAAAATGAGTTAGTTAAAGTTCTGTAAAGTCAGCTGTAGAAAAAGACATCACTTTTATGCACTTGAAAATGTGAGGTTACGTTATACAAAAAAAACGTGTTTTGCCAACAGGACGAAACTTGTTAGGATGTTTCGTTGGTTTGTGCAATGTGAGACAAGAATTTCTTTATTTCTCCAATTTCTCCTATTTGTCCTACCAGCATATTAGCTGTGAGCAAAAAAACATGTTCTTTTAGTGTCTGTACAAAATCAGACATGTTTTAGCATTAATGTTCATCATTAAAGAAATATCTGATTATTTGCCAAAATTAAAGAAAATTGATTGTATAACAGAAATTCGTTAAGATGGTACTTAAAAGCTTCTTAGATTATTATAAATCTATTTATATATATTTTAATTTTGTTTAAAAGAAAGCTTGTATAAGACTTGTAAGATTTTGCAAAAGCTTGTAAAACGAAATTTTCTGATTTAGAAGAAATTTCCTCAATTGTTTTATATTTGACATGTTCATATTCTGATCATTTAATGTTCAACACTAGTTTGCACTTATTTCACAAAAATGTTCAAAACGTAAAATGTGCCTTTGCAAGATTTTGTAAATGATGTTTTAAGAAAAGAAAATTTTTATAATCATTTAGTTTCAAAAGGAAATAGAATATTGAATAAAACATGAAATACATATTTTAAAGAAAACATGATAATTAACAAATTATTTTAAAAATTAACAAAATTTATAATATGACAAAATCTGTAAGGTTGTAGTACCTGGTAAATCCTGTCGCAGATCACGTGAGGTAGCACCGAGAAAATGATGGTTAATTTTAACATTTTTGAAACAGATTATTAGACTAAGGCGCACAAGCTGTAATTTAACATGATGTATTTGAAAGACGGTGATTTTGAGAGAAGAAGAAAACTTTTAACTAACGGAGTTATGAAGAATGTAGACCATGTTGTTATCGCATGTAGACTGTGGACTGGTAATCGAGAAGCTAGCTTGACCGGCGAAATGTACTTTGGTTTCAAGTATCAGGTGATGCTTGGTTTAGGAGCGGGCCGCTAGATGCCAGCATCTGTCAAGCGACGGAAGGTAGAATGTATATTTACGAAATGAGTTAAGTTATATGGCGGAAGTGCTTTTTTGGATTTAAATGCTACAACTTAACATTAACATTAAGACGTAAACACAACACTTAACTTTAACACGTAAACACAACACTTAACATTAAGAATAACACGTAAACAGTACACTTAACATTAACATTAACACGTAAACACAACACTTAACATTAAGAATAACACGTAAACAACACTTAACATTAACATTTAAGTATAACACGTAAACACAACATATAAACGTTTTTGAGTTATCGTTGGAAACAAGTGTGTCCATAAATAAGTTAATAACATAACCAGTCCAGCAGGGCAATCAGTGATAACTATACTTTTGTTTTGTCATTAGAAGCTACAATTGAATTAAAATAACTTACCGTCACACTAGTCAATAATTTTCTCTTCACTACTGCTATTTCGGCTATTTAGCCATTATCAAGTTATCCTGGAATTTGACCGTTGTCATCAATTGTGAAATAAAAACAATATAGGCTATACGTAGTATATAACACTATGTTAAATCATTTTAATTTAATTATTATCAATAGTCGGATTGCGGGAATAACAAAAATGCTATAATATAATTTAGTAAAATTTGTTATTGTTATCTGTTGTAATAAAATCGGAAATTTGAGTTTTGGTATTTTGACATGTACCTTGAAATATTAAGCTATCGAACAATTGGAAAAAAAAATCATCTCCAGATATGACCAAACTAAACCCACGTAACAAATTTGATACAAATCGCATCTCTTGTTTGGGCTGTAGCAAACTACACAGGCGACATATAGATATTAATAAAATAAAACATCTTTTCAACGAATTCTAAGACGTATATTTTCACATGAAGTAGTAGACATTGTTGACATTTCTTCCATCTATCATTTTGTAGATAGGTTAATTAATGTCTACTATTACAAGATACGATCCAATCTTATGGCTTATCTCTTTACAAGAATTTCCGAAATCCTTCAAATGACAACTGCCACTTCTTATCTTGCTCAACAATTGATTTCTACTGAAATGTCATAAAGTATTCGATAAATTAATGTAATAATCTAGATATAACGTAGTCTACACGATTTATAATATAAATATACTGTATTAATAATATAATAGATCAAAACACTCAGGAACTGACTTCAGTAAGTACGGGTAGTCTTGGGTTAGAATCCTCTCTTTCAAACTTTATATCTGGTCTTTCTTGACCAACTCTTGTTCTTCTCCCACCGCTACTGCAGTATTCGATGGCTAAAGGTCTTTATTTTTATTTTTTATATATAAAAAAGTGGGAATGGAGAAAAATTTTTGTGAGTTATCAAAAAATCTATATAAATAAATATTGAGCTTGACTTGTGAGATGGTAGGCCCTACACTTGATAGAATTAAACTTGAACACAAATTTTCACAATTAGTTTACTTAATTAAACGCGTTTCATCGACAAAGTCGCCCTCTTCAATGATTCGCTAGCTACAATAACTAAACTATACCATGATTTATAACTTAGTTATTGTAGTTCGTGCATCACTGAAGATGGCGACCTTGTCGTCGATACGTGTTTGAATAAATAAATATATTCTTTGTGAGGATTTGAGTGGAGTTTCATATCACATAATCTATGTAAAGTTTTTAGCGGATATATCAGTATTGAAGTCATCTGAGTTTAAAAAAAGGGGGGTTTTTGGAATGATTTCTGTCTGTCGTACGTGCAGTATTGTCCAGGCCAAACTAGTACACCGATTTTGATTAAATTGGGCATGTGACATCTTGAAGCAAGTTTTTCATTTTTTCGATATTTAAAAATGTAGTTGTATCTACCTGACTACACACATTTCCGATTTTGTAAAAATATTAGCTCAATGTGCCTCTAAGGATTCAAATAAAACGTATGGGTCATGAGTCGCGATCTCTTCAAAAATGACGGTTCGGGAGTTCTCGGAAATTAACAAAAAATTGTCAAATGTAAAGACGTTATTTCTCAAAATCGGATCTATTCTTTAAATTATCATGAAACGTGAAGCTCTCGTGTAAAATGTCAAATCTTAAGTAAAAGAAAATGACAGGATAAAAATAAGTGACGGAAAAGAATCATGACCAACCTTTTTTTGCAACAAATCAAATACGATTTTCACTTAGAACTAGTTTATGAAAAAAGCAATGAAAGCTTAAAATATTTAAATAGATAAATATTTCATCGCAATTTTTAAAATTTATAAAAACGTTGATTTAGAATTTTCTATACCAACCGGTCTCTTGTGAGAAATTCACGGGGGACTCATTAGTAGAGAAATTTTTCTTTTTTTGGTCTCATTCGAAGTAGTTTAGACGTTTTTGAGGAAATTTCGAATAATGTTATATTTGGTTTTTATAGATGGCTAAGTGAGGAAGTTAGTCCAATGTTTTTATACTGGTTATTTCAACCATATTCAACGAATTGTGCAAAGGCTTGACTACAGCTATTACTACATTTTTTAAAATAATTTCAGTTTATTAACGCTTAGGAAACTTTTGTTTTACTTTTTTCGGAATTTCAAAATATTAATATATCAGCATTTTTGAGTGAAAATTAATTCAGGGTTTATGGATTTTGATAAGCCGAATAAAAAGTTATATTCATTTTTAAATGTCGTTTAGAATAGTGGGGACTCATGAAAAACTATAATAATGGTTTACAATGAAATTCGTTTACCATCTTGATAGCGAATATTCGTAGATAAGAGGTCATTGACGTGTAGGACTTGAATATTATCGTTCACTAGGGAGAGTATGAAATCAATGACTGACTAGGCGTACTACTTCAATGGTATTTGTTAACGAAATTATAATAACTTGGGTTAGATCCCTCTCGTTCATCTTCCCTATGACACCTGCTTTTAAGACCAACCATTGTTCTTTTCTGATCCGGACGTTATTTGAGTATTCAAGGTCTTTATTTTATTTTATTTTCTTCTTCTTTTTATTAGGCGATAATGACCGAGAGATTTTCGCTTTTAAAAAACAATAAAAAATATCCAGTCAAAAGTCGAATATACGGGTTTGACTTTGGAAAAGTTCATTAGACAGAAAAAGTGGATGGTAATTTTCAAAATAACTACACATTTTCAAATTTCAAAGATTTCGTATTCTCGTGTTTTATGGGACGCTGAACACAATTTTGTCACGTCTTTTAATGTTTCGAACCCAAATTAATATTTCTAAATGAAGGCTTTGTAATTTTGTTCATTGCGAACTGATTTTGATGAAATTGAAATATCTCTCTTCGTTTGGGAATATGAACACAAATTTTTCACTAATTTAGTGTGAATTTTTAAATTTTAATATCACTCTACCAGTATTCTTTTATTAGATCCCTCTTAGTTATAAATTAAAAAAAAAAAGATTAATGATTTATTTTTCCAAACACAAATATGTTTTTAAAATAACATTTATTTAACCTAATAGATGCTTTTCGTTGGTAGTTTAATTGACGAGTATTCGTGATAAAAGTGTTCTGAATGTTATATTGTGTGTCTTTATAACCAAGGTTTTCTTATATCATAGTTTATTTTACTCGTTCCTTAATTTTTTACTCCTAGTTAAAATAATATGCAATTTACTTGGATTACAAATCCTTGCAACAGATTACATTATTCTGAATATTAATTTGTTTTGTTTATTGAAATCTGTCAATTTGTTCAACCAAAACCTTTTTCCCAGTAGTGAGTAACACGATCTTTAGACAGAGAGAGGGAGAGGGAGAGAGGGAGAGGGAGAGAGAGAGAGAGAGAGAGAGAGAGAGAGAGAGAGAGATATTCCCCTCTAAGTAAACACCCTTAACAAAAAATACGGAATTTTTAAATTTAAAAATAGACTTAGTTACATTGTTAGTAATAACTATAAAAAAAAGGAAAGTTTTTAGTTAGCAAATTTAGATATGACGAGAAAATAATAACAACAGTAATTTCATAAAGAACATTTGTATTAATTTTTTTGTATTAGATAAAATTTAATTGCTACCAAGTTTTTGTTAATGGTGTTTTTTCCTTGATCCATCCATCGTTAAGTGATGAGGCAAAGAAATCCATTATTGATACAGTTCATTCGAAATTTTACCATTATTTATACATGTAAAAACTAGTAGATAACGTTTCGACAATACGAGTTAACTCTCGTTATCAAGTATAAACCTAAAAATGAGAAACATTAAAAGTTGTTGGGGCCATATTGGAAATTTAAACTAATAATTTAAGATAGGCCATTACTAAAACTACGATTGACTGATACAATAATTAACTTTGACATCTCATCTAAAGTGACCCAACAGCTAACGTTTTAACAATACCAAGTTTCCCAAAAGTCCCCCCCCCCTATTATTTTTTTTATTAATTGAAATAGACAAATTTGCTTTGGGGAAAGTTTAGATAACCAAAGGAGGAGTTTTTGAAGTATCAAAATTTTCAACCCTTACCCCCCCAAAATTCTTATTTTTATAACACCTTTAAAATGAAGTATCACTCAATAGTGGTTGCTATTTAAAATTCTTGACTTACCCCCAAACTACCCTATTTTGGGGGTAAGGGTAGAAAATTTTGATACTTCAAAAAACTCCTCCTTTGGTTATTTAAACTTTCCCCAAAGCAAATCTGTCTATTTCCATTAATACAAAATTTATAGGGGGGGGGGGAACTTTTGGCACACTTGGTATATCTGGGGAACTCTCATTATTTATACGTAACACTTTTTGGGCTGTATTCGAATTTTCATAATTTGTCCGCCATTTTCCAATATGGTGCCCAACTTGAAAATTTACTATGGATATAATTTCAGATAGAAAATGTAATTTTAAGACATTTTATTCTTTCTGTTTATTTATTTATTTTATAAACGGAACCATTTAGCAGCTAAGAACAACTTTTTTACTTCATTTTGACTTAGTACCGTAGTGGTTTTGTCATTTTTCATCGTTATGGAGAATTTCAGTAAAACGTTATTAATTATGAAAGAGACAAAAGAAACGCTTTTTTTACTTAGTATACTTTTACTTAAATTTGTAAAAATCTATACATTAATTTTAATAAGATTTTCAAAAAAATGTTTTTACAATAAATGCTCTAAAACGTTTCCATTAGTTCTATGCAGATTTCCAACCGTTTTCTGTGCTCGTTACTTCGCCAAAAGAGTTGCACACAACTCAGATCCTGCACTTCATATCCTCAGGTGTTATAGGCCGAGTTCTCCACACCTAGTCTTTATTGTTCTCCAAAGAAAAATATCTGCTACAGCACGAAGTCAAATGACGTAAAAGAGTGGCTATAACGACTTAACGGTTATGTTTATGGGGGAAAAAACAGCGAAATCTTAAAATTACATTTTCTATCCGAAATCAGCATAAAATATAGAGGTTTACAAAAAAATGTTCAAGTTGGGCGCCATATTAGAAAATTTCGGATAAATTTTGAAGATTTGATTATACTCAAAAAAAAGTCACATGAAAGTATTGGGAGTCCCCCATTAGAAGTAAGTTGTGAGATATATAGTTAAAAAGTTAGCTATTGGTTGTTTAGATGAAACACACGTATAAACCTGATTAGGAAAAACTAAAAATCAAGGCAAGCCCTCAAGCCATGTTGAGTCTTTTCATATTTCTCATGTTCTCATTTTGACCGCTCTTAAACACCTCTCTTTCCTATCAGTTTATCTTGACCAACTCTTGTTCTTTCCCGACTCTGACGCTAGGTTAGGGTTAGGGTCTTTATTTTATGTCCTTTTTTTTCGTAGGCGATGATGACTCGAGAAGTATTTTATTATTAAACAACGAGAAAAGATACAACTCAGGTCTAACTTTAGACCCGAGTTCCTTTACTAGTTTTAGTATCAACGTGGCTCTGGGCTACTATATATCATATTTCTATTTTCCAAGTTTATCACTTGATAACGGGAATTGATCCATACTCTCGAAACGTTGTGTGATAGCAAATGTCCGAATAAACAATATCAATAATACGAACACTATCATCTTCAAAACTATAAAAGATATTGGCGTTTTTTCGCAGAATTACCCGTGTATTCAAACAGCAATTTTCAATTTTCTTGACATTGGTTGTAACAGTTTTATTAAACATTGCTTAAATGTAGCCCTAAGTACCCAAATAAAGTGTCTTTTCTATCAAATTGAAAGAGGAGTTAATGTTCAAAAAGTGAAAATGTCTCCATTGTCTGAAATAACCTCAAACAATTTTGATCAATTCTTTGTTACATGTCAATATTTATGACTCAGAATTCCTAGCTACGTACATTATAAAATATTATAAAAAATAATCCAAAATCGAGTTTTTCCCAATATTCTTGCTAATTATATCTTGCTTATTGTTTTTCTTACATTGGTTCGGATCCTAAACTATCACATTTGATAAAATTTTATCAACATGATTACAAAGTGTACGTTTTTGCGATGTTTAATTTTGATTATTGTTGTTATTATTTTTTCGTTTACAAAATGCATTGTTATATATTTTGATATTTCTCACTTTATTGTTTCATTTTAAGTTTTTCCGGTTTGCCGAGGAAAGATTTCTGCGCACAGTCAATTGTTGATCAGAATCATCTGTTAGTGGGTAAATACCGAAGAACACACTTCAGTTTTCTGCAAGTCATCACACACTACTCTCAAAGGTATCTCGTGGTGTGAAATCAAGAAAACTGTGTGTTTATATTATACTCACATTGTGTTATTGTTTAATATGGAAACCAGCGAAATTCTTGATGTTAATATTTGTATCTTGCTTTATCAGTTCAAAATATTATTTTGTTACCCTCCTGCAGTATGTGTATCAAGATATCCAAGACAGAATTAAAACTCTTTTATCCTCTGCAATTCTAGAAGATTCTATCGTCGGCCATAATGATGACGTCATAACTTACACGTTGTGGTATTCGTATAATTTACGTAATAAAATTAGTACACACCATTGATTCTGTCAATAACTAATGCTTTGGTAATTTTATCATTTTTTCATGTTAGAATTATGTCTGATTAGGTTACAAAGCGATAACGAAACGATCTATTTAATAAATTTAAGAATGACGAAACAACGCTTTATTTTTGAATATCATTAGTTATCTGAAAACAACAGTAATAAATAATAAAGTGTTGCTGCAAATACAGCTGTCCATAAAATTCTATGATTACATTCAGTTAAATAAAAGTAATGTTTATTAAAAAAATTGTATATTCCTGGGAAGCAGAAAAAAAAAATTATATTGTATACCTGTAAAGACAGAACATATGGCGGTACAAGTGAGGGAAGTTCGCTGCCAACTGACAGAACTTCGAAAGAAACCATTCGCAGCATAAACTATTTCCATGTTGCATTTCTAACTACTAATTTAAATAGGTTTATATACCTTGTCAATAGTGGTTTAATTTCTTATTTATTGCTACAGCTGTTTCGCCTTAACAGAAGGCATCCTAAGGCGTGAACACGAAACACAAAAACACATTCACCACACGTATATATATGCACATATGAAATTGCATACCAGGTTAGTATTTGTTAAAGTGAAATAAAAATTAGTTCCTTGATGTGGCCACATCCTTCCACTTCTAGTATAATTGGGCAACACGCACTCACGCACGCACGCACCACCATTCAGTTTAATCATTTTTACGTTTGTTAAGTTTCGGGAGGAATTATATAATTTCGAAAACAAAACCACGAAAGAAACCCTTCTCAGCATAAAATGACCGATACAATGTAATGTTTGCGTCTTTAATGCGATTTTTTTGGTATTACAATCTTTAAAGTTAACGACAGGTTTTTATAAACGTAAGTAGAGTATGCGGCACCTGAGGACAGCGTTACGTTGCGTGACGAGGAAGAGGATGTCACGTGACTTTCCAACCAAGTTTAGATCCATGGGTGTGATCTAGGGTGATGGAATAACTGATCAGAACTAGTTTAATACACTACCGAACTGTAGGGGAAAAAGAGAAGCAACTAAACAAAACCACGAAAGTCTTGGCTAAAAGGAATGATGTCCTTTAGGACACTCACTCATAAGGAATCGCAATGCATAAATAAGGTTTTATGAATGAGTACTCAGTCGTTGCACTGGGAACAATGACTGTATTATTTATAGGTCGCAGATGTAAAGAATGTGAGGCAGGAAGGGTGAAAGCTGGTTGACATTGGGCACACAACTAACATTATGACATTACAGTGGTTCCAGCTAGTGAACCCTGATTACTAGTAAATCAAGTAATTCTTGATGATATAAGCGATAAAGGGTCATATCTGATATAAGCTTGTTGTGTTTATAAGCGATAGAATGCATATTTACATTTATTTCGTAAGGATTATTTTAATTTGATTAATTAAATTTGCTTTAATTTATAACATTATAAACATAATTTTAAATAATGGTATGTTACATTATTTAAACAAAACTATCCATATTGATGGAAGAGAAATAATTAGAATTATTATTAGAGTGTGATGAAGAAACTGAAAAGGAGCAGTAAAATATTGTGAGAAATGCCTCAAGTATGGCTATTTTCTTATATTTTGTAATACTCTCAGAGGTTCACATTGTGAGTACCAGCATAGCAATTTCGAGGATCCCAGCTGGATTTACACTTTTTTTCATGTAGTCTTGGGTTAAATTCCTCTCTTTCGTCTTTCCCGTCAGGTCTCTCTTGACCAACTCTTGTTTCCTTCCAACCATAGTGCTATTAGAGTATTCCATGTGTCTTTATTTTATCTTCTTTTTTTTTTTTTACATGCGACGATGAACGATAAGTTTTCCACCTTTTAACAACAAAGGAACAAAATTAATATAAATGAATAAGTAAGGTCTATTAATAAAAAATAAAATGTAAAAGATCGTCTATTACGTAAGTCACACATTGGCCAGATGAAGGGTACTACGGCTCCTGAGCGATTGATTTTAGTGGTCTCTAGTAGGTCGCATTCTTTGTGTCTCCTACTGACAGATAAATGTAACTCTTTCTTTTTATTCTGGGGGAATTGAACCATAAATTCAAAATTATCCGAGTATTCCTGAGGAATGACTGAATGACTTTCCCAGAATTTACTTCACAGGAAGTGGTGTGCCATCAATCAAACATCTCTCAGTCATCCTTCGCATTATAAGAAAAAGGAAGAAGAGAACTTAACATACAGCCATTGGCCCTCGGATACTTTAGTAGCGTTACACTAAGAAGAAACAAGACTTGGTTAGGTTAGGTTAGGTTAATAACAATATTATAATCTATTACCTCAAAATGTGCCATAAACGAAAATGTTTTATCAGGAATTAATTTTCTCTAAATTTAGTTACACAACTATTTATTGTGTATTTTTACCAAAATAAGGAAACAAAATTATTAAATATTGCAATTAGTATTAAAATAACAATATCCATTTTGAAATTGTTAAGGGAAACATTTTTATTGTTGGTAAATTTCTGGGCAATAGATTATACTATTAACAGTTATCGTAATTCCATTTTGGTTTAGGCTAAACTCGGGTGTTGTAAACAAATACCAAGAAATTATGTTTTTAGTTTTGTTGTCGTAAACGCTGTTATTCTTTGACCTACAGAAAAATATTTTAAAATTTCGTTTTTCGTTAATAAAGGAACATCTTTTGTTTCTCGTAAATATTTTTAATGTCCACCATTTTGAAAATGTACAAAATAAAGACTAGGGTTTTCTGGTATGCTGGTAAATGTTACATAAATAATAGTATACCAAATCTTCACTCAATATTTTATCAACTTCCAAAGATATAATGTGTTTTTAAATAATATATAAAGGTTTTTTCTTATTTTGAGCTCTAGAAACATCTACCGAAATATTGCCGTGCAATTTTGAGTCCTCTTGAGTAAGATATAGACATAGTGAACTAAAGAATGGCGTCGAAATAATCTATCTATCTGTTAGTTCTTCATGAGGTAAATCATAATTGATAGGATTTCTGTTTTATTTATAACTTCTCATTTCTTCCATGGAATTAATTTTAAAGGCAATAGCATGACAAGCGTCACTCTCTATATAATCTTTGAATTGCAATATCAGATCCTATTACTTTAATGTATATATAATTGACTAGACCACGAGGAAGGCTTTCCTTCCTCGTCATTTAGAGATAAACATGACTCAAGGCAGTCGTGTATGTTTAGTGAGTCATATTTTGTGATAACAACTGATTATGTTAGATAAAAACTGTATTGTTCTTTAAACATAAAGCTAACTGTACTATAATATAATTATTTTGAAGGTTTTCTATTTACGAGTTGCTTTAGAAAACATTTTTATAGTACAGTACACTCACTATGAATTTCTTCCTTATTCGAAATGATTTATAGTAGACAAATAAACTGTAAAATAATTGCACAATTCCTTTCAGCTGTTTAGGATTATTTTAAATTAGTAATTACTCAGACACCATCTTTCGTCATGTTGTCTTTAGTTATATCCCTCAGTTTTATACATCTTATCAGGTCTCTCTTGACCAACTCTTGTTTTTTTTCCCAAATCAAGCTTTATAGGTTTTTTGCTCTTATAATAACAAGGAATACAAAGTCAGATTATTCACGAATCCCTAATTTTTACTTTTGGTTTGTGACTAATCAAAATTTGATCTAAATCTCTTGATCCGTTAATGAGATATTCCAAATTTTACAACGACGATCTATTACTTCTCAACCGGTGTTTATTCGGAAAATGGAGATCTATACGATTTGTTTAAGTACCTGGAGTTTACATTTATTCAAAATTTGATCAAAATCTCTTGATCCGATAATGAGATATTCCAACTTTTACATCGACGCCCTATTACTTGTCAACCGGATTCAGAAAATGGAGATCTATACAATTTGATTCAGAATTTGATCAAAATCGTTAAGGCTAATTTTGAGATAATTAGATTTTTTAGTTATTTTATTGTTATTATCTCCACATTAGAAATACAAGAGAAAAATCTAACCAATGAAAAAAATTACATTTAATTTTTCTCACACAACAAGTAGTCTATTATAGATATGTTGGGGGAAGTAGGGACTATTAGTTTATGTTGCTAGTTTTGTTGAAAAGGTGTGAGGAAGTTAGTTTATTGTTTTTGCAACTTTTATTTTATTTTCCACTCCAAAATGATCCGGCTACAAAACCCTATTTCTGTAAACTTCCATATTTGACGTCTTATTTGATTATGTTTTCTAGTGTATTTATTTCTATATTAATTGAAATTTTCTTTGTTTATAATTTTTCAGGCTCCAAATGAACAAATTTGTGGACCGATTTTAGATTAGTTCAAAATATTGAATATTTATAATAATTACTTATATTTGTTGCTCTTCATGATTACTTTGATTTATTTTCTTAATATCAAATGTTTAAAAACAATTGTTTTTGTTGCAGGAGGACACGGTCTCTCAATGCTCCGAGTCCCATTCAGCAATTTGGCCCTTGCGGGCGGATAATGAAAAACTCCGCTATGGTCATGTAAGTAGAAATTATATTTTATGTCTGAAATATGATTTAATGTGTATTGTTAGTATTTCGCAACCCCAGGTCTGTCAGTTGTAGATTTAATTGTCACAAATACAGGGTGGCAATATTTATAGAAATAAATGTAAGGCGATGATGACCGAGAGGTTTTTCGCATTTTAAACAACAAAGAAAAAAAACAATTTAAAGAAACTCATCCATTTTGTGTTCAAAAGGTTCCCATTTAGATTGATTTATCGCCTAACCATTGATACATTTTCATAAACGTTATTACATTTCGTTGAGTTCAATCTTTTTCAGTTTTTTGTATACTTCCTTCACTAGACCCCAAAATATGACGTCCATTGGTGTGAAATCAAATGATCTTGTTGTATTTCAATGTTTGCTAGTTTTTCAATAAGTTTGTTTTTTATCGCTTTTTCAAAATCAATTTGTGTCGTTATGCGGTGGGACACCTTCATGTTGAAAATAAAAGTCAAGAAAATTTTCAGTGTGGCTTTAGAAACCTGGAAGTGTATAATTCTGCAGCATTTACAAAATGCATCTCCTGTTACTGAGCCATCAGTGTCTTTGTGTACCAAAAAGTACAGTTGTGTTGCTTGAAATGATCTGAAAAATTAAAAGTGGTCTCATCAGAACACAAAGGTGAGGCTCATATTATAATTTATTAAAGATCATCTAGCAGAAGTTCAATCTCTGAAGTCTGGATCATCTTCAAGCAATCCTGTGCAATATTCTCTGAATGAATTTACATAAAAAATTTTGTCTTCTTATTCCTTTTTTAAAAATTGGGCGTGTGTTCCAGAGATTTGAAAAATTATCCACAATATCACTTTTTTATTGTTTTTCTCCTAATAAACCGGAAAATATTTCATCAATAAAAACTTGTCGACATAAGTTTTAAAAGATTTAGCTGTAATTTCCTTTTTTCAATTTATTTATAAATTGAGAAAAATACCACGGTGCTCTGAACGTTTATGAAGTAAAAATCACTACTTTTGTAATACATACTTTTCTTGAGAATCATTAAAAAAGTACGCATTGATTCAAAAATTGTGAGCTACCTTTTTTGAAGAGTATATAAATCACCTTAATCTCCTCTTTTCTTTTACTTTTTAGTTCGACGAAAATTAACCTATCATCTTTTAATGCGATACGTTTTCGGTCCCTTTTCTGATATAATCACTAACGTGGGGGGTAGCATGAAAAATACTCCTTTATCCAAAATGTGTCGGAAGTGAAGGTGTAAAAAGGCGCTTTAGTTGGGGAACGAATCTTATGTTTTTTTCAATAGGTGTGATCCAAACGATTACTGTAGCCTACTATTATATAATGTATATAGTATATACAGCATATATATAATATATATATATATATCGTATCTTAGTATATATTATTAAAGGCAAGTAATCGAATTATAAATATGTGTGTGCTTTTTTGAAAATACAGTAATAATAATTAAAATAAGAACAATACCTTGTTTTCACTTTTAAATTAATATGTATGTAATTATAATTCAAACATAATTATTTAACATTCCAGCTGTTTCGCCGCCACAATTGGCATCATTAGGTGATAACTTCAACACTTTATAAAGTATATATATATATATGTATTACATTGATCACGCTAAACAGCTGTAATGTTAAATATTTCAACAACAATCGCATAAACTTTCATTTAAGAATGAAAACAAGGCAATATTCTTATTTGATAATAAAACCTTAAGAACATTATCATA
Organism: Aphrophora alni; assembly: GCA_963513935.1. Classification (NCBI taxonomy): domain Eukaryota; kingdom Metazoa; phylum Arthropoda; class Insecta; order Hemiptera; family Aphrophoridae; genus Aphrophora; species Aphrophora alni. The sequence continues at coordinate 41,173,380 of OY740767.1, forward strand.
GCTCTGAGTTGATGTTTGATATATCCACCTGACCTAGTGTAACATAATCTGTTTTGTGATCTTCAAAATGACCTTTAGTATTCATGTAGTCATGGCATTATTGACCTCAAGTACTAAGCTGTAGAGCGTGTACATAAACATTACACTAACTTTCTAACGGTACAGAACGAAATGTAAACAAGATAACGTATTAGTCACAGTCATCCCAAGTATTCCTATATACTTAGGTAAGAAATTATATGGGGTTGGCCAAAAATCCAACATATCTCAGCATCTACTTGGTAGCGACACAGCAATGGAAAGCTGCTGCTTGAGGCTATCTACAGATTGCGTCAAAACTCAGGTTCCTTATACAGAATGTCCCGAAAAGTATAAAATGTATTTCCCCATATTTTTTAAATGTAAGCATATCGTTGTTCCCCCCCCCCAGTTGCTCTTAAAAACTCTCTTTATTTTGGTGAAAACAAAATCTTTTTATTTTTTAGATACTAAAATGAGGAATTAAATTTTTACAAGCTTATTTCATTTTTACTTGGGATATCACAAGAAAAACATTTAGGTGACAATTCTTTGGAAAGTTTTTTACATTTGTTATCTGATGATGAAAATAAACACAGGGTGTTCCAACAATATTTTAAATAAGACAATATTATTATTTTATTTTATTTTGCGTAGACTACAGCATAAAAGTCTAAGAAGAAAAAAAACTATATGCTGTAGTAATACTGTAGAAAAATAATATTGAGTATTGCATAATACCAAAGTAAAGAGACTTTTTAGGAATAACTTTAGGAATAACTTTAGGGGAAAACATTGATATACTTACATATAAAAAAGAGGGGGGAAAATGTTTTATAATTTTTCGGAACACTCTGTATATGGACCCTGAGTTACGTCACATCCTGTAGACAACCCCAATCAAGAGCTTTCCATTGATGTGTGTATCATCTTCATACAAAAACTAGAAACTGAGATAATGCAATGTATGCTGGACTTTTGCCTAATCCTGTTTGTTTAAATAGAGCCTAAGTTAATTTCACTTCTGAGACAAACGCAGCAAAAGGTTAAATATTGTTAGATTAAAGTATAATTTAAATGTTATATTATTAATTTGATTGCCAATTCATGAACCATTATTTTTTTATTTATAATTTTCCACACTGGTCTTCACAATTGTTTTGGTACATTTGTAAAACGTAACATAAAAAAATGCGTGTATCAAAAATATGAACTATATATCTTATTTATTTCCCAGGTTATACATTTTTTTTCTAAAAAAAACAAAATGGTGGATAGACGTGAAATTTACGTTTTAGGATCTATGTGTATATAAACTTTTTTCTTTATTTTTACGAGTACAACATGTTCTGAAAGTTTCTCTATTTCTTTGCGAATCACTCTGTAACAATGCCCAATGTTTCGTTTCGCAAATTTTTCGCAATTTATGTTATTCCCCATGTGATCAAACATTCAACCTTGTCCCCTTGTCACCCTCAACTTTCCAATTCGGAACGACTAAGTAGAAATCTTAAATCCGCCCTTATCGCCTGTCATTCCAAAAACCAAACCTCTTGGGACGACTCCCTTTCTGATTACAGCTGTCATTTAATTTCTCTCAGCACGTGACACTTAAGACCACTCAGTTTATATAGGCCTACAACGAGTCAAAACTGGTAGTAACCTACCCCTATGGGTAAGATCGGTGGACAATTTATAGACTCAGGTGTCGCGTTTCCACAAGGAAGATTTATAAATTCACTCATCAATGTCGTCCTTTAGGGGTTTGACTCAACGCAACCATGTTAACAATATAATCTAAATCTGTTGCTATAAATAAAATCCAGCAGACTTTTGATTTTAATAATTCCATATGAAAGCATAAATCATCTATTATTAGGCTTTATTACTGAATCTTGTCAGTAATGTGATTAAAACCTAATAATTTGATAGAACGTATACAAAAAATTCTAAAATATTGTGGATATAATTAGTTTTTTTAAAGATTTTATCTGTTAATTATACTAGTTTTTTGCAATAACTTTCTCATTTATTCAACCCAAGGCCAAAACTTAACCAAACTAAACGTATTCATGAATCACGTGGTCAGAAATGATCAGTTAAAAATTGAAAATGAACCATGTATTCTGTAACCATGAAAATTTCTTAAAGAACGAGTATTTAAAATCGGACTCCTAAGGGGCTCACTTATTGAGCGTGGTTTAGCTGTTCCGGGGTATTCTAGCTGAATCTATACCTTTCTTCATCTACTTTTGGGTTAGATCCTTCACTTTCATAATTCCTATCAGGCCTTTCTTGATCAACTCTTGTTCTCTTCTGACTCTGACGCTATTGATATCAGAGGTCTTTATGCTCTTTCTTTGATTTAATGATTTTGTATCTTGTTAAAGACGTAAAACCTCTCGTTCATCATCGTCTTATAAAAAACCGAAGAAAAGAACATAAAATAAATACACTTTGCCGTCGAATACTGTAATAGCCTCAGGGTCGTAAGAGAACAAGATTTGGTCAAGAGAGGCATAATAGGGAAAATGAAAGAGAGGGTTAATATACAAGATTACAATTAAAAGGTAGAGATCCAGCTAGGTTACATCGAGGTTGCCACGTCCATGTTCATTATACGTGATCTACTGAGGGCAGTCGTGATGACAGCGAAGTTTTTAACATGGAAAACACTAATTTAAGTTGGAGCCAATATTAAGATGGTATGTGAAACAATATGCCAAAACACATAAAAATAATGATAATACAAATTTTTTTTTTAAAATCGTGTGTACTTTGTAAAATAATAAAACTAACTTGAAGCTGGTTATAATTAATTTGGATAATTTCTCAATTTACTGGTCAACCGTGTCTATCACACGTAGAATATCCTGTTAGGTTGGGTAACTTATTTTCAGATTTGACCAATATTTCATCAAAATCGCTTGTTCCCATTTCGAGTTATGCGAATATATATTCGTTGCCGATTCTTGAGGTCTTCTTTTTAACCTAAAATTCCCCGAACCTTACATTTCAAAATCGAAACCGACGACCAATTTTTTTTGTTTGGGCTTCCATGACTTTTTTGAAAAATTTGGATTAAAATTTTTACAGCCTATTTATAAAAGTCACAGTCTTGTGTTTTAATTTTTATTTATATTAATAAATGGATTTAGGATTGAAATAAACTTTAATATTTTTTTAATGTTAAAATATCGTCTACAAACAAACGTCAAAACTCAGAAATAATAAGACCTAGTAATACGCTACAGGCAAAATGTGTTCCATATCCACAGCCTCATTGTTTAGAGAAATAAAAAGTCATATTTATTCAGAAAATGATGATGTTAGTAAATTATTGTATAGGTTGTAGTCATTGCATCACGTCATTTCTCAATTAGTATTATAATGATAAAATGATAACCATGTCATAGACCTCACGGCCAGTTGTTTACAGTGGTACGGGTGGAGTGTGACTAGATCCAGATTCCAACCATTGTTCATCTCTACAACATATTTTATGGGTTCAGTGTTGGTATGACTGATTTCTCTTTACTTTCGCACCTACGTAGCCGAAGGTTTATCTAATTTGGTTTTTAACCATTTTTTTTCTAGTTTGATTTTAATTTTTCAAGTCTTTTCTCTGGAAATTTAGTTTCCAAACCCTATTTTCTGTTTTTACAACTTAATTTTAACCCCTTTTGATTTGTTTTCAATTTGATTCCAAACGATTTTGTTTTTCTCAATTTGGTTCCAAACCATTTTTTATTTTCCAATATGGGTTATAACAATTTTAACTTTCCAATTAGATTCCAGATTATTTTTTTAAATTTTGATCTAAATTATTTTTTGTTTTAAATCCTTTTGGTTTTATTCCAAACTTTTTTTTCTCCCAATTTATAGTTCAAAATCAATTTTCTTTTTTCCAATTTGAGTTTTAACGATTTTATTCTTTCCAATTCGATTCCTTTGTTGCACGAAATATGTATTTAAAGAATTTGTTTTAAAAATAACCAATTGTCGAACGAAAGTAAACAAATCGATAATTTATTTACAAGTCTTATAGTTTTCACATGGATAGTAGTTACAGTATCGTATGTTATACAACATATGACTATCTGGCTTTTATATAACTTAATGAAAGTTTCTATATTTATTTGTAATATAGTAGGCCTAGCCACTACAGCATAGTTTGCACAGGTTTTACTACAATTGTACAACTTTAAAATAGGCCTAGTATTATTAGATTTATGTGAATTCATTATATTTATGAATTATTATATCTGTATTTTTTTTTATGTAGTCTAAAGTTGTACTCCTCATAAATAGTTAAAGATAACTTTCAAATTCTCTATGTAAAATAGTTATATTAAATCAGAAGAAACTCATAAATATTATAAGTTTCATCCACAACAGATACTAAATTGTTTTCAGAAGGTTAGGTTTATTTTGGGATTAATTGAGCTATTTACGTACAAACTGATGTTGAACTTAAAAGTTCTAAAAAATTTGAGCAGATTTTGAGAAATTACATATTTTATAAGAGCCTTTGGATGATTTTGAGTTATGGAAAAACAAGGGGAAAATGTCCCGCGAATTGGCCAAAATATGGCCACATACCAAATTTGATTAATTGGTTTTTCTTGTTGTTTAAAGGCAAAAAAGTCTGAGTTATCACCACGTTATTAAAAAAGGAAGAAAAGAACATACAATAAAGATCTGTAGTCTTCGACACTCTAATAGCATCAGTGCCGGAAGTGAACAAATGTTGGTCAAAAGGGATCTGATAGGGAAGATGAAAGGAAGGATCTAACCCAAGACTTCGTGAAAAAAGCTGTAGATTCAGCTACAGTGCCTTGGGATTACCACAACGTACTAACTAAGATAGTCCCTGAGGGTAAAATTTGATTAAAATCTGTCCACAGGTTTGGGCTGTATATGTAAACTGCACAGACGACAGACAGTTATCATTCCTAAAACCACTTTTTGGACTCGGGGATCTCAACAAACTTGACATCAGTGTTTGATCTAGTACATAAATTTATTTATATGTAACTCTATATGTGAGAATGTAAAAATGTTCATTAACTGTTTGTTCCTATACTTTAGAATCGAGACATCTGCTTCCAATACTTCCACTCAAACCACAATTAAGACCTTCTTATGTAGCAAAATTGTAATATAAAAATCCTAGGTGAGATCTCCGTCATGGAAACGTTGACACTCGAAATTGTAGAATTATGTGCTGTACCTGTACATTGGTCTAATTTGACTCAGTAAGATGGAGCATAGTTGGGTAGTGGGGGGGGGCTATATTCTGCTGTTACTTCTAAAAATTGTAATACTAAGTATAAATCATCAATATTAATAATGTAAGATAAATCAGAGACAAATTAATGAAGAATCAACATCAAAACAAAGATTTTTAAACCAATTTTTATTTTTCTCTGAAGCAATTACATTAGCCAAACACTGTCCTAATGGCACGGTTATGGTGTTTATTACAAGTAAAAACGCACAGAACGCGAGTGATGAATAATAACTTCTTTATCGCTAAGACAGAAATATAAAGTTCGGCGAATCGTAGCGCGCCGTACTAAGTACCTTTTGTATCATTTATTTTTAACCTTTACACTCAGTCTGTGATAACAGATAGGTACAGGTTTTTCTTACACTTGTTTTGTGGATGACCTTGGTAATTCATATGTGTGGAGGAGGGGTTAAACGTAAATTAATTCATGTATTACTACTTCGTTAATAGCTTTTTTGTTCGAGATATAAATTTACCACTTTAGGTTTATTTTATTATTAATAGATTATCAGTTCTTACATGTCTATCTAGTTATAATGAGTTTTCCCTATGGTCATCACCTAGGTAAATCGCCTTTTCCTTATTCTCACTCCCAAAAACTGTAAATTCAGCCTATTCAAACAAAAGCCTTCAAGGTAAAACTAACAAATATTTAAGAATAGTTCTTTTTTATTGCAAATAGAAGAAAAAATAGTTCTTTTTTTATTGCAACTCTTTTTTATTGCAGTTGAGACAAAAAAGTGAATATAGCATCTAATAATTGCATGTGAAACTTAGCAGGGCTAGGGCAGATTTGTTATTTAACCAGTGTGGTTATTGAACCCTCTAAATGAGTTTTTCGAAATTCTTACCTAGCTAAATCTCGTCCCCCCCCTCCACACATAATCCAATAATTAATTTCAGTATATAGAAAAGCATTATAAAACTGACATCGGATGCAATGAGTCATTAAGAAGCCAAAGCATTATTTGATATGAAACCAACTCTAATCTCTGCTAGTTTCCCTATGTGTAATCGACAAGTCACGAGGATTCCCCTCTCCCTAAATTAATAGTAAATGAAAGCTTTTCATAAGATTTGTCATCTTCGGGTGTGACATACTCATAAGATTTAACACCAAGTGAGTGTTACAGCAATCTAAGAAAGTTAATTGCCCTCTGAATTAGTGGTACGTGCTGGGGATAAGTTTCTTGGGTATTTAAATGTTTTGGTATTTTTGGAAAAATATAATAATAACAATTTGTTTGATTCTGATATGGAATTTTTTAATATTCTAATATATGTAGTGATTTACCAGAGAGTCTGCAGTACCCAGCTGCTGGAATTTCCAGACAAGTTGTTAACCATGCAGACATTTTTGAAATAGGTTTTGTTACAAGGGAAAGAGAAATGATTTTGCAGAAGTGGTCTGTTTTTATGTGAGTTGTTTTGTGCAAGAAAGAATTAAATATACAGTACATTTGTTAAGGGAACTGATAATTTGTTAAGGAACAGGACATTGACTTACTTGGCTGGGGCCCTGGAACAGGACATTGACTTACTTGGCTGAGGCCCTGAAATAGATTTATTGTGCAAGTATAAGAAATATGAAGTGGTAGATTTAAAATTTAACATGACTGTGCTTTGTCAATCATTTTTAATATTTTTGATAGTGGCTATAAGTCCTTCCTGCAAACTGGTTATGTTCGTAAATCAGTTATTCTAAGTTAGCCTACAAAATAAATCTAGAGAATCGGCAGGGAAAATCGAAAAAGAGATATTCTTTTTAATTAACAATCTCAGTATCAGGTATACATGTGCCTTTAGAAGTTCCATTGAACACAAAAATGGGTGTAGGAACCAGAAGTGGATAATAATAACGTATTACGATACGGGGGTGTGTACAGGTCCCATCTGAACTAGACCATCAGCATCACCGATTAAAAACGTTATTGTTACGAATAAGAAAAAGTAAACTTTGTACCCCGTGTGTTTAATTGAGTAGGCATGTTTATTGCATACTTATCCACTTTTTGGTTACTTTACTAGTAGGTATATCGGCTTTGTTGCTATCCCGTAATTCAATGTACAATTGAGCGAAATTTAAAGACTAAATCTAATTACACGTAGGTGGAATGAAAATTTGTAAATTTGAGATAGAGTTTATTAATTAGTTTATCTTGAAAAGATTTGAAAAATTAATAGTTAAAAAAAAAAAATTATATATATACCAATAAAATCAAAAAGTTTGAAAATGGTCGACGTACAGTAAATGAAGGATTGTTACACCACGGCACCACATCAAAATAAAAAATATCGGGATTTGTAATCAACAGATTAGGTTTTCATTTTTTAAATCTACTTTTATTATCCTTTGACTTACAGAAAAAGTCAAATCTATCACTGTGTTTGTCGTAAATTGTGTACCGGGTAACTTGAAATGTGTAAACCCTATCTAGACTGGAAATAACTTCTATTTCGAATTTTGTCCATTTTTAAATTTTAAAAGTTGTCAGATTGAAAAGAAACGTCTTTGGATTATATATATGTATGTATGGGAAATTTATTCTTCATTTTAACGTAAGTTTGTCCGTAGATTTCAAATACGCTTTTATTTAACTACAATTATATAAACTATTTTAAATTTAAAATCTTATGAATTTATTTCCAAATCTGATTAAGCATGGTTTAACATTCTTTCTGATTGTAAATTCAAATCTTCATTAGTTAATTTAAAATTAAAATAATTTTTGAGACCAGACTTCCAATGACATTCTAGAGAACAATACATTCCTTACATAGATAGTGTAGTTGTATTGATGGCTATAATGTATAATATTTCCTAGAAATACATAAGGAAGAGAAGTTAGGCCTTCAGCTGGTGATCCAATCTCATATAAAACTCCAAGGATATTATGGCAGTAAAGTGCATCCTGGATTGTTTTTATTTGTCGTTAGTAAATTTGCAATGCATTTTAGATGCGGTATTTGCTAACATTATTTTGCTTTTCTAAGTTTGAAGACGACATTGTTAATTTCGAAAAAAACTTCACCATATTTAAAACCAAATCAATAAAAAAAGATGGCGAAGTTTGAATTTTTAAATCGTCTCTAAAGCCCGATTGACTGGACCGATTTTCATGCCGTTTTCACTAATCTCTTTCAGTAGTTTAGGTTAGGTTAGGATAGGTTTAGGCACAACGAAGTTTGTTTTTTGATTTGAACTCCAATGGGAATGGTTAGAGAGAAGAAAGCTTTTACCAAAGTTTAGAATGATGGAAGTCCTGGATTCTGACAGATTCATGTCAAAGTTAACGGAGGTCAACAGTGTTATACTTTGCTGAATACCTGGACATGCTGAGATTAGCGAAAATGAATCTGCGGCAGTGAACTAAGCTTCAACAGCGAAACTCGTGGGACCTAAACCGTTGTGTGGTATTTCCAAGGATTGGCTATGCAAGTAGAAAAACCGCGATAGGAATTGAAGGACTATATCAATCTAAGCAGAAAACTGTCACTTCGTGGTCCTTATAAGCAAATCGCATCTGATCTTCTGTCGTTAAGCAGGGATATCAAAGGTTGTAGTGTTCAATACAGGGCACTGTCACCTGAGAAAACATTTACACAGAATGCAGTCATTGTGTAAGAAATGTGGACTGCAAGAGAAAACTGCAGAACATCTTATTTTCGACTGCGAATGTCTAGCTCGAAAAACTACTTCGACCCATGTGCAAACGATAATGTTACTGGGGGCCCAAAATAATTTAATACCGGGAAGAGTTATGTTAACCTATATAGGCGTAATCGAAGGAAAACGTGTTTGCTCATACCCCTATACTTCGTATACTGGGTAAGTAATAACTCCCCCCCCCCATACCCCAAACAATGGGAAGATCAGTTTGTGACACTCGCACAGTTAAAGCGGCTCTAGTGTACGAGTATGAAAGTTTGTAGCATTTATTCTTCTTGTACAGAATGATGAAGCAAAACTCGCGTATTATTCAAGTAGGATTGTCCAAATATTGGTGCTTTATATTCTGCTGTGATTGTTTAGAATAACTTCAACTATGCATGCAGAGGCGTACTTTTAGGTTAGGTGACAGATCTTAAGCATCAATAAGGTCAGCAACCTTAAATAAGAGAGGAAATTACGAAATGGTTTCATCTTTAGAATTTTAATAGGATTTTAACGCTTTTGAAGCTAGTTGTAAAAGAGCAAAGAATACTATAAATACATAAAATTGCAGTTTTCAGTGAAATAGAAATACTGCTATCTCATTTGAAACCACGGATTTAGTCATATGTAGTAAATTCAGACTAAAATTAATCATGACTACTTGTTTAGCACAATTTTAAACAGCAACAATTTTCAATGTATTGAAAAGTTAAAAATAGTTTATACTGTTGGAGGTCGATGACCATAACCATATATTTCCGGATCATTTACATAGTTTTAGCAGTTTCTGAATAAAATAAACCACCACTGGACAGATGAATTTCAATTTTTTACCTTTTTCAAAAACGGAGATCTTATTTACAAAGTTTATTAAGAAAGAGGGATGAATGGTTAGCTTAGATGGAAATGAGATGTTATACGGCCTTTGGCCTATTGTGCAACTAAGCCTCTTAATTTTAGTCCGGTAGATTAGTCCCTTCTACGAGTTTTAGTAGTCCACTCACTAGCTTTACTCGTCCAGCGAAGTTCACCCTATATCTCTTGCTGCCAAGAGACTCATAATCATAGAGGTTTCCTCGTCTAACCACATAACGTTTTCAATGTTAGTAGATCCCCTCCTTCTTCCACCAACATGGAAGCTGAGGATCTTCTTAGGAAGTGGCAAGTGTTAACTCTCAGAGGATTTTATAATTTAAAAAAATTCAACTACTTTTTTTGCGGACTGTGCTTATAGAATGGCAGCCAACATTTTGTGCATAACTTTACCATTCCTGTATGAAACAAATAATTTGTTACTTTCGCATTGTGTACGTAATGACACGTATTTACGTATTGAAGTACAATGTTTAAAGGGGCAGACTTTATCCGTAATTGTAAAATTGTTCTGCAATTCGTTTTGCCATCTTTTAGAAACACAAGGAAATATGTTCCACTGTCTTTAACACAATCAACTGTTAAGCTTATTAAATCATCTCTCCGGCACGCACCAAAGATTCCAAAACATAGAATAACTTTTGCTAACAACTATTTCTCATCTGGAGCGTTATCATGAATTGTGTAACTTCATCAGAACTCAAAACTTTTGATTTTTTGGGACGTAACCTTTGGATTGTAGTTTTTAAAAAAGTTTAGGCTTTTACAAAAAATTGAAGTAGCAATATTTTGTTTGACTTTCAAAGTGGACTTTAAACCGGCTCCATAACAAAGTAGGCTGTTTCATTTGTTTAGACTTTTCTGATAGATATACTAACATCACTTCATCCCTTGGTTTAATATGTTAGGTATTTTATTTCTTACACAAATCTCCAAACTTGTTATATTCATCTTCATATCCACCACGAGATTTTGCTGGAATTAAATTGTCTGTTACATCTGCAGGTTTTTTTAATAATTCATCGGGCAATTCCATAATATTATTTAAAGCAATATCTCCATTAAAAAAACAAAAAAAAAAAAACATTCTAAATAATATTATTCCATAATAAACTTTAACTCAACAGTTAGTATTTGTTTTTACGTTGCTATGGGAACGATGATTAAAAGCGGGATCAGTTGTTTTAATAGCTTAGAACTGAAGAGAAAGAACACTAGCGCAGACAGTGTTAAAAACCGTAACTAGAATCCAGAAAACTTTCTTGCTGATTTCCAATGAAGCAATCAGCTGTTTTCAAAATTTTGTGTAAAAGTCAGATGTATCTACTTTGGGTACAGTGTGATGAAAAATTGATAAAAACATACAATACTAAAATAACAATACTTTATTATCTGATATTATGTTTAGGTAGTTGATTAAATAAATATGTAGTATGTAAAATAATGCAAATAAAACTTTTAGTTTTAAAATGCAAATTATGTACTAGATATAAAACAAACGTCAAGACTAAAAGTAATGAGAGTTGCAACCAGTAAATTATCAATAAACAAAAAAACGATTATAAATATTTCAATAAAGTACAACCTCGTTGTCGGCCTCCTCTCCGGGTAACCCGGACCGATTTAGAAAAAAAATAATAAATTAAAAAATCCGAGGGAGATTGATTGTTATCGGAGGATATTAGTAAACTTCATTGGGGCAGTAGAATGACGAGTATCTCAAAGGGCGGGTGTTTGCTGAAATGTTAGATGGGACTGTACTTTCTGAGAATCAGGGTGCATGTGAACTTCAGTCAGAATCATACAGCACTGTAGTGTCGTTTCCCGCCCGCCGGCCATTACCTGTGCCAAGTGACAAAGTGTATCAGTTGTTCTTCGAGAGTCCTGATTTTTGTTATTGTGAGATTGGTTACGAGTTGTTCATTTGTTAATCTGTTTTAATAAGAGTTGTTATTTAAGTAGACTTTACTAAGTGAGGTTTTATGTGTTATTTCATATATTCTGTACGTCTGTAAATATGGGAAAACTTGCTTTGTTCAATGTAACGACAATTTCCGCTAATTACGTTTCCAATTATTGATTCTTCCCACGTTCTCCGGCTACTCCGAGTTGTACTACTATAATGAGATCATTTGTTAAACTCATTAAAAATATAATAATAATAATAAAGCGAAATGAAATGATAACAAAATAAAAAAATTCTCTGAAATCCAGTTTATAATAAAATTAGCAACTAAAAGAGTTAGAAATTGGTAGCTCGCAAATTTTGATACATGCACAAAATACACGTTTAAAATACTGTAAGGTATTATATTAAATTTGGAAATAGGCTCACGACAGTCCAAAATATATATAAAACATTTTAAACTTTTGACAGTGTTTTTTCACCACAAAACTTGTTTTTATCTATAAGTTCTATTCAAGTATGTTTTATGTGTGATATTTGACATTGGCCCATAAACATAAAGGTAACGCACATCCTTGCAGATAGAAAACTGACTTTATGGCAGGCTGTACACTAGAGAGATATGGTTTTTATCGAAAGATCATTGTTATGCCCTATTTTCATCAAATAATTTACCTGTACACCAAAGCGATACGATTTGTTTGCAGGAAACATTGTTTCAATTTGGTTCATCAGTGGTCCTCATGATTCGAGTGAAGATGACGTGTTCGTGATTATTGGTATTTGAAAAACAGGAGAAAGAAAGTATTGTCTGCATCCGTATAATTTAATGAATGGGCGACACAGTTCCGTAATAGTTGCAAACAATCTTAACGGTAAGAGAAATTAATGGAATTTTATAGATGATCCCGAAAAATTTTTGATTCGTTATTGCAACTCCTGATACCTTCCTTTTATAATTCCATAACTAGCGGTCATTTTTTAACACTATTGTTGAAAAATATTAAGAAAGGTAAATCTTCAGAGTTGCTTTTACCTCTAGTCATTTTGATACTGAATCAAGAGATAGGTCGAGTGTGTCGCTTTATATCTTACAATAAATATCGTTACCGTACCTGTGTATAGGCCGTGAGGCGAGTGATAAAACTGTCTTGACGATGCGCAGTGGCAAAGAGAAAGTTTGCGCATGCGTGGCAACAACCCCCTCAGTTGGTTTACCTATCTTGTAAGATAATTATCGCATATCGCTTTACAACCTTCAGATATGTATCATATCGCTCTAGTGTGTATCATAATAGCTCTTATTTCTTAGTTGAAACTGGGTTAAAATAATAAAAATAGGAGATTTTAATTTAAATAATTTTATAACGTATAAATTCCTTTTTTTTTCAGGTTTCCTCGGTGAATTTAAACCAAATATAATTTATATTTAGAGGAACAATATAAAAAAAGTACAGGAATTGGTAAATTAAACCATTAAGTCAATTGGAATGCTTATATCTAAAGTTAAGCCAGGATTATTTATTGACTATATATAGAATAATATGTTGGGCTATTTTTCCAAACTGGAGAAGATTTTAATTTACATTATTGTGTGTGTCGATCTTATTGTAATACCTACGTCAGACATTCCTGAATGCCCGAGGTATTTTTATTTTTTTTAGTTATTAGTTGTAGAATTAATTTATAAACTTTATTTGTAATGGATTTTCTCACATATGTAGTTTAAAGTTTTGTGATAGGATAAAGTAATCCATTGTTTTGAGGTTCCGCGAGTCCAAAAAGTAGATTTTTATCAAATTTGACCTTGTATATATTTTGGTCATGCCTTCGAGTTATAAGGTTAGGTAAAACGAAGGACCCTTATAATTTCATCCATGTCCTGTCCGTCCGTCTGTCTGTAAGTCGTAACCAGTCTACACAGACAAAATGATAAATCCTTTACATTATTTGTATTGTCACACATATAGGAAATATATACAGTAGAGATAACGAAAAAAATGACCTCGGGGTAGTTAAGAGGAAAAGATTATCGAGTTGAAAAATTTAATTTTTGGAAATATTATGTGTGGGGTATCAAATAAAACTAGAAGTTATTCTGATTACGAATATATATTAATATATTTGACGAAGAATTAATATGTTGACGCTAGGCCGCTTTAATGACTTCGATTTTATAAAATGGTTTTATCACACGCTTGAACCTTTTTTTTAAATACAAATAAAATTTAGATTCTCTAAAGATTTTGAGTAAATTTTTATCAAATTATTTAGAATGTGGGGATATTTTAGCCATTACTCAGGATGCTTTTTTGTCATATGATAACTCAAAATTTAGCGGTAGCTGCCATAAGAAATAGAAGACAAAATTACAATTTTTATCAAATTTTGCTCAAGAGTAGGCTGTAAATACTCAAACAAAACATGTTGATCGTCCACCTCTTCGAAATTGCTTATCGCTAAAACAACAACAAATTGGCTATGTGGTCGTTGTAAAATACGTAATTTCTCAAAATACACCTTACCAATTTCGATCAAATTTTCTGGAAATGTGAAGATACATAGTCCAAAGCCATGGACAAAATCGCAAATAAATATAGGCCTATTATTGTTGAGGAATAATTGCTAAAACACAAAACTGTACCTTGACCGCTGTCAAGTTCGATTTACGCTAAAGACATGATTATGGTACAAACTGAGCAAGTTTTAGGTCACTTTTTAAATATATTACTATTTTTCCAAAGACGTTATTCATTAACAATTAATAAGTAGTAATAAATTACCTCATTTGTTCCGTCATGTGACTTAAATTTGTCCTGTTCTCAAGACGCGTTTCGGAGTCGGGACTCCATCTTCAGTTATATCTCTGTAGTAGTAGAGGTCGTCAATATAATATACAGAGATATAACTGAAGATGGAGTCCCAACTCCGAAACGCGTCTTGAGAACAGGACAAATGTAAGTTACTTGGCGGAACAAATGAGGTAATTTATTACTACTTATTAATTGTTAATCATTATTGACTTGGGCACCAACAATGAACGTTATTCATGGCTCATTTTCATTTTTTCTTTGACAACTACCAAACTGACACTGTAGTTTTGGTTATTTTTTATTTCATTTTGGAAATATGTGAGGTGAGAGAGTTTGTGTAATTTTTTTGCAATAAAATACTGAGAATTTTTGGGTTTAAAATAAGTCTATTTTAGCCCAATTTTGTCTTAGTACCAAAATGCATTCTCTGGAGACACCCTCTCTCCAGCAAAATTGGAATTTAAATGTTTTAAAATTTTATTTATGTTAGAAATGGGCTGAGATTAAATTCAAATTTGGTACAATAATAAATTATGGTAATTATTAGTACCTTAATTTTTAATCTCCTTTCAAATGTTTGGGAGACGTGGCTTAATTTGGAGTGCAAATCTTTTCCTCATTGTGTAATAGAAAAATATTGAGAGCAATCGATTTTGACAATATGAATTTAAAAAGACTGTTCGAGCTTTAAAAATAACAGTAAAAAGCTATTTCTAGGACTGTTTCCTTAGTTATCCAATTTATTTAATTCCGAAACGTCCTAAAGGGGTTATAGGTTTAGAAAATTCGCTTTGATTCTTAAAGTAAGATTTTTATTGGACCCCCCCCCCCAACATACAAACATAGCTATTAAATAAAGTCGCTCCTGTAAATTTAATTCCATAAATAAAAACACAGATTCATTATAGTTGACCGATGCAATTTAAACTTAATTTATGAATGGTCATGACTACGTCAGTTGTGTCCACTAGTCGTTTGGAATTAATTTATTAAAATGTCTTTATCATTGTTCTATTGTGTGGCAAGAACGTGTAGCGGGTTATTATGACTTGGAAGAAGAAATTTTCACAAATTATTTACAGGTAATAATAATAATAATATTGCTGGAAAATAAAATGTGTAAAAACAACATTAAAATACTTACTTATTTAAATTAAATAATTCATTTCATGTTATGATATACAAATTAAAATAATAAATAAAATCACATAAACAATTAAGTTGATGGACGCCATCATGTTACTTACCCAGCCGCATTATTAATCTCTAATGCTGTAATTCCTATTAGATCATTATTATTACATATTGTCCATATCATAATATTATAATATCGTAACTATAATATGATATTAGTATATTCTTTACATCAATTCGCTAAGGAATTTTTTCTTTTCACATTACCAACTCTGTTATTTTTAACAGTTTCTAAACTAATACGTCATTTTTATTTTATAGTTTTATGGTCTGGTGTAAAATACTAAAATATCTTTATTATTAATTTTCTTTTGAAAAAAAAAAAAGGAAAACAAATGTATGGAGAATCGTTGTAGGTTCCCATACTTGAAAAATATACAAAGTGGGTGTTGTTTTCCGTTCCTATAATCTTAAAACCTAAGTAGATATTAGCCTTAAGCATAGAAGTTTAACTATAGAGATTAATTGATACTACTGTATTTGCGTTTAGCGGATTTCACAGTTAAACTTTTCGTCAAGTATTTATAAGCTAGGACTTCCCCCCTTCCGAACAGTAAACCTGTGATAACTGTTTATATGTATGTATCCACTCTACATTCTGAAATGAAAAAAAAAAAAAATAAATAAAAATCCATATTGTTTGGCATCAATGATAGTGTTTACAATACAAAACTTGTTACTCCTGCAACCCTGTTTTGAATAGTAGTGCTTGCTGAATAATATCTCTATTTAAAAAAAATAATAATTTTGTTGTAGACAAATTACAATAAAATCGTATAACAAACGTCAAGAGATAATTTATAGTTACATTACAATAAATGTTATTTAGAAAATATGTTAATAATTAAAGAGATAGTCAAATTAAAATTAATTATGTCAATAGAAGGAACTATTAATCTTTCCTCATGGAATAAACAAAGACCAGACCACTGTGGTGACAATATATACAGATACACTTTCAAAAGTTTTAGTTTTAGGCAATAGTTTTAATTGATTCCCTCTGAAGATGACAACTTTGTTGTTGTAATAGCTATAAGGGTCTAATAGGAATAAACATTTTACTTTTGACAAAAAATTTTGTTTTTTGTTATTTTGTTTATTCCCAAGTGTGGTAAGGGACTTTTGAAAGTTCCTCATGGAGTAAAGACATCTTTGTATCCACCTCCACCTCCACTTTAAACCTCTTTAACTCCACTTTAAATTGTAAACCCCTTAGCAAACTTTAATTCTACAGGGAGCCTATTAAACACAATCACACCTTTGTTAAAGGTTTTCCCATCAAATATTTTCAGGTTCATCTTTATCCTGTGGAAATCATACATTTCTCTTGTACCATAGCCGTGAATTAGAGAATTTGTAATTTTTTTAACAGTGGTTTGCACGGTAAGGAAAATTATTTTGTAAGCATACAGCGAGAAAATGATAAATACTCTGTGTTTTCTAAATAGTGACTTACTACTGTCAATGAAACCACAATTAAATATAATCCTAAGAGCCTTAACAACAAACAAGATTTTTTATTACAGTTTCACTTTATAATAAAATACCTAAAATATTCCTGTACAATGTTTTTATAATGAATTTAAAAAAATATTATTTGCTGCTATTTTTATACTTTTAAACCTCTCTGTCATCATCGCTTTATATATAAAAAAAGAAGAAAACAGGGTTAAAAAAGAACAAAAGTTGGTCAATAGATCACATAGGAAAGATGAAAGAGAGGGATCTAACCTATGACTAAATGAAAAAAAAAATATAGATCCAGTTGGTCCCTCAAAGATTACTAAGGGAAGATTTTTTTAAATATGTTCTGTACTCTTTGAAACATATTTCGTAGTTATTGTGAGAGTTCTATCATCAATACTTAATAAGATATTGTAGCTTACAATACTTTTTCATATTTTTTTCAGTTTTAAATTATACAATATTTCTTTAATGGCAGGCTTCATTTTACTTTCCTGTGATTTTGCTAAAGTTTTATACATATTCTTGATAATCTTTGACATTTTAAACTTCAATACATTCATCTTCGGAATGATAACTGTCTGTATCTCTGTATATTTTTATCATACAATATCTTAAGGTTGATTGGTCCAATCGATCAGTTTGATGCAGACTGTGTGTCCCACTGAATGATTAAATTTAGTACAAAATGTCTTATGGGTGAAGGGTGAAAGTAGTGAAGATTGAAAGTGATTGTTTATCTCAACAACCGAGGTTAGTGTGTTGTTCAGTGTTTGTGTTGTGCGTTGTTTCAAATGACTAAAACAATTTAATGTAGAATGGGTGTTTCACAGAATAATTAGGTTTTTGGCCCAAATCGTTTAAAGGGTGTGGGAGTAAATTAAATGTCCAGCTACTAATTTACAGTCTGTATGAAGTAACCTGTCTCCTGACCCTTCGACTACCTGGGACAGGCCCGGGCCATTCACGTCGCCCGCAGTTGTTTACCTAATTAGTCGCCTATAAGCTTCCCCACTAGCTTAAGTAACTTTTTTACCTAAATCATAATTTCCGAAATGTTATCAAATATTTGAAAAGTACATAAAAAAATAAGATCAACGATACTAAACAAGGGCAAATTTGTAATTTCATTGTCATATTGTTACATAAAACCAACTTTATTATTACAAGATTTAAACAGACTACTTCTATATTTCTTATTACCTCTATATTGTTAGTTTTTATCAAATTTGCCCTTGTTTAGTATCGTTGATCTTATTTTTTTATGTACTTTTCAAATATTTGATAACATTTCGGAAATTATGATTTAGGTAAAAAAGTTACTTAAGCTAGTGGGGAAGCTTATAGGCGACTAATTAGGTAAACAACTGCGGGCGACGTGAATGGCCCGGGCCTGTCCCAGGTAGTCGAAGGGTCAGGAGACAGGTTACTTCATACAGACTGTAGGAACATTTAAAACTGACATTGAATTAGATGAACTTCGTATTATTTATATACTTTTGGACTGCTGAGTTTGAATTTAATACTAGTATATATGACATCTGGTCCACAATACCTCATAAATACAAAACAAACCCAAATTTGAATATTTTAAAAAAATTTATGAATTTATAATGTTTACATTTTTAAGGTATTAAGTTTAATTTTACCAACAGTTTATATGCAATAATTTTAGTGGAAGTTGAACATTATGTGATGAAGAAAAACCAACAAAACTTTAGTTTGTCATTACTTGTAATGGTAATAACCTTATAGCAGTGTTTGGTTGCTATCCACTTTTCCCCTCACCCAGTTTTTATCCCTAAATATTCTAAATAAAACTAGTTTCATAGTTTTTAGGTACACTAAGTGCAATTTAAACGTCTTTTTACCGTACAAGTTAGAAATTTATTTTTTAATTTTAAATTAACAACCTGCCTATATAAATGTTTACAAAGAGCTAAAACAAATTAATTTAAAAAAATAAACATTTCTGTAACTGAGAGTTAATTTAACATGTTATTAGTTATATTACTTAAAGTTTTATATCTTTTAGACACTAATTTTAATGATTTGTTTTTACTTACTAGGACAATTCAAGACCCCGCAAGTCAAAGGCTCACATGGTACAAACCTCCATTAACAGTTCTTGTAATTAAGAAAGTGCGAGACGTCACAATCCTGCAACCCTTTGTACAACTTGTCAGATGGCTTATAGAGGTTAGTATCTCTTTTTAGTGTTTAAGTTGTGTTATGAACTAAGTGATTTAGGAATTTTATGATCAGATATAGTTTGGAATAATTGAAATCTGAAAGAAAATATAGAATACAAGAGTGAAATCAAATTTATTAATGTAACAAACAACTATAAAAGTAACAAATTATGACAATGGTATCAGGTTTATATACAATAGACAAACACAGAACAATTGAGTAGCTGTATGTAAGATTTTAGAGTTTATAAATTAAATGTCGCTGATTTGTTTCAAATAAATATACCACTTTATGTTTTAAACAGTTTGTTTTTGGAGTTTTCCTTTTGTAATATTGGTGAGCTTATAGCATTGAAAAGATCGAGGCTCACCCAAATATATAAATGAATATTTACAGGTAGGTGTAATCTATTTTGTACATATTCTGCTATTTTGCAACTAGACAGAATATTCAATTTTAATTATCAGGAGTCTGTTCAGCATCAACCTCCTAAAGTCAGAAGCCTCAGAAAGCAATTCCCAAAGTCATTGTTGCCCTCTGTCTCTCTCCTTTCTTCTTCTTCTTCTTTTCTTACGCTTCTTTTTCTTCTTTAGTATTAGCTATTATTTCCCTTTATCAATATCACTGAATGTTCATTTGGTTTTTAATCACTTGTATGTATTATACAGGGTGATTCAGGAAAAAACAGAGAAACTTTCCTTCTCATTGAAAGTGCAAAAAATTAAAATAGTATGTGCTATTGATGTTGTTTGAAATCGTCTATTATTTTCTCCACAGAAATCACGACACCAATTAGCTCAAAGGATTGGCAAATCTTATGTGGCATGCCAAAGTTAAAAATCATATCAAAGTTATAAAAGAGGGTAATTATTTTGAGCTGGAGGGTCCAGATACCTGACTTCTCTTGTTTTACACAAGCTCATTGATGTCAGGTATCATATTCGTTGTAATTATTTTAAGAATTGATTGGAAATGTTCATTCGTAAGTCTTGTGCGATGTTTGTTCTTATTTATTTTCATGGCGGAAAACATCTGCTCACATAAATAGGTGCTACCAAACATGCACAGAATGCGTGCTGCATGCTTTTTTAATTCCGGGTAGTTTTCCAAACTCTTGAAATATTGTGTATAAAATGTAAAAGCGTTAACCTCTTTAAAGTTTTCTTTCAAAATACTGTCCGATTGAAGATCTATCAACTCCATTTGCAAATGAACTGGTGCCTGTGAAGCTTCAAAATCGAACTTCCGTAGAGGAATCGAGTGAAGTCTAAAAGCTCTAAAAAACATGATTCTTCTTTCTGTGACACAATGCGATCCCGGGCCATATCTTTGACATGACTGTGCTAGTGCCTAATCGCGCTGCACAAGTATTAGTGACAGTTATGTTAAAGATGGCTGCCTTCACTGGACCAAGCGTGCGAGCTGTGTGTTTTGGTTTGAAGAATCGAAGTAGGCGACAACAGTTCAGCGTAATTTTCATACCAAGTACGTTAAAGATCCTCCTAGTAGGCCTACAATTTATGAGTCGCATAGATGTTTTGTAGAAACAGGGTGCTCAGTGAAACAAGAAATCCTCAGGTACATATGACGAAGTCGTTGAGCAAGTGCGACAAAGTTTTATCAACAGCTCTACGAAATCGACTCGGCGTGCATATCGTGAGTTGCAAGTCCCACATACGACGGTTTGGCGTGTGTTGAGAAAACGTTTACATTTGAAACCGTACCAATATTCACTTTTACAAGCAATTAATGACACTGATAAGATTGCCCGTTAGAAATTCTGTGTGGATATGTTAAATCGAGTGGATGATGATGAACATTTCTTGGACAACATAATGTTTTCTGACGAGTCAACTTTTCACTTAAGTGGCAAGGTTAACACACGTAACTGTAGGATTTAGAGCAGAGAAAATACACATGAAACATTGCAACATGTTCGTGATGAATATGCCCTAAACTGAACTTTTTTTATGCGTTGAGCAAGAGGAAAATGTACGGCCTCTTTTCTTTCCAAGAGAGAACCATCATTGGGATAGTGTACCTTGATATGTTGCAACAATGTTTGATACCACATTGTAATTTGATACCACATTGATCGATGAGGATGACCGAGAACGAAATGTTTACTTCATGCAAGATGGCGCAACACCACACTATATGACGACGTCTGGGATTTTCTCAATGACCGCTTTCCTGGTCAATGGATTGGCCGTGCTGCACCAATTGCATGCCCCCCGTTCCCCAGACCTGACACCGCTAGACTTTTTCTTCTGGGGTTTCATAAAAGATATGGTGTACGTACCTCCTTTGCCGGCCACTCTACCTGAACTTAGGGCAAGAATTTACACTGCCACTGAGCAAGTTACTCCTGAAATGCTAGTACGAGTCTGGGAAGAAATAGACTACCGATGGGATGTCTGCAGGATAACCAACAGAAGCCACAGAGAACATCTTTAGTTTAAGGTAAAAAAACTTGAAGTGTTTTCCTTTAAAACAACACCAAAATCAGCTCTGTACCTTGTTTAATTAAATTTATATGAATTTTCAAAGTTGTAAAGTCCTTTTTGAAACACCCTGTATATTGTCTTGCTAGTTTGAAAACTGAAAATTTGTGAAATAGCACAAAGTGTAAAACAAAACAAGTTGAATTAAGTTTAGCAGAAAGAGAATGGGATATGTTTATTTCAGTTTAGAGTTTCATCAATTACCACTACAAGAAACTTTGAAGAGTCTGTATTTCCAATAGTTTCTGAAAAGGGGAAGGAATTTTTTTTTGAAACTTTTTGGAACTAATATTAATTAATTGGGTTTTACCTGAGTTTAATTTCAGACCATTTAAAGAAAACCAATTTTTACCATTATTAATGCTGATGAATGTTTCTCTAAATGTAGAATATTTTCAAAAAATAGTTACAGTGGTAATATCTGCAAACAGTACAGCTTTTGTTTTCATAAGATTATAAAGCAAATCATTTATATACAGTAGATAAAAAACAATAGGAGACCCAATATTGACCCCCTGGGAAACTCCTCATGAGTTAATTTCGTTGGATGAACAATAGGAGTCCTTTTATAGAGATAAATAAGCTATTTTTTATTTTCAAACTCTTGATGATCGATCAATGGTTTTCAAGATTTGTTGAATTCCATTTGCAAACATCGATCAAAGAAGCTCAGCTCCAACAAAAGAAGTCGTGACTGCATAAAAAGTTGGCTTATGTTACACTTTCTAAAAGGTTCAGTTTGACTACTTAATTGATATTGACAACTGGTCACACTTATATGTGTGCCCTCCCATGACCTCAACCACTCAATCTTAGGTAACCAATGATTTCATTGCACACATTACTAATCCTACGCTTATTTAAAGAATGTTGTCATTTGAAAGTTAATGATAGTTATGTCTGTGAAACCTTGTATAAAGCCAGTGGGCAATTTAGTCAATATGACAGCATTGCTTTTAAACTTATGTTTGCTATAAACATACTTTCGCTTTGTAGATAGTCATTAGAAGTTATAAAATTGCATCACTTAAAGGGTCAACCTATTTCTTGAGATTGTTTATATGTGGAAAGCAATCTATGATTTAGATGTTCAAACATACTATTAGTGCATTGGTACTATAGAAATCTCAGGGATTATTGTAATCTTTCTACAATGTCAACATCCTATTGATTCATCAGTTCAGATGGTGAAAAGGCTCTTATTAAGAACATTATTTTATTTTGTAGTTTGGTTTATTGGGATAGGAGAAAGTATAAACAATGTCCACTTATCTAAAATCTACAAAATATGCACATCTACAACAACAAATATGTTGTGAATAAAATTTTCTGTTCATGTTGTCCCTGCTAAAATTATTGTAAAAAAGCCGCTCAGCGTTATACCGAAGAGCAAATCAGAGAATATACAAAAACCAAAATAGGCTGACACATAGAAAAACAAAGAAGAAAAACAGTAGGACATTTCCAATTGAACAATGGACATGACTGCCTGGCAGTTCATTTCTACATTATCAACATTTTACCCTCAGCTATCTGTACAACTCAACACTCTCAAGAGCTTATTATACTGAGTACAGGTGTGGCATTTCTGATGGATCCTAGCTGGAGCAACACTTTTTTTCATGTGGTCTTGGGTTAGAACTCTCTCTTTCATTTTCCCTATCAGTTCTCTCTTGACCATCTCTGGTTCTTTTCTGACCTTGACCCTATTAGAATATTCGAGAGTCTTTATTTTAGGTTATATTCTTATTTTTTTATATAAGCTGATAATGACCAAGTGGAACACAATGGTCAACCCAACACGTGAATAAAGACCACCTTCTTCATTGTAGAAAACTGCCCCAAAGAACACGACTTCATAGAACTTGGGTTAGATATGAGAAAGCTAATCTAGAATGATGTCCACAATGGCTGTCGATTGGAAATTATTAGTTTTTTAATTTAATTTTCTACTTTAGCAAGTCAATAACTATTTTAGTATTAGTTAGATTAGTGGACAGTAATACTTAAATTATATATTAAAATGGAGTATTTTTAATTATTCAACTTGTGTTCCATTTTTGTACTTATTAAATAATGTTTAATATGGTTATTACATTTAGAAAACATTATAAATTTTTGTTGCAGGAAAAAAGGATGGTAGTGTTTGTTGAACAGTCTGTGATGGATGACACACTGCTCTTGAACAATGTTGATTTCAACACGATGAAGGACAAGTTGATGACATTCCGAGATGGCAAAGACGATCTTACAGATAAAATAGACTTTATTATATGTTTAGGAGGTGATGGTACACTTCTCTATGCAAGTCTCTTATTTCAGGTAAGGTTACTGTATGTAAATAGTTATACATTTGTTTATTTACTAATTTTGTTTAATTAATTATTATGAGGACAGTGGATCTGGTGATCCAGGAGGGCCATTTGAAAAATTTGAAACTAAAAAACAGGAACACATACAAATTTAACATGGAATATTTCTTTTTCTAAGAAAATTATATTTGGTATACTACATTCTCAAATCAAACAGTTGATAACAAAGAAAAAAGCATTTCAAATTGAATACAGATAGAATAACACAATAGCTCTAACACAATAACACAATAACTGGCGTTGAAACTCTAAATACTGGCAACTATAGAAGAAAGATATCCAATAGCAGATTGGTTACACATTTATATAGATAGATCAGGAAATGTTGTAGCAGGAGTGTATTCTATACTTTTCTCGCTACATAGCAGTTATACAAAACAAATTTTGATGTAGAAATAGAAGCTATACTTTTTTTCGTTGAACACTTTACAGCTCTATTAATTTTAAGAAGTTATCCTGTACTCCAAATCAGCAATACAATCTATAATTTCAAACATCAATAGAACATCAAAAGTAATTCAGGACAAGAAAAGTGATAAGAATACTGGAGAATTTGGAAGAGAAAACATATCTACAGTGGATACCCTCTCACCTTTTTGGGAACGATGCAGCAGACACCTTAATTAAGAAAGAAACCAATCATGACTCAGATTAACTAAACACTATCAAGATTAATCAAATTGAAGAGAGTATATATAAAAAAGTTACATACTACAAACATGAGACAAAAGGTGGACAGATATTGGAAGTGCTTGGATGAACAACCGCCAAAAACCAAGGAAAGTAGTGGTTGCTCTTTCTATGTTGAATATAGGGTATGACTGCCTGGCTGCAGACCTTTACAAAATACATATTTTCGAGAAGGAAGAATGTACATTGTGTTACCAACAGGGCTCAAGAATTTATCGTGAACACCTGTGTTGTATAAAACTTTCTAAAAATTTACAAGAAACCAACAATTACAATGGTTTTTATTTAGGAGCAAAATTAGTTAATGAATCCCATTAGTAGACCACTTGGAAAACAACAACAGTTGGAAAATAATGTCGACAAATACTACTAGGAAATACTTCGTGGTACTACTGTGTCACATAAAAGAATGGAAAAAGAATACCGAAGCAAATATACAAATTGGATACCAGACATGAGAGGTGAAGGAATGTTATGAACTTGCTGAAAATAAGAAGTATAGATAAGTAGTGATAGCGAGAAGAGGTTTTGAGGAAAACAATAGAAAATGATGCTAAGAAAGTGACAAACAGCAAGAGAATTTGTATTGTTAATTACTTTACATAATGTGTATAGAACTAATGAAGATGAGGAAGTACCTTAACATATATAGAAAAATCCAACTCCAGCAGGTAGTTTTTGTAGGCATTTAAAAATAAAGTGGTTACAAAAGTTATCATTAAAAAACTAAAAGAATGATAGTGGAGCAGTATAAAAGGCATAAATTTTTAAATCAGCTCTATTAGTTGAGTCAAATTTTGTCAAAAAAACTAAAATAAACTGTGACTGTTGTTTATAAAAAACTCGATTTTAAACAAGTATGATTTACACTTAGTTTATACTTACAAATAAAGTAAGTTTACGCTTACTTTATATCACAAATAAAGTAAGCTTAGACTCTATTTAATTTACAAATATTTGTTCAAAATTAGTTTTTATATATTCGACAGTGTCCTAGGTTTATTCTTTTTTCTTTTCACTGATAAACCATCAAAGTAACATTAATTGGGAATTAAAATCAATTCTTTTTGTTTAATTAATATTTGATTTTGTAGATGGGAATGCGAGAAAGTTTCTGCAATGGTTTTGCACCATTTATTATCTTTTTGATTGTTTTTACATTCAAATGAATGTAACATAACAGTTAAAACCCTCAATCTTTTTATTGATATTTGGTTACATTTATTCTGTCTTAATTTTTTGTTGTTGTAATTTACTTGTTTTAAAACAAAATGCAGTCGTTGTTGTATTGACCTTTGTAGCACATACAGAGGAGGCAGGAGTAGTCCAGCTTACTGTCTCCCACCACTACCATTGAAAATGTTTACTATTATTATAGAGGAAGTAGCATGCCACAGGCAATCAGTTTTAATTATTATATGTGATGTTCTGCAATTAAGTTCATTTACGATTAAAGAGAAGGTTATTGTCCCTTAGAAAAGAAACGGTTAACCCAAAATTAACATCGGCATCAGGCAAGCCTCTTTGTTACACACACAATGTTATGTGCTTAAAGTAACAGAATGTTTAAAGAGATGCACGATAAACATAACCTAGAAATAAATAACACATGAAGCTTCAAAACTGGAGTATAGCAAACTCTTGTGAAATTAACTCTTGTGTGAAGGGGCTTTGGCAAGAATGACAAGAAGACAACTATACTCCACTGCACGAAATCGGGCGGGTGGCTGAAAATGCAGTGTTGCCACATGGCTCGTGAAACGGGTCAGAACAGCCCGTATTTTGTACTAGCTTACAAGTTTCATTTACAAGAAAATTATAGACTGAGTGCTTAATATGATTGTTACTTTTAAATAATTTCGATTGTAGAAGCCAATCGCAAAGGTAAATTTTACGTATTAAATTTATATAAACAATGGTAAATAATGTGTCACCAAGATTACAGGGGCGGTTGAACCTGTTATGTTAAGGTTTACAGGAACCTGCTGTATGAATGATAATTCAATCAATTATCACACCCGAGTTCGTTTCATGAAGCGTTTAATTGAGAGAAATATTTATTATTCTAACATTATAATTGGTGGAAATCGGATAATATTGTTGAGAGTATTCGAATCGAAAATCAGAATTCGGAAACTCCTTTGTCATAAAATTCAAGCACTGTTCGCCTAACAACATCACAGTTAAAATCGTCTAGTTCAGTGAATTTTTTATTTTGTTTGTAAGTTTTCCTCAGTGATCTATAAAACTGTTTATTAGGCGGAGAGTTCTTATCTTCAGACACACACCTTTGAACTGATCTCAAGCTAACACCAGTCATCATTGACGCTACCATCTGACTGTCTTTAAAATTTACACTTTTTAAAAACTCCGGATCTGCTAGTTTTTTAACAAACTTATAAACGTTGACAATAACTCCTTTCGTTTGGCTTTGAATGTCATTCTTACACAAACTTTTAAGTCGGCGTTGTTTTACAGGAGTTCGCAGAAGACAGTCCATATTTGACATTTTTTATAAATAAACAAAAATAATGAAATATGTCCAGAAGTTAACAGTTCATAACACTTAAAAATATAATTTACATATTACCGCTATATATACACTGTACGATTTAAAATTTATACACTATTAAATATTACACAAAAATAAAAATACTTTAAAAACAATTACGGAAACTTATAGCGAATGTACTGAGCAGCGACAAGCACGGACAGGCAATAGTCTGACGAGTAATGATCTGACGCTCGAACTAGGCAACACTGGACGCTCAAGGTAGTCAATTAGTGCGTAGGGGTAAGCGACTTTCGACCATCCCTCGCTAGGCCGGTTCCATATGTGACAACAGCGCTAAACAAGCCACCCACCCGATTTCGTGCAGTGGACTATAATGTTTTCAACACCAACTGTGAAGAGAAATAAACTACAGAATTCCATGTTGATAAAATATGTGTGGTACAAAGAGTATTCCACATCTTTTCCGTTATATGTGCTACATTAGAAGAAATTATGATAAAACATTTTGATTTAGGTACTCTCTGTGTTAAAGTTTAAATGGAAGAGATGCCAGTGGTGGGGTGGGGGAGAGGGATGATCCATCTATCTACTGGCTTTTTCTACCACTACTTACAGAATCTTGTTTTCTAAACAAAGACCTGTATGCCTCCAGACATTGTTATTACCAAGAAATATTTTATTTTGGTGTAAGCTTTACCCTGTGTTTACACAAAGTTGATTAACAAACCTTCCCTCCCTATAGCTGATTTTAAACTTCATTAAATTAAATTTGGTGTAAAAATAATTAGATTAAAAATTTATTACCGTAATTTATCTTTTCCAAATGTTGGCTATCACTGATACAGTTTGTGATAAGATTCTAAACTGTAATTATTGTCTATATTATTATTTTTTTATTTTTCAGCAATCTGTTCCTCCAGTCATGGCATTCCACTTAGGCTCTCTCGGATTTCTCACTCCATTTGAGTTTGACAACTTCCAGGAACAAGTAACAAATGTTTTGGAAGGTAAATTAGTTCTTACTTGAAGGGTTAATAACATGAATAACATTATATTTGTAAATATCACTCACCATATTGTTTTAATTTTATATTTGTACAAATTCTTGTACATCCTAAATTTCTCGACTTTTAGTATCTAGACTTAGATTATGTTCTCATTTATTGTTTAATTTTGAGGATAGGATTTTTACTCAATTTTCAATATTTTTAAAATTATTACTGTTTGTGAATAAATTTATAAAAATGGTTCCAAAATAGCTTTCTTTTTTTACATATATAAACAGTAAACATGTCTATAACAATGTGTATTAAAAATTTATTTAGTGTACAGTTTGACGAGGAAACCCTAGTTCGTGAAGTGGCTTAGGCTCTTGCCTTGTGTAAAAGAAGTTGTAGGTTTGATCCCCATGGTAGCTTTATATAATTTATAAAGATAATAATAACCAAAATAGTTCTTCGCCTTAAAACTCTACAAATGTATATATATATATTATACAAAACATGGACAAACTTTTCTCATTCACCTATCCTCAAAACCAAATAAAAACTAATCATCACCAAAAATTTCAATTTGGAAGTTGTTAAATGTAAAAAAATGGGGGGGGGGATGAGGACTCTGTCTTTGTAAAAATATTTATATTTTAAATGTGGGCCTAAACTTGCATTGCTTGTAGCATAAACATGTCCTCAGTCAATGTAAATCTTATTTGATTAAAATCAAGCTTTTAGTGACACCATTAAAGGTAATATTTTTTACTTGCGATTTTGCAATTTGAGATTTTTTATAAAATATCGGATTTCTATAAAATTTGAACGAATCAGTAGAGCCAATTTTGAAAAATTATGTATTTTATAACTGTCCTATGGTCGATTTTTTTGGTCAACACCAGAGAGTTGTTTACCGATAACACACATCCGGCATTTACGAATTCAATATGTTATGTTTGTGTACTTACAGGCTACACTTGAGCATAATTCGATCAGAATTGAATTTTCTGTTTTTCTTATTTTGTACACTCAAATTTTGAGTTATAGGCCTAATTAAGAAAAACATCTCGAGATATAGCCCAAAATATGCCTTTATACCAAATTTGATTATAATCATTGGCACATACAACAGAAGCATAACAAACAGATATCATTCCAAAAACTAATTTTGTGGACTCTGTGGACCTCAAAATAGATATATCCACAAAAAACTTACATCGATTTTTCAACCATCACATAACTTTCTCTATACTAAGTATGCAAAGTTGATTTGTGTTTTGTTTAATCTCTGTTGGCTAAATTATTGTGCATTGTTTTGTTATTACACTTTTAATGTGTATTTTATCAAATGTGACTGTGGGGATATAAATTATGGTTTGCCCAAGGTTGAAATAAATTAAATGAATTGAAATTATAAAATACTGCACCTTAATAAATTAAGGATGTTTCTTTAAATCTTAGAGAGAAAAGCTGATAAACTATTAATTCAAACTTTAAAGGTTGATGATTCAAACATGAAACATATGCTTTGTATCACAGTTTAAAATTAAATATGTGTTGGTGTTTTGATGTACAAATTATTTCCCATTGCAAGAGTCGGCCACAAATGTATTATTGCCAGCATTATTATTCTGATTTTACGATTATATGATTTTATTATTATTATAGTTATTAATCCCAAATTGAACTAAGTAAAATTTACTTTAATAATTCTAAGACTTTATATACATTTATTTGTTTATGAATTTTTTATTATTATTTCAAAATTAAAATTTTGGGAATAAATTAATAAACAAAAATTTAGTCTGATCTGACTGGCGTCTCAATCGGACTTTTGTCTTTAAATAAAACTGAGCCTTCCACTCATTCGTAACACTAAAGATGGAGAGTGAATATTTCTTTTAATGTTTATGAATCTTTTTATTTCAAGTAAAAAATGCCTGAATAGGAGATAATCGTAAAATCACATTAGATATGAAAGCAGATCAGTAATATGTATTATACAGGCTGTTTCATGATCAGTCTGTCAAACTTTATTATATGGTGATTCTGGACATCAAAATATAGAAAGAAGTTAAAACAGGTTTGTTTTGCAAGATCTTTTATACTATTAGTTTTCAGTATACCATAAAATCTTATAACTTTTCATTAAAACCAGTTCAAAATAACATTTATTAAAAACTTTTGTCGTCAAATATCTGAAGAGCCATTGATCTTATAAAACATTCACAAGATACAAACTATTTAACCCTTTTAATCCTGAATAAGGTGATATTTTTTTATTTTTTGTATGTTGAAAAATAGTAGAACTTTAGGTAAAAATACTAATTCTTTGTAATTTGCTAGAACAGACAGGTGCTTTTATTGGTCATCTTGTACTCCATAGTCAACTTAATAATTATTTTAATCAAGTTTTTAACAGGTTTTTCACTAATATCTCTTCTATTCTTCAACATACAAATAAAATAAAAATATAAAATAATAAGGATATTGGTTTTGTTTAGCATTAAAAGGGCTATATATTTTGTATTTTGTTCATATTGTGTAAAATCACCAATGTTGGGAATATTTAGCATATAACATTTTTAATGAAAACCATTTAAAAAAAGTTAAGTGAAAAATTATCATATTTTGTAGTACACTTTACAAAATATGCGTTTATACAAAATGTGTTGTATCAATATCTCTATTTCCTCTGGAGTTAAATCTTATTATTTGTAAAAGGCAAATGGATTTACAGACAGATAAAATAATTATTTTTAGGTAAATAGTTATAGCAACTTTATTCTTTAATTTAATGTCCAGATTCATTTCCCAAAGTACAGACTAATCGTGAATTAACATTAATATAATCCATAAAAATATTTTAATTATAAAATATTTTAATTAGTAAAATATATTATAATTATTTTCCAATGTTCATTGTTCTTATAATTTTTATATTTTATTTAATATTATGTAAAATAATCAACAGTAATATATTAAGCTAAATGTAATTTTGTCTTTTATATAAAAATAAAACTATTTTTCTTCATCTTTTAAATTCTTTTTACCATCTTTATACATTTTTCAAGTATTTATTTTGTAGGACATGCTGCACTCACCCTACGAAGTAGATTAAGATGTATCATAATGAGAAAGAATGAAGAACTAACAAAATCATCGAAACCTCCGACAAATCTTTTGGTTCTTAATGAAGTCGTTATCGACAGAGGGCCATCACCATACCTCTCAAACATTGATCTCTTTCTTGATGGAAAACATATTACATCAGTTCAAGGAGATGGTAAGTATTTTAAAAGATATGCTGTAGAAAACTATAAATTGAATTATGAAATATCAATGTTTTTGTCTTAGTTGATTACCTAATAGAAGACTTAAAACTACTTGGTGAGTTCGTTAAGTCTATTAATAAATGGTTCAAAAACATTACACTCACCCATCTCCAAGACAAAAAAAAAACAACTAAAACTATTCATTCTGTAATTGTTAGTGTAAAAGTGAAAATAAACCATGGACACCATCTTTAAAAAAATATTTATATGTTTAAATAAGGCCTAAATTTGCTTTGGTTGGGCCATATACAGGTCCTTAGCTCATCATAGCTTTTAACGATGATGGTCATGGTTAATTTTTGTATTTTGCAACTTATTTCTGAACTGTAATATTATTTATTTGTGTACAGGAGTTTGAACATTAATCTTCACATTTCACTCAAATTTGAACGAAATTGGAAAAGTAATTTTTTTCTAATTACATATTTTATAACAGCCCCATTGCTGACTTTTGAATGAATAATTTCACGGAGATTGCAACCAATAACTTTGGATAAATACTCCTGAATAAATAGGGTATTATTTCAGAATCCTCTGATGATGGTAACTGGTACTGAAAAGTATATCAGGGAACTATAATAACGTAAGGCAAATATATATTTTATTTTATTGTGTTTGTGTTATTGTACCAAACTTGTGGTAGGGGTTTCAGTGTTTTATATTGTTCACATTCACCACAGTGCTCATTGAACCATTGAACATCTATTAAAATATTGTTCAAGCCAATTTTTAGAAAATCATAATGGTTTGTATGTTTTTTTTCTTATGATAACTCTCCAAAAAATTGGTCCATGAATTTGGACTGTAGATCACTGCACATATGACAGACAGACATAAAAACCATTTTTTGGTCCTCAGGGAACCTATGAAGGGATATATTGACAATCAGAATATA
The DNA here is from genome assembly GCA_963513935.1 of Aphrophora alni. Taxonomy (NCBI): domain Eukaryota; kingdom Metazoa; phylum Arthropoda; class Insecta; order Hemiptera; family Aphrophoridae; genus Aphrophora; species Aphrophora alni. Next base: position 41,206,089 of record OY740767.1, read on the forward strand.
AAAACTCGACATCTTTTTTTAGATCCATCACATAATTTTCTCTATACAAGGTATATGTGAAAAGGTAAAAAATAATGATAATCTATTTTAAAACAATTTTATTATTAAAAGAAAGCCCATACCTCAAACTCCCTTTTAACATATTTTTTACTGTTAAGACAATTATACTATGGAACCAAATTTCTGAATATCCTCTCTATACTCTATAACAATGCTGCTTGAGAATATAGTCAATAATACAATATATGTCATCAAACTCCTTCAAATGAAGGTCAAATGATGCTAGGTTTGTGTTGTAGACCAAATGATTAATTTCTTCCAAGGAAAATGATGTGATTAGCTTTGAGTATAGCAACATTATTGTGAAGCAACATAACACTGTTATTGGAAGCATGCTTCACATTTGTTTTGGATTACACTACGAAATTCCTTTAAGGATTCACAATAAGATAACAACTTTTCTCTGTTTGAAGTTATTTGTTAATGATGGAAGTTCAATTTTATTACTAAACATTTTTCGGACATTTGAAATCATTTGTGTGTTAAAAATTCAAAACATGTCGTTTCAGGAATAAGAATCAATTCCCATTATCAAGTGACTAAAAACTAAAGAAACATGAAACTAGAAACTAAGCCAACGTGAGAAGTAAAATTAAATAAGATATTAAGGTTGGTGGTATTCTTATTTAATTTTACTTCTCATATAGGCTTAGTTTCTAGTTTCATGTTTCTTTAGTATTTAGTCACTTTATAACGGGAATTGATTCTTATTCCCGAAACGTCGTGTTTTGAATTTTTAACACACAAATGATGGCAAATGTCCGAAAAATGTATAATAATTAAAAAAAAAAGATAACAACATTGTATCACATGGCTTGAAATAAACAAGCAAGACTTCTTTACGTATTCTAAAAAATTGTGCACATAATTTTTTGTGGTGGCAATTGCGTGATTTTTTCTTTTTCAAAAAATGTGATGTCATGGATTGTTGTTTGGATTCTGATGTAATATGAGACACCCAGATCAGGCTAATAATTAGTAATATCAGTGATGATATGGCTTAAAACCATCATCTTCATCCTCTGTATCATATAAAAAAAAAGATAAGAGCACTGCCAATTTGCTTGTTTGTTGTGTCTCATTGTAAGTATTTTTTGCAAAAAAAACCAAAGCAAATTGTTTTCAAACTACCAATTCATACTTATAAAATATAACTTCATTTATTAAAATGCATTTTCTAACAATACAATTTACTAAGACAAAAGATTCATCTAGCACAAGTATTAGAGGTTGACAAATCGCTACCACCTGATATTAAGTTTCATACAAAATTAAAATGATAAATCACGTCAACTTCAGATAATGGGAGTATTTTGCCTCATCAGTTAATTACCATCATTGAAGTGTAAAGAGTTCATTTATTATTTCACTGGTTCCGTCTCCCTACTGACCCATATGTCTTTATTAATAGTGTTGTTATAAATCAACTAATTTTAAAAAAATTGTGAATATATTTCAGGTTTAATAGTATCAACGCCAACAGGTAGCACAGCATATGCCGTCGCTGCAGGTGCTTCCATGATTCACCCAAGTGTACCTGCTATCATGGTAACACCAATTTGTCCACATTCTTTGTCCTTTAGGCCTATTGTGGTTCCTGCAGGAGTTGAACTCAAAGTAAGTACAAAATATAGAAAATTTTATGATCATAAATAAATTTTACTCTTATTTAAGTACATTTATTTTCTATTTAATAAAAGAGCACTGACACTTAGAAATCTATAGTTTTTACATAATTATTGCTATATCAGATAATTTTAAGTCCATCTGGCAAATATTAAAAAGTAAACGTTTTGTCACAGTTTGTAAAGGTAAAACAATTTTAGTAAAATAACATTAACTTTGTGATTGAAACTTTTGCTCTGGTTAAATAATTTTACATAAATCTTCGTATGTAAAGATGCTTAGAAGATGATATTCATTCATAGAAGTCTATATTCATGGTTATAACTAAAATCTTTTTGCAAGTTTTATCTATCAAATATAATTTGGAATTCTAATTTTCTTATAGTTACCAACTTCATCTAGTTAGTTTTTAAAGAAATTTAATACTTCATAAAGATGACTGAAATGTTCAACAATAAGCTTAAACAATTTATTATTATTTTATTCATTAAAAGTCATGTTACACAGTGTTGTCTGGGTTTGAATAATGGTGTAGTAGTTGAACATGTTTTGAATTAGTTTTAATAAAGTCTTTAAACAGCTGACCCAACTGGTACATGTCAGTAGAGATTGACGTTGTGAAACAATTACTTTTTTTATTATTAACATTTTAAATATTTATAATTTATTGTTTCGGTCGAACACAAATCTAATGAAATAATATTAAACTGAATCTGTTTTAAAATAAAGATCTTGTAATGTTTTAAAATATAAACTAGTGTTTTAATGTAAGCCTAGACTAATTGATTAACGAATCTATAATTATTTAATTGTTGACTTCCCCAGTGGTGCCTCCTTGTAATCTTTTTGACATATACAACAATTTTAAAACATTGATTTCATATGAATTTTTGAGAAATAATCAGTCAAATAGTGGATTTTGTACTTCATTATAGTAATAATCAATTATCAAAATTAAGGCACATCTTAATACAACCATTTTCAGGCAGAAAACAAACTTACAAAGCTCTTCAAAGTTTAGCATCTTTCCTCCTCCAAAATTATTTTAAATTTATCATTAAACATTGCAGTTATCAGTTAGAGAGACTGACTTAAGTTTTGTTTTGAAATATTTGTGACTTAAAAATTTAACTTTAGTACTGGCATCTTCATTTCTCTTAATTGCCAAGCATTTTTTGGGGTAACATTTAATCTTTTCCCCCTAAACTGTAACAAGTTTACCTACATAAACCAAACTTATTACATCTCATTTTCTTTAAGAAAGAATATAGATTAAATCTAAACAATAATTAAAATCATGATTTATCAGGAAAGTTTTGAAAAAAAATTACCCATTTTTAATGCAAAAAAAAATCTCTCCATGTTTTGGTGTATCTAAAAAAACACTAAAAAATTTAATAAATCCAGAATATTCAATAGAACCAATTGTTTAGCCTCTTTTTGGAAATGTAAAATTTCACAAGTTATTTACAAGGATGGATTTTTATTTGACAAAGTATCGAAAGTTTGTAAACAATGCCAAAAAGTTTTTTTTATGAATGGAAAAAATATTCAAAATTATAACAATGTTATATCTCATTTTATTTAAAATAGTATCTATAATAATAAAAATAGTATTATATGTACAAAAAGTCACTGTTTATCTGCCATTTTCACACAAAAATAAAGTGAACTAGATTAAAACTACACATAAGGACAAGGGACACCCATCTAGGTTTTTTAGAGGTGAGGCTGAGTAAAAGGGGAGTTTTTAGAGCACCTGAACATGATTTTTATCAAATTGTTTTTTGTTTCTAGAACTATTATTTTTTAATATTGGTGAAAAATTAAAGTACGATAGTTTTACATGTTTAAATAGTTTACAAGCAACAATTTCACTGGAGGAAAAAATATAGTGTCTGGAAGGATTATGTTTAGCCATAACTTTTTCCCATGCTCTGGCTTCTGCTTCTAAGTTGTCAACAACATAGAATGCTGCCAATGCTTGAATTGTTTCAATATAATCCTCTCTCAAATGTCCTCAATTCTTTAAGATATTTGTGAATTCTTCTCTCGATTCCTTTCTGTGTTTTTCAAAAATTGTTTTAAAATCATTTTTCACATGCCTGTGTACAGAATATAAATCAATATATTTCGCCTGCAACTTTTGTACAACTTGTTCAAGGTACGATGAAAACCTTGACATTATCTTCAATAACACATAAACATTACCGAAGAAGTCCCACTATTCAACTGGGAAGCATGAGAAGGACTGTCTTGATTTATATCAATATCAGATCAAAGTGTACATATTTCTCCTTGATAGCAATGAAATTGCTTGAAATAAATTAAACGACTTTTACTTTTCAAACCATTTGGTCTTGCAAAGTAAAGGAATGTTAGGCACCTTTTTTATGCACAAAGTATTTTCTCTGAAAAATCTGATTACTGTTCCAATCAAACCCCAAACCTATTAGTTTTGACATGTCCAGGCCTAAGTTATTTGTGAATTGTAAAATAGCTGTTGCAATACTTTCAGAATTCAGCACATACAGTTTGGCAAAGCCAAGAAATTCGTCTTTTATTTTTCAGCCCTCAGCACTATCCTCCAAGACATACCAAGTGACAGCTGTTCTTTGCCACTAATATCAGTAAGCATTGAAAAGCCGTCATAGTTATTGGCCTCATTTACAATAGTTTCTTGAATTATTGTTCTACAAATATGTATTATTAAATTATTAAATGTATTTTGAACTAATAGTTATTTAAAAACAGAAAGAAATTAACCAGATCACATAAACAATATAAATTGCACAGAAAAATTATTTCCAGGGCAACACAATGCATAAGACAAACTACAAACTACAGTTGACTTTGTAAACAAAACCATTCAATGTTAAGCAAATATCATTAATTGTATATTCGGTTAACATTAGATTGTTTTGTTTTGAGCTTTTCTCTATCAAATTGTACTGCAATAATTAGAAATGACGAAGTTTTTTTCGAGATGACACCCAGAATAAACAATAGTTATGAATGACTATTGTCGATTACCATCTAAGCAACCGCTTATGATCGACAAATCTCAGCATTTCACAGCTCTAGGATTAAGACTTTGAACCCAAATAGACAGAAAACAAAATTACAAAGCTCTTCAAATTCTAATAAAGAGTCTCGCCTGCTTCTCAACTATTTTGAATTCAACACTAAAAAATGTAATTTATTAATTATGTAACTTACTTTCAATGATGACAGACTAACATTTTGTTTTGCAATATGTGTGGTCTAGAAATTTAACAAAGTAGATTGAAGTAAATTCTTCTTAAGTGATTGCAAATTTAGTGGATTTTCGATGTTCTTTCGATAACTGAAATATTGATTTAATTAAATTTTAAGAAAATTTAGATATCAATTTAATTTTAAGGATCTGATGGTTTTGTGAGTGTTCAAATTATATATTACAAAATATAACAGAATTATCTTTTACATTTTATCTATACTATACATTTTCCAAAGTCTATTGGCCTTAAACTAACAATGTCACACCCTAAACTAAGTGTGAGTGTGTTAAGTAATTTATATTTATTTCAATAAAAATTATATAAAATCTGAGAGATAAGTGTCTAATGATTATAGATTTCCATATCACCTGAGAGTCGGAACACAGCGTGGGTGTCATTCGATGGACGCAACAGACAGGAGCTGTTTCATGGAGACAGGTACGCTGTCTCTCTACGTCCTTCGCTCACCAGCATGTCCTGCTTTCTTTGGTTCTGCATCTTTAATTTTGTTTTGTTTTTAGCTGGCATGAGAATATATAAACTAGCTTCACATTGTTTTGTTTCTAGTTTTGTCAGATAATGAGTGTAGATCCAGTCATGCAGTGTGCCTGTAGTCTGGCAAGGAAGCTGAATGTTTATTTGTGAAAATGGTTTTAAAAAGTGATACCAGATTGATTATATGTAACAAAAAACTCCTTTTTAATAAAATGATTGGAATATACATATAATAATTACAAGTAAATTATGTTACAAATTAAAATTAATTTTAAAGATAGATAGGTAGATTTGTATTGTTTATTGGGCTAAAATCATTTAAGTACCATTCCTTTATATATAGGCTATATATATATATATATATATATATATATATATATATATATGTATGCTTTATAAGTATACACGATGCATTTCCAGATAATTTTGTACACATAGAATTAAGATAACCTAAAAACCAGCATTTGAAATGGTTTTTGAAAATCATTTGAATTTAAGATTTGTTATGGTTACGAAAAATTGAGATATATTTCTATGTGAGGTAAATGGGCAGTAAAATTTTGGCAATGAATATTGTTTAGTTATCAGAAAAATGTAAGGACAGATTGTAGGGCTATAAAATGGCTTGTACAAGTGCCAGGATAAATATGAGTTAACATTTAACTAAATGTAATGTAGTGATACTTTCAAAATTGATATTTATTTTCTAATATTTGATTTGATTTTGTTTTCCTTGTTTAATGGTAAAAAAGCTTTCGGTCATCACCCCCTTATAAAAAATAGAAGAATGTTTATAGGATATTAATTGATAAACATTTGAATTAATTGAATAGTTGGGTTTTGGAAGGAATAAATTTTTCAATAATTTTTTCTTTAATGGTTGATGAATGTCATACTTTACCATCTATCTTGATAAGAAATAATAGATTTTTTTTTTGTGAAGTTAGGATGCCGATAAGTTTTTGTTAAAAACATAATATGTTTAGAAATTATTGTGTGTAGCCTAAATAATTATTGCATTTTATTTTTATTTAAGAAATATATTATAAGGGAGTACACTGGTTTATTTAGTAGACAGTTTTACATTTCACATAATTTTTTTTTTTTTTTTTTTTTTTTTTTTTTTTAATAGTATAAAGTCATTAATTTTAAATTATGTATATATTTTGGTTTATAGAACTGAGTTTTCCAAGACAACCTATTTGCTTCTTTGTCATCGTAGGTGATGACACATCTGTTTTTAAATTTTTTTAATATTTATTTCTTCACAATTCTTTTTATTTATCTCTTGGTATGAACCATATTTTTATAGGTACCTATTATTTTTGCACATCACAGTTTTTTTTTCTATATATTAAATTTGGATATAAGTCGTATAAAAATATTTGTTTAATGTACTTTTATTTTCCATGTGCTGGCGCTGTACGTGTTTTCAAAGTCCTTACTAAACCATTATGAAGAGAACATTTTACACTTTTTTTACTGTTCTTTAAAAATGTAACATATTACTACATTTCTGTCACTATAACATTATGCCTAATTGACAATATACTTTGAAGATTAATTCTTCTATTAAAAATGTTTTTATCCTTTTTCTATACATAAATAAGGCTCTCCATACCATACACTTAGCATATCTTTATAGACCTTCATATAAAGCAATATGATTCATTTCAGCACTCCATATTTTTAGTAGCATGTCTATACATAAAACTGCAGCGAAGAATATTCATAACAACACCCAAGCTTCACCTCGTCAGACATACAACCTTTGCAATCTCTTGGTATATACAGTACTATTAGATTTGTACTCTTGTTTTACAATTTATACACAAACAAATTCATAACCTAACCTTTGTTTAATTTCACTTCCCAGTTTATTTACGTACAGTGTTCAATTTACCCATGTTTTCATGTGTATTAATATTTTGCTTTTGAATGATTGGGTCGATCAATATTGCCCATAGGCTATTCAAAGGCATTCAAGTCATTCTCCAAAATAATTGAAATTTTAAAATGATAATAGCAATAAACAATCTCCTATTAGTATTTTTATGGATAATAATGAACTCAAACTCACTTTTCTTTCTTCTGTATCTATCTGTGAATAGTACAGTTAGACTATCCCTGTTAACTGAACCATCAGTATACATTTTTTGAATAGTTTAGATACTTAGAATTAACCATCTTCAGTGTTTCTCTTTTGACATTTTCCATGGAGTCTTTCTTTGTTTACTTCCTCAGGAGGTCTAGTTCTACAGTTATCTCAATTCTATCCCATGGTTGCTGGTAATAAGTTGTTGTTTTTTCTTTTTCGGGACTTTGTATCAGTTTGTTCTATCCTGCTTGAGATATGTGCCACTTTGTTTAATTCACTCAGTGAATGACAGATGGGCTGAGGTGCAAATAGCCTCTATCTGTGGCCTTACCATCTTTTACTAATATGCAATAGAATAACCAGTAAGATTATATTTGAATAATTTTTGTCATTATACATAAAATTTTGTAAACAAAGTGATAGCATTACTATTTAACTCAGATAATATGTTGATAACATTATTTTTTTAATTATGTACAAATTAAATAAAATACAGATGCCTTTTTTTAACTGTGTGCAAGAACATACAATATTTGGCTCTGGTACAATATCATCGTATGGATACAACACATTGAATTTACTATATTAATTACAATTCAGTAATATCTGAATTGTGCGCTTGTGAATGCGAGTGTCTAATGCGAGCTGTTTCAGGTGATGCTAAACAATGATGCTCGCAACACAGCGTGGGTTTCCTTTGACGGACGCAACCAACAAGAGCTCCGTGTAGGAGATAGGTCGGTCACTTTTTTTTCTCGCATGGCCTCATATTGTTGGATCTCCTTATCTTACCTTCCTTTATACTGACATTTTTTATCAATTAATCAAAGGATTAGGGGCTTTTTGTTATCATATAATTTTCTGAGTTCCTATCATTAAAATCATTTTGCAATGTTTGAATGTTTTTTTAATCGGTTGGTTTTCAGTAGTTATGGTTCTGGAATATGGTTAATGGTGGTTTTTGTATTTCTTTCTAGTATATCTCTTTGTTTTATTTCTAAAGTTCGATTCACATTAGCTGCTTAAATTGTTAAGTTTATTGTTTAAATTTTCTAAACGGATCTTTAAGTAAAATTACCTGATTTAATTTTAAAGTTAATGTTTGGTTCACGAGAAAAGTGGTGAAGTTATGTCGTCAAAGTTGTATTTGTTGTTCATGCCAGATTGTTTTAAAATATCAATATTTAAACTATTAATGTAAAACTAGTATGCAGAATAGTTATGCATAATAAATAAATATATATGTGTGTATTTAAAAATTAAATTTTAATTTTGCTGTAGTATAAAGTTATGAAAAGAAAAACACATATTTCCTAAAGTAATAAAACAAAATAAAACTGTACTGTAGATTTATTGGAAGTAATTTAAGTCCTTTATTGATTTCTGTTTCTTATTCTGTACAGTTTTTTAAAAACCGAAGTCACGCCAATCTTTTATAAACTTTGCAAAAAATATTATCTTTGAACCGAGTGCAAGCCGTGACTAGAATAAATCAACTCTAAGACATATTGATATTGTACATTAGTTTTCAAAACAAATAATTTGTGTCGAATATCTGGTGTTGGTGAAGAGCATGGGAAACAGCATGAAATGTGAATAATTACAGTTGTAGCAAGTTGCCGGCCGGTAAAACCGAAACCCAGTGGTTAAGAGAGCTTCCACTCTAACTAAAAACCTGTGATGTTCCTTGATCCTTTAATCGAAAACATCAACCTAGATGGGTGTCATCATTGTGCATATATTAAACATCATCCGTTCACTGTACCATTAGTAGGTGTCTCTGGTGCTAACTATGTAACCATACAAATTTCTTGGGAATTCAGGTTGAAATTTCAATTCTGGCAATAACTTTTTCTTTTTTTTTTTTTTCCATACAAAGTTAGGGCTATTACCGTTTCATGAAGAATATATGAAATTTTCACCTAATTGAAATTACCATTAAGTAAAATCAAAAGAAATGGAGAGAAAACAAAATTTAAGATTGCCATCATTTCAACATTTTTCGTTGGGTTTTTCTGATTTTCAGTAGATTTGTATATAGGTAGTCCTCTGTACCAAATTTCAAGAATACTAATTTTTAAACCCTTGGTTGATATAATGGCTAATACTTTATAAGCAAGACGTTCTAAGTTCAAATACCGTGAAGACATTAAAGTGTTGACCAAGGGTCGTGAGGTAAAATGGCAAACTACAATTAATAGCGAATCCTGGTTACAAAAGTTATAATTATGGTGACAGGAATTTTGTTGTGCTGACTGGCAGTTGCACCAAGGATTGATTTAATTTATTTTATGCCTGACAACAATGAAAGAGGAAACTTTTTCTAATACTGTAGACCAAGAAATGTGAACACCAGTGTAAAAACAGAGTTGATATATTTTTTTGAAATTACTACACTAACATTATAGTACATACACTGGGTAAGTACAAGATCTACATATTTTTTGTCAATTGTTTGCTGACAATAATTTTAATGTCTTTATAAATATTTACGATAATGCTTAATGCTTCAGTTTGCATGTTTACACATTCTTTACCTATGTATTGGTTTTGCATGATGCATGTTCACCAAATATTCTTGATATTGCTTTTGAGTGTAATTCATTGGCATGCTGGCTGAGTAAGTAAGGAAATTTATTTAATATAGTTTTAACATATTTTTTTTCAAAAAATGTATTTTAGGTTTAGTAATTTTCATGTTATAATATTAGGCTGAACAGAAAGAAGTTTCATTTGAACCAATTTAATTGTTAATATCTAAGTTGAAGATATTCTTCTTCACACTCTTACTCCTGTTTCTTCCCTCTAGCATCCATTTCAATTTTCATTTTTGTAAACTGTCATCATTTTATAAAAAAACACCATGTTTCTTGAGGAATTTTATCAATTAGAAATCAATCGCTTGATTTCTTTCTATTGGTCCCGGCATCAATAATTACCTATCTTGTCAACCAAATAGCCATATCTCTCTGTCACCTTTATTACCTTTCTGAGAATGTCTCCTCCTGGTTTCATACTATTAATAAATAACGGTTACTGTTAACAACCTGAAAATATAGCTATGGCAACTGTGCTCATGAAGAGAGCTAAGTGCGGAGGTGGTGAAAGTTTTTCCAAATTCATATGAATATCAGAATATGTACACATATATAATAGATATGTGCTGTGCGTATATCTCCTCTAGCAGTCACAATGTTTGTCCATTTTCATCAAATTTGTAAATCTTAACTTTAATATTGAGAAAATATACTCATTGGACAGTTGAGCAAGAATTTATCGCTTGTTTAAATCTAACTAAAGTTAAAGTTGAAATGTTAAAATGGCCAATCCAAAAGTTTAAAACAGTTTTATTAAATGGCAACTAAATCATTCCCCAAAATATGTACAGTTTGGGAAACTGATCAAAAAATAAATTTTTAATTTATTTTTATTATTATTATTATTATTTTCTAGGCAATTTTGCTAAATAAGTTAAAAAAAAAAAAATTAAACATCTTTCAGAGTGCAGACTAGAAAAGAGATTTAAACTCGGTGCGGTTTGAACTCAGATTTTAAAATAATAGATTTATAATTTTTATTTTCATTTTGGCCCTTTGTCTAATTCCTTTGTAACCATTCGCTTTTATTAAGTTAATATCTAAAGATTTCTTTATTCCATCTGATACAAATTACTATAGTCAATAAATACCCAATAGAAATCATTGTAATACATCTAAAATATCTTAAGATATATGTTGCCCCTATAAATAAAAAGTTTGTAATTTAATTTTAAATATTGTAAATTGATTTATTCATTATAGTTTAATTTTTTATTATATACATTCATGTAATATTGAAGTTAATTAATTAATAGAATTAATTATGTTTATTAGTTTGAGAGTCACAACCTCGATCTACCCAGTTCCTTCAATCTGTGCACAGGATCAGATTTCTGATTGGTTTGACTCTTTAGCAGAGTGTTTACATTGGAACGTCCGAAAGAGACAGAAACATTTAGACGAGTTAAGCGATCTTACTCATTCGACGTCTAACGATACTCTTGACTCTTTAGACCACACAGAACAACTAGATAGTTAGGATCAGGTATTTATTGCATTTCTGATCAAATTATTTGATATAATTTAATACTAAAACAACTGAAAATGATGATTTAGTTATTGACTGGTGTCTTGTTGATAATAATAGTGTTGTGGAAATTTCTGTGCTTCTTTCATTTGGTGATTGTTTGTTTTATAAATGTTGTTTATTTAAATGAATTGCTTTAAAGGATGAGATATAACATAAATTATGAAAACTCAGATGATTTTAGAGCTGTTGTTTTAATCAATCCAATTTTTGCTAATCTTAAAATTAATGACAAGAATACAGTTTATACTGAGATTGATTTTAATTACACATTCAATTTCAATTTACAATATTATAAGTTTAATAAAGAAATTTTATATATCAATCCCACCTCTACTAGGCTTTAGTAGGCACTAAGGACTTTTTACAATTTAAAATTTAATAGTACAAAATCTTGGGGAGAAGCACTTGTGCTGAGTTATGAATTTCAAATGTTATCACAATTATTAAGTTAAATTTGGAAAATTTCAAATTAGAAAGTCTCAAATAGATTCAGTTAAATTTGCAAAAGAATGAAATTCAGTTCAGTTTATAATCCATTAGATTATGTAGTATATTATGCTTATACTCTTTTAAAATTTCATTATTATATAATTAAGTTCAGATAATTTGTAATCAGAAGTCTTTTACCAATTTGTTGAAGAAAATCGTTCGATATTTTAACTTTCAACACTGAATTTTCCCAAATAGGACACACACAAACTTAAATGCATCTTGCCTCTTCTGAGATCATAGCATTTTAAGCTTCCCAGTTTCTAGTGTTTCAAACAGTAGGATCAGTTATGTCTTGTTTGTTTTTTTAACTATTTGATTCAAAGGCTACCTAATAATCATTACATTGTTTCTCATTGCCTAAACTTTCATATACTTTCCTTCTAACCTCAGTTTATAGGTGTTCTTAACTAATATTATTGTCTTGAAACATATAAATAAATCATATCTGAGGCTCACCTAGAGTAGGCCCATTGCTAACTATACTTATACAATTATTTGTTGTGGGGGGGGGGGTTAAGTAATAAATTTAAACTAGATCTCAGGATAGATTTCTAGGGTATAATATGTGTTATCATTAACATGTACCATTATAATGTCAGTCATTTTCTTTCCATTTTTTCTTATTACCTTCCATATTTTGTATATTCCATGTCATAATCTTCATTGTAATGCTGAGGAGCTCTTTTAAAAATAGTTTTTGCAGTAAAGATGACGACAAAGGTATTATGTTGATGTATAATAGTGTCTTGTTTAACCAATTCGTTGTCTACTTCATTTCCATTGACTCCTATATTAGATGGTATCCATTGGAAGGTACTTTCTTTGCTAACTTTAAATAAAGTCTCAATCATAAGATACTTCTTGTATATCTTTTTGGTTTTTAGGTTAAGTTGTTCTTATAATTGTGTGAATAGTTGCTTTAAGATAAGTACCTATATAACTATTATTTTTGTTTTGTTTTGCAATTCAGTAATAATTGCAGGGCTACAAATATTACTCATGTTTCAATATAAAAGTTTGTTGTGTTGTCGGCCTATCTATGTAAAATATAATGTGTAAAGAATTTAACATGATTGGAGATTGAGCTCCATTACATGTGATTTTAATTACTTCAAGATTCGAGCTTATCTCTTTTTGTTTCAAATAATTAGTAGCAATATAATTCTAGGTGTATTTCAAAAATAAGGTCCTTTCAGTTTTAAAGAGCAATTGGCAACACTGATTAGTTCCTCCATGCGCAGTAGCTTCAACTGGTCTGTTGTTCATGTAACCATCATAATGTCACCAGTCCATTATGGTTTGCTTGTGGATGACCGTGAGTTTATAATTAGTGTGAAAATAAACAATCCTGCCAGTTGTGAAGTACAAATTAAATTTCTAAATGCAAGAGGACATAATGCTATTGAAATTGAACTTTAATAATTGTGTGAAACATTTGAGCCTACCGCAATGAGTGATAAAAGGTGAGGTAATACTGTCATGAATATAAATTTGACACTATTTCAGCCGTGTTATTTTACAATGCACCCAGAGTTTATAACCTTTTATCATTGGAAATAAGAAATTATTTATTAAATAAAAGCTTAAAATTATCAAAAATTGGTTGCTAAGTGGGTATGATGTGGAGGATTTTTTTGAGATTAATGATAACCCTTGTACAGTTTTACTTTTTAGCTATTGTGGTCTGTCCTAGAGATGTGTCTGTATGTTTGTTCGTATATGTGTGTTAAGTGTGAGTGTGTGGGGGTGGTATGTGTGTGTGTGTGTGTGTGTGTGTGTGTGTGTGTGTGTGTGTGTGTGTGTGTGTGTGTGTGTGTGTGTGTGTATGATCATGTGTTTTGTAATGGCCTTATTTTCATAGGTATATTAATAAATTTTTTATTCGGTTTTATATATTATTTGTATTATGTTAAGTAAAGGTTACTAAGGGATCTGCTTGGATTTTATTAAAAACTAAAATTTTAATTTTAAATTAAAAAATACCAAGTTTTTTTTAGTTCTAAATATCATATTTATTTTAATGTTATTATTATTTGTGCATAGCTAGCTGAAATTCTCTGTTTATTTGTTCTGACGTCATTCTTTTATTTTTTGTTAACATTTATTGATAGCAACCCCAACACAGGTTTGCCTCAGGGGTGCTAATTTATCTTACTATTTTTGTGTATATTGCATAATATTTTTATACTAAGTGTACTTTTTATTTTTTATTCATATTCATTGTTGTTGTTTCGTAATTTGGTCAAGGTCGCCGGTTCACCGCCACTTGTCAAAGTGTTTACGTAATTGTAGTGTCAGTGTAGCTATGTATCAAGCACCTGTTTACGATTTACTTCTTGTGGCTGAGGAAGTTTGGTTTGTAGCAGTTTGTAGTTAATGTTAACCGTTTTAGTTGTAAATGGAAATTGATAGTATTTTGAGACTGCAAAACTGCATTGTGTTCAACGTCCATCTTAGTTGAATTATTGAAGTATGAGTCGTGTAATTTGTTAATGCTTAAATGAAGGAATTTGGTGTGCATTGACAATTTTCTTTAAAATTTTTTGCATACGGCAATTTGAATGTAGCTTTGTGATGAGTCTAATATAGATAATAAAAATGCCTAAAACTTTGAAAAGGACTTTTCTAGAAGTGTTGTGCAACACAATCCATAGGCAAGACAAGTGGATAGACCATTGTAAAAAAAAAAGTACAAACTCAATTTTTTGGTAGTGGACTGTGGAAACCATGGTTGGTGCCCGCTGTGGATCTCTTCTTTGAACACAGTTTAAAACCTCTTTGAACACTTATTATTCAATACTTAAAACTGGCGGCCTGTGTTGAAAACAAAATATTGACATAACGAAACTTTAAGAAATATATTTAACCTCATTTCTTTATTAAAAATATTCGCCCATTATGATAAGCGAAGAATAACCATGTAGGCTACCTAGTATAGTATTACATTGTGCTGTTTTTTTAATTGGTTTTTAATAAACATGATTTTTATTTAATTTGATTTCACTTTTTCATTCCATCTCATATGTTTTGTCAAAGAATTGTAGATATTACGTATCACTTCTTTTTATGTGGGGGAATATGTTTGAGACGAATATTGGTGGGGGCGGGGCTAATTGATTTCATGGGGGGTTGAATTTTGGGGGGACTTGCGCTATTGCCTTTGGGGAGGATGGGCACCCCTGGTTTTGTATGTTAATTCAGAGTCGAAATAACAATCTATGCAGTGATGTCATTCCTATTTACCCATACCGAAAAAATTTAAGCAAACCCATTCTGAAAGGAAAATCATGGCAACTGTGTTCAGAAATCAAATGTTGTATTGGGAACATTTAAACTGTAACATGCTATTCAATACTGACAACGGGGAAAGCTGAGGTGAGGAATTGTTCTCCTTCACAATAATACACGTCCACACATGGTTGCCCACACTACCAAAACAATTCTCAAATTCCAATATACACTAGACATATAATTCACCTTATAGTCTTGATCTTGACTACCATGTCTTCCTATACTTCAAGAACTGGCTTACGCCTCAATGATTTCAGAAAACTAAGAGTTAAAATCTACAGAGTTTTTAAATTATTTGGAACAAATTGGTAACTTCGTAGAAATATTATGCAAGTTTGTATGTATTTGGAGCCAATAATAATTTTTAAATTTATTTTTCATTATAACTAACTGCATGTCACTTATGTATTTTGAAATGTGCCTCATTTCCTAAGTAATTGGTAGATGCTTTTCTATAAAATAATCTTTGATGGAATTAAGTGGATCTTTCGGGATTTTCAGTTTTTGTTACTTATATGTTTTGTTGTTGTGAGCAAATAAGACGATTGTTATTTGGTTAGAGCAGACCTATGTAAAAGAATATTCGAGGTGTGATAAAAAAATAACAGTAATTTTTGAATTTCAAAGGCTTTACAAATTCAATTTTCAAATATTTTCTTTATCTTGTTAATACACATATTCTTGACAATTTTGACATTTGCAGCCATTTTGAATGTTTAGTTTATTTTCTACAGTCCAAAAGGTTACACATTTTATGGTGTGCTTAATGATTTTTTATTTTCAAAAAAGGAGGATCAAAGAATTTGTATTACATTTTGCTTGAAAGTGGAATAAAGTGAAGCACTTTATGTCAAACTGGTTCAAGACAATTATTCACAATTACAGCACAATTATTTACACGAGTTAAATTCCAGCATCAATAGAGAGATGCAAGCTCTCTTTTAGAAGAAATAATAAATTCAAATAAACATACTACCAAGCACACTTTCTTTCACATAATTTGACAAGAATCCTACATCTCTATAACTATTTATTCAGACTGATGACTTATCCGTATAATAGATTTACACCCATGGCGTAAGAAGGTCAATAAGAGTTAGAAAAGATCTCCTTTTGGACCTATGATACTGGACTCTAGGCTGTGGTGTTCTTTTTAGGGAAGAAGTGTTACATATATGATTTGTTGTCAAGGGAACTAGGGCGATTTTTGTTCAGTTAGTTCAGCCCATATAAAGTTGTGATAAGTAAAAGTTATTCAATTGATTGATTATTTCCCGCTGATGGTCGTGAGAAGATGTATTGCAACAACAGTCTGTGGATGGGATCAAAGTCAATTGAGTCGAGTAATCGAAGCGATACGGTCGGAGAAGGATTTTAGTTATACTGCAAAGTAGTGAGTGTGAAGTCTAGTGATTGTGAAGGTATTGTGCATTTGTTTGTGTCGTGCGTGTGCGATATCCATAATTGTTGTGTCGAGTTCCATAATTGTTACGATTTTGGCATAATGTCAAAATTTGGCAAAAACGTAAAGTTGATAGTGAGTGCAGAGTTTTTTAGTCCAAATGGGAAATTGCATATTTTTTCATAGAATGGAAAGATAAACCACTGTGTTTGATTTGCAATCAAACAGTTGCTGTTTGTAAGGAGTTTAACTTGAAGAGACACTATGATGCGAATCATAAATCAAAATTCGATTGTTACACTGAAAAAATAAGAATGGACACATTGTCATCTTTAAAATCTAAACTTCAAGGTCAACAATCGATGTTTACTAAAGCTAATACTTAGAGCGAAGATGCCCTGAAATCAAGTTTTATTATTGCATTAGAAATCGCGAAGAGATAAAAACCTTTCACTGATGGTGATTTTAAAGACTGCATGTTGAAAGTTGCCGATGTTTCATTTCCATTTCAAAAGTCAATAATTCAAAATATTTTGCTTTCAAGAAACACTGTTGCTTCAAGAATAAATGATTTATCTCAAAATTTGGTTCTTCAACTGAAGGAAAAAATTAAGGAATTTACAAACTTTTCACTGGTTGTTGACAAGAGCACCGATACTGTTGATACAGCTCAATTTGCTGTTTTTATACGAGGTATTAACAGTAACTGGAAACAACTGAAGAACTATTAAAGTGCGTTCCATTGACAGGTACTACAACAGCAAATGATATTTATTCTGCAATTGAGCATTTGATAGCAGAATATGAACTCGACTGGAATATACTTAGCAGCACAACTACGGATGGCGCTCCTGCCATGGCTGGCAAACATTCGGGTGTTGTAACTAAATTAAAACAGAAAACATCAGGGAATTTTGTGGGATTTCACTGTATAATTCATCAGGAATCATTGGCATACAAACATTTAAAAATGGACCATGTCGTGCAACCTAATTAAAATAGTAAATTTTATAAGGAGCAGAGGACTAAATCACTGACAGTTCAGGCAGTTTTTACAAGATTTGGATGAAAACTTTTCTGATGTCCCTTATTTCACGGAAGTTCTTTGGCTCAGTCGAGGAGTAGTTTTAGAAAGATTTTTTGCACTACGTGACCCTATTCAACCTTTCATGTTAGAAAAAGGCTGCCCAATTGATTATGACAATGACTGGTGGGTTGATTGTGCCTTTTTGGTAGATATGAATAAACACTTGACTGATCTGAATGTAAAGTTACAGGGTAAAAATCTGATTGTCACTCAAATGTATTCATGTATTCAAGCCTTTGAAACAAAGTTGAGGCTGTGGGAAAATCAGGTAAAAATACAAACTTTGGATCATTCCCTCATTTAAAATCATTTGGCACAGTGAACCAAAAAAAAAAAATTAGATCAATATTCTCAACTTCTGCAAAATCTGATCACGGAATCCAACAATCGTTTTGAAGACTTCCACAAAATGAATGAAATGGAATTCCCAATTTTCAACAACCCATTCAATTTTGAAGCTTCATAGGCACCAGTTCATTTTTTGCAAATGGAGTTGATAGATCTTCAATCGGACAGTATTTTGAAAGAAAAATTTTAAGCTCTTACATTTTATACACAATATTTCAAGAGTTTGGAAAACTACCCGGAATTAAAAATGCATGCAGCACACATTCTGTGCATGTTTGGTAGCACCTATTTATATGAGTAGATGTTTTCCGTCATGAAAATAAATAAGCACAAACATCGCACAAGACTTACGAATGAACATCTCCAATCAATTCTTAAAATAATTACAACGAATATGATACCTGACATCAAAAATGAGCTTGTCAAAAACAAGTCAGGTATCTGGATCCTCGAGCTCAAAATAATTACCATCTTTTATAACTTTGATATGATTTTTAACAACCGTATAAATTATACTATAAAATTAAATAAATAAAATGTTATAATAATTCAGGACATTTTTTTAATTTGAATCTGGCCCACCTACACATTCTAAATTTAATATATGGCCCTCTGCAAAATTGAGTTTGACATCTCTGGTGTACACAATTTCCATTACTGCAGTTTCTCAGAATTCGGTGAAAAATTAAATGTGAAATTTGTTGAAAATGCAAAGGGAAATGATGAATCATCTGTTCTCTCTTATCTTCTCTTCCAGTGCATGCACAGAATCTTCAATCAGAAAAGACGGTACCTGTTTCATTCAGTATCTTACACATTTTGCTTTATTAAAAAATCAGATTATAGACCGCATTTTACATGCAGTCATCTCAATTTTCTTAAATATTATATACACTCGCCATGATATGCTTGTTTTGCTTTGTCAACGAATCAACTAACTCACCATGCATTCAAGCATAGTGTATTTAGAAACAAATCTTACTTTCTAGAAATCCATCATACTTATATGTTATATTATATTGAACTTTTTTACTAAAGTTGTAATAATTTACTATGTAATTCTTGTTTCAGAATTTCAAAAATGCAGTAAAGACAATAATGGCACAAGAATACCCAGGAAGTATTGCTATGCCTTACCATTGCAGTTCAACTAAATACACACCTATCTGTGCACTTAGGCTATTGAACTCTAATATTGTTTAAAAAATCTCGCTTTTTTCTTCATCAACAGATAAAAGTTTGCAGATTTATTGTGTGCAGGTCGATGTGATTACGTTGTTAAACAAATATTTTTTAAATAATTAAATTAGGTCAATTTTAGTATTTTTTTTATTTATTAATTTGTTATATATTGGTGAAAGGATAAAACAATATAAATAAATTGTATGGATGATTGAGTGAGTATATTTCTGTTTAGTATTGTACATTTTTAGAGCTTATGAATGAAATATATAAATAAGTAGAATATATTTTGTACTTTGTATAACTTTTAGAATAGAAAATAAAAAACAAGTAATAAACACAACTCGGCTAAACATTAATCAACTGCCATTGTTATGAACAATTATAGATTTATTAGAAATATCAATCCAGAAAATAAACTTTAACTATTGCTGTATTAATGAGTTTATTGTTGTATTCGTGTTGTTTAAATTAATCTAAAATCTGTTCTTTGTATTTGTTAATTATAATGTAAGGCATGGAATGCTTATAAGACTTGTGATTAGTTGTAATTCCTTGATATATAAAATTCAATTGAAAACATTCCATATGTACGAAAGAGGATTATTTTGTTCTACAAATAAACAAATAAAAGACAAGGATTTTAGTATAGTGAAATTTGTTAAGGATAGATTTCAATTTCAATCCTTCAATAGTTTGTTTAACCTCTTTTTGGTTTTGTTTTTTATTCTTTAATATTACACTAATATGAAGAAATTCTTTGAATTCGTTGTGTAGAAATCGCAGGATAATTCACTGTAAAATTGTCTAGACTTATTATAAAAAGTTGCCTTTTTTGTGGATTAAACATTTATAAGTCAATTATGTTGACATAATACTGTACCTTAATTTAAAAGGTAGAGTATTACGGTTAGATATTTAGCTATGCCGTAACAGTATCAACAGGATATTTTAGCTTTTGTCATGTTTTTATTCAAATAGACTAATTAATTAAGTAATATATAACCTAACCTGACTACAGAGTTATAGCAATTATACGACTGATATCAGCCTAATTGTTGTTGAAAAAACAGAGTTTTATAATAAGTCATTTTGCAAATTTCAATACAAATTATATACTAATTGTACCTATTATATATATATATACACACTTTTGTATGCAAAATATATTAGTATAATTGTATATTTTGTTTATTATTTTTACTTTAATCTGAGCTAAAAAATTTGCAAATTTTTTCATTGAGGTTTTATTATTAGGCCTATTTTTACACAACTATTAATTAACTTTCTGTTTTAAATCTTAAAATTCATATGGATCACTATATAACAAATCAATTGATAGCTTTTTAATCTAGTTTGTGATAATATTTATATAGTGAGGACAGTTACATTTGAATCTTCAATTACTAAAATTTATAACCTAACCCAAAACAATCATGTTTAGGTATGAAAAATTTAAAAACCATAATTATTGTTAAAGTTAAACCTTACTTATGTTAATTTTATATTTTGTAAATTATTTTTGTTAAATTATATGTTATAATCAGTTGTGTGTTTGCAATATTAAGATTTAAGAATCAGGAAGAAAAAAGTGTTTTCTTACTTGCAGCACATTTTATTGCATTTTCCCTATTTCTGTGGATCATGTTTCAGTGTGTGAACATAAATTATTACACCTATAATCGTAAAGAAACATAATTATCTTTGTATGATAGTTTATTCTGGTGTAATATACCGGGTGTTCAAAAAGTCTGGAAACCCCTTAATATTAATTTTATTAATAAACGCAGAGCAGTGAAACTCTAGGATTACGTCATCACGGTAGTTACCAACTTTTAGCTCATTTTAACTGTCTTTTTTCACTTTGGGGGTACGTCCTGTGGAGGAAGTCTAAAAAATCTTAAATGTAAGCATAGGTCGAATTATACCTCATTTTAAAGGTCTTTGTTATAGGAACACATTGCCGCAATCCCGACTGAAAAAGGACCATTCGTTTGGAAATGGCAGCCTTTTACAATTTGTTAACTTTACGTTGCGAAGATTAAGAGGCAGAAGTGAATACTCAACCGTGTTGGTTATGTTAGTATTTTAGCTATGAGAGTTTCACAGCTGGAGTGTGGAGGGATAGGAAATATCAGTAATGGTTGATTTAATTGTTTTAAAATGTTAGGAGTGCACAGATGTAATTGGGGACAATTTTATCATTAGTAATAAAATTGAACAGACAGTATGTCAGTTGTTTATGTTTAAATTACTTATTTTGCAAGACAATAATTATAAAAAAATAAACAAACCTTGGAAGGTATTACAGAAGGTGCTCGAAGTGGTGTCCTTGTGTAGCTGATTGGTCGCATTGGTTGCTGATTTTGGCCGTCCGGATCTTGACCGATTTGTTACAGAAACGCGCTGTACGGTCTTCAACTCTGTAGATTTTTGAATAGATGGTCAATTGGGGCAAGTTTCATTGAACAAGCGGCTTACCTCCTCATATGAACGAGTTCGATCCCCATAACCCCTCATCATCAGAATGGTTATTTGCTCTGTCACACTAAGTGACATTGTAATCTAAACTAAAGCTTACTAAAAATTTGCCATTGAATTAGCATTAAAATCAAACAAACTTTAAGAGGCTGCCATTTCCAAACGAATGGTTCTTTTTCAGTCGGGATTGCGGCAATGTGTTCCTCTAAGAAAGACCTTTGCTATACCTAAATGAGGTATAATTCGACCTATGCTTACATTGATTTTTTAGACTTCCTCCACAGGACGTCCCCCCCAAAGCGAAAAAAGACAGTTAAAATGAGCAAAATGTCGGTAACTACAGTGAGGACGTAATCCTAGAGTTTCGCTGTTCTGCGTTTATTAATAAAATTAATATTAAGGGGTTTTCAGAATTTTTGAACACCCGGTATATAAAATAATTCATTTATCCTTCTTTTTTATGTGATTAGAAATTGCTAGACACTGAAGAGTGTATAGTCCAGGCACACAATTTTCATGATATAGCTTTTTCACTGAAAAATAAACTGCAAGAAAACATTCAAACAGTATACACATTATACTATGCACCACGAATCGTGTCTGTTGGGTAATAAGAAAGCAAGAGTAGTGCATGGGTTGTCAATTCCAACAGCTCCTTGCAACAAGGCTAACTCCCGAGCAATGCTACCGATAGAGTTAAAACAATCTTAACTCTATCTTGCAATGCCATTAGAGTTGCATTAATAAATATTTTTATTTATGAGAAACAATAGTTTTTTGTTTTAATGATTTAGTTCAACTGATACATTAACATTATGTCAACAGTACTGACATTAAAAAAAAAAAATTATTTGCTTTAACAGTAATAATTATTTCCCCTATTATAATAGTAATAACACTGTACAAAAATAAATATTAGTTTTTAATCGAAGTTCTAATTTGGGTAAAGATTTCTATTACATTCATTATTTAGTCGTAAAAATATTATTTTTGTTGAAAAATTTCTGATGATTTGTTTACAAGGATAAAAGCAGTTACGGATCTATTTACAAAATGAAATGCAGTATCCATGATTTTTTTTTGAGCACCTTAAATGAACTTATCTTCAGAACAATAGTAGTGCCAAGATCTATTACAGGGGCGGGGGAAAACAAATCCCCATGGTCCCCTATTGGTTTCTTCAAGATCGGGCTCTCTACTGAATCCTCGATCAATGTACTTAACTCATTGCAGCTACTATAGAACGTTACAATATAGGCCACTACTTTGAAATTAGCAAGAGTATTATTGTTCTGGTTACAAACGGGGTCTGCAAAGAGTTTGATCAAATGATTTTTAATTTGTATCCATTTAAAACTATATTGGTTCAAGAACTCGCACTTGATAACATATCTTTTAAAATCACAAATTTCAATATTACGTTAAAACAGAAAATATCTGTACGACTGGTTGAAACTCATATTACTCCAATAAAATATAAATTAAATTGTACTGTGAGTGTTACATGGGCCAGGGAAAACAAGAAGCTAACATAAGTGTTAATATACAGTCGCAAATAATGATGTAAAATTATTCAATTTAGTGGACATTTCAAACTCTCTGATATTGGTGTTTACATGAGTGAAATATTATTAGCTATGATTCCTGTATGGATATATTCAAGCTAATATATTTAGCCATACATAATAAATACCAATATAAACAGGTAAAAATACTAATTCAAATAGAATAAAACAGTAGTTTGGGGATATTTTTAAATTTGTACATAAAATTAACAGTGAACTGATTCAATAACAAATATGAGTAAATACTATACCCATCATTTAATTACCAAGTCTAGAAATAAATTATCAACTCTGCATACAATTAATTCATAAAGCAAGAAGAGTATGGGATGAAATGTAAAATTTTCAAGATTTAAATTAAAACAAAATCACTAACTAGGTTGGTCATCAAAGAACTGTAGGAGTGCAAGTTTCTTAGTTTTGCTAATTTAATGCTACCTATTTTAGTGTTTATGCAGAATTTTATTTTAAAAGATACAAAAAAAATACAAGCTCCATACAAAGTACCACGTATTATATATCAAACTATTCACAAAACAATGAGGTTTTTATAAATACAAAATATTGACCACTATCTCTCACCAAAGAATCCTTATTTAGACTCACTACATGTTCTACATCCTCTCCTTTATATATTTTTTAGAACAAACGTTTGCCATGTCCGCAGCATTCTTTATTCCCTTACACTGTATGTGTTCCCGGGGTGGAGCTAATTGAATAACAGCACAGGTAAATACATCCTAAAATAAGAGTGCCTGATACAATCAAGAAATTCACAGGCTCTATATTTCCTTTGGGATACCCGAAGGCTGATGGACTGGAGTCCAGGTTAGCCATAATCTACAACAACACAACACTTTAAAGTTCATACTTTTTGAGAGTTAAGGTATAATAATTAAAATAAAATTTAATTTATAATTTTTCCGCTTATACGATTTTTTACTTAGCAGGTATTGGAAATACAATAAAATTTCAAGTGATAAACATAGGATCTAGACTGGGAATCGAACCCAGGACCTTTGGCTTTTGAAAAAAATTAATTTCCATATCGCATATGCGAGGTAATTTGTTTAGAAACTCAAAATTGCAGCAATAAACGTAAAAAGTCAAGTGAGAGATCTGCGCCCTGTGCTGGGAAGCGACTAGGATAGCTCAGTTGGTAGAGCATTGGCGCGTAAAGCCAAAGGTCCTGGGTTCGATTCCCAGTCTAGGTCGTATGTTTTTCACTTGAAATTTTATTGTATTTCCAATAATTAAAATATTTTTATTTTAATCATAGTTTGTTCTCTTATGTAATTCCAACTATATCAAAAATGGGTTAATTAAAAAAAATATAAAGAAGAGGATTTGCCTCCCGATTATTATAAAAGAGTTCGAAATAAGTTAAGACAAACTGAAAATTTTGTTTGATTAAATAAGAAAAAATTTAAATTGCGCTATTATGTTGTATATATGGAATTGGTAGACTATTATTTTAATGTCAAATACCTCAAGATTAAATTCATAAAATGGGCATGAACATTTATTTTGATATAAATCAGTAAAAAAACAAAAGGTTCAAATTTTGGATCTTGTTTATTTTTCTTTTTTATAAGGGGATGAGTGTTTTCTAAATGTCAAATATATTAATAAATTTGAAATCGGCATCACAAAATGCAAATAGAAAATAAATTCAAAAAACTTGTTGAGAAAACAAAAAGTTAGCTGCAACTTTGTTTTTAAGGGCCAGTAAAAGATAACGGTACATTCAAAAAGAGGATCCTAAAAACCATATAAGAAATAAGTATTATTAATTCGGTAGAAAAACAAAAATTTTTAAATTTTAGCAGACATTTTGTTTATTTGGAAAGCAGACAATAAGTCCTACAGAGAAAGTGCTGATAATTTTGAAATTGGCATCTTAAATCAAGCAGTAAATAAATCCAAGAAGAATCTATTATGAAAAAAAAAAAATTATGAACTTTCGGCTGCCATTAATTTTTTGAGAATTTGTCCAAGTCCTAGAAATCAATAGCAATTTTGAAATCACCATCCTAAATACCAACAATAAATAGGTTTGATAAAAATCTGTTAAGAAACAAGAATGTTAATATTTTTGATAGCCATTTTGGAATTTATGTAGTTATGAGGGTAAGAACCTTACCTGTGAACAAGATATTGTTCTGGACAGGACAGATTTAAAAATCAACCCACTAGGGTTACTTTATTTTTAACACAGCCTACTTTGTCACATGTGTTACTTATAGGGCTTTTAGTCACATTTCCCCTTCCTGATTAGAAATTATACTTTTCAGGATTTTGTGTAGTTACACTATATTCTATTTGCGCTAATTTCAAGTCTGTACAAAATCTGAAGTACCAGTACTCATTTTGGCTAATCAATGATAGTATTGTAATAATCATATGCAATCAAGAGAAACTTCAAAATCCAAGAGAAATTCACAAAAAACAAATTGATCTTTTGTTAGTCAACTTTTATAAATAATAATAATAATTTAAAAATAAATCTATATAAATAATATTTGACAGATGTATCACTTTGGTTTTTTAAAGAAGTACTTTGTACAAATTATTATAGTTTCTTTTTTTTGAAATTATTTTGTAACTACTGTATCTTCTAGTGGTATCTGTGTGAACTATAATACTGGTATTAGAAAATAAATTAAATTACAGTGAATCTCATTTCCGATTCACTGAAATGAGCTGTAAATTCATCCGGATTGTCTACTTGTATTATTTACTGGCTTCACCCCACGTTTTTCTCTCTAAGTATTTCAAATATATCCATAGCCACTAACAATCCTCCCTCAAAATTGAAGAAGGGTCATGAAAAATTATTTTATACTTTTAAGTCTGTTTTAAAAACATGGTATGTTAAAAAAAATATTGTATTTAATTTATTATTTTCTGTTTTTTAGTCTTATGTCTGGGAGAAAGATTTCAATCAGTTTTGTATATATTGATGAGACTCTGACAAGGACATATATAGGAAATTCCCAACGCATTTCACATCCTGTTTATGCGTCTCGGGAGTTTCGCATGTTTGTTTTTCAGAATGGCGGTGTGTATCACTAGCAACCCAAAAAGCACGCGCTTCTGGAGCCTTGTTTGCTCTTGCTTGAGCATGTCATCAGCAAGTCGAGATGAATTTGCGTCCCCTGTTTCATGCGACCTCGCTAGAGCCTTTCGTTTTTAATCATTTTCAAGTTCAATCTTGTGCTGTTTTTCAGGACATTCTGTAGCTTGCTTATGGCGTTTGGTTAATCTTGCCAACTTATCTGCTTCAAATTCCTGTTGTAGCCCAACTTGCCGTGTTTCCTTCTTCTTCCCTAATCGGCGCTTCCGTTGAGTAGCTGTCTCTTTAACGATTGTCAGAAATGTAATATTCACATATACGCTTAGCACACTATTGAATGCACATCTGACGGCGAAAACCCAGCGCACTATTCACTATTCACTATTACCATAATAAGCATGTGAAACGGAATGTTTCCACTGGAAAATGCAATTACACTTTAAACTAGGGGGCGAAATGTGACACGCTCATACAGGCAAATGTACACACTTGAAACACAAGTTCTGCTGTTACAGCAAGGCGAGAGAGCAGAAATAACAGTGCTGATGCTGTATACTACACTGCAGAATATGCAAAGCAGACGCTGCTTTCATCAAATATTGTTTAAACAATCTTGCAGACAAGGAACAGAGTCAATATTGCATTGTTATCCATCCTGGACCCATGTTTAAAATTTCAAGTCTATATCTCATTGGCCAATTTTTATTTGTTTAAACAAATGTAGAGACAGGAATCCAACTGAATATTGTATTGTCATCCAATTCTGACCTATGTTCAAAATTTCAGGTCTAGCTTATCAGGAAGTTAGTTTAAACTCAATTTCAAAATTACAGACTGACAGACAGACAGATATGATGGAAACCGAATTAATAAAAACATGGTAAAATAATAAACCGGTAATTTTTATTTTACCAAGTCTTCCTTAGTGACGAAATACAAAATGACAAAAATAATTAACAGTTTTGCGCTGCCTCACTGAGAATAATATTTTGATAAGATTTATGTAGATTTTAAGGTGTAGCCTTATGTAATATAATTTTTCCCAATATATAATTAAGGTGCTGCGTGAACGTAACGGGAAGATTTTCTAGAGCTTGGCGGA
The DNA here is from genome assembly GCA_963513935.1 of Aphrophora alni. Lineage (NCBI taxonomy): Eukaryota > Metazoa > Arthropoda > Insecta > Hemiptera > Aphrophoridae > Aphrophora > Aphrophora alni. Next base: position 41,233,782 of record OY740767.1, read on the forward strand.
TTTTGTTGGATTATTTTCGGCCAAATCAGATTTGGAATCTCCCGTGAACGTAACAGGGATATTTCTCCAGAGGTTGGCGGACTTTGTTGGGTCATATTTGGCCAAATCAAAAGTAGAAACTCCCGTGAACATAACGAGAAATTTCTTCAGAGCTTGGCAGACTTTGATGGGTCATATTCGACCAAATCAGATTTGGAATCTCACCAACGTTCTTAGAACATATTGTAATATCGATAACTTCCTCTCTCACTCTGTTCTTAAAAGTAGGCCTGTTACCAACATTTAATACATACAGATTATTAGAGATAAGAAAGCATGTTATTACTGCTTCCCCATCCCGCTTGAAGGTGTGAGTTGATGTCGCTGCCAATAAGTAATCATCTCGTAACAACTGCACTATATTTTATGATCAGCTCCAGTTCCCTTGTGGGTGGTAATGTCTTGGCATCATAGGAGATGTAGATGAACTTCATTATTAGGCCTTGTTTCTCGCCTCTACACTGCCATCTAACCTGGACTGTCCTTATGTCTTTGGAACAAAATCCATTAACGGAAATGTTATGTATCCCCTTACCTACAATCATGCAAGTTCTTACATTAGGTAGGGATTTACAATAAATAAATTTACCTTTTGCATCTCCAAGCCCAGCTACCCAACCTTGGTGAATCCATGATTCCTGGATGAGGGCTAAGTCAATGCTATTCTTGATGAAATACTGACAGAAGTGTGTGGAGGCAATCTTTATTTGAATTACTTTGACCATCACCTGGTTTCCCACTTTCCCTTCCACCAGGAGTAACAGAGGCAACCTCCATAAACCTGTCAACTACTAAAAAGACCATCAGTAAATATTTCTGGTCCTTTTTTCCTACTGCTTTTTTGCAGCAAGCGCTGGAGCCCTCAGCTGAGATCATAGGTTGGACCTCAGCTGATGGTTTTCCAGTCTTGCTATATTTATCGGATTTTATAATTCTCATAAAAATCCCACAAGTAGCTAGGGAATTTTTGGTCAACCAGGACGGGCTATGTATGCCCAGCCAAGGCTAAATACTCCGAGAGGGCGCCTGGTATCTCAGAGAGCTTCACCCGTTTGAAACATGTAATCTGTGCCATTCAACTCTTTGGCACATTCTTGAGTATGGTTATACTGTACCCCTGAGTTTGGGGGAATGACCAGACATTCAACTGAGTCATCACCTCCCATGAATTGGATACAATCCTCCTGCAAACCATTTGTCCGGCTCCTGAACCAAGACCTTAGTTAGAATTCGTTCACAGGAAACCTGGAATCCTTCATGATCTCAGCGCCTTCTTAACCTCATTCCAGCAATACATAAAATCAATCTATAATAGACAGTAATTTCCCAATTTTGTTCTGGAACCCCAGTGGGATTAAAAATAAAAAGTTAAAACTCCTTTGCTATATGCAAATTAACTTTACTCACTTAAAGCTACAAGATAAAGTCACTGTTCAAAATTTCAAAGTCTACCGCACTGATAGACAAGATAGGAGGAGCCTCAGTGGTACTGCAATACTAATACTTAAAACCATAAAACATATAGAATTATTGCTATTAATCAACTGTCCACACTTATAAGAGTTGAAGCAACAATCATCAAGCTAGAGCTCAACAGCTGCTTAACAACACTAATTTCACTCAGGACATTGAATTCCTCCTTGACTTCCAACAAAATTGTCATCGTAAGGGATTTAAATTCAAAACACACCCTGGGGCTTCAAGCACACAAACACGAGTGTATACCATCCATACAATACATAGAAACTAGAGGCATGTACAACATAGAGGACATAGGACATAGCCTTTGTTAAATACTGTTATCTGGTGTACAAATTATAAACTATAATGGGTTGCAAAATTCCACATCTCCTTTGAAATTAAAAAAACCCAACCACCAACATATTTTTTTAGGAAATCCACAATTAGGGCTCCTGCATGATCTATGGCGAAGTTATCCCTGTCTAGACTCTGTTCCAGCCAGGGCTTTACCTCGTTCTTATTCGGTACATGTAGTTTTGCTTTTTTCACATTACCTTCTCAACATCTCCATAGAAAGAGTTTACCAGCTTGTTACAAGGAAAATGATTCCTGAATCTTTGTCCTAAGAGGGGTACTAACAGGAAGGAATATGGTTTTTGTGAGATGGCAACAATTGACAATCGATTATGAAATTAAAAAAAGATGAAAAAAATTATTATAAAGTGAGAAATTGCGCAAAACTAATGTTCGTGTAGGAATGAAAGAGTTCTTTACCTACTTTAGACCACCCATTATTTACTGTCCCATTTTTTTAAAATTTGTATTTATTCGCCAATCTTGATGAAGCTAGAAATATTTTTGTTTTTTCCAGTACAGAATACAATTAATGTAATCAGTATTTTCATAATTCTTATCATAAACCTCTAAAATTAAATATAACCTCAAAATTAATTTTGTAATAATGTATCAAGTGATTTTGTTGAAACTAAATTGCATTGTAGAAATGATACATATTTGGTTTTGACATATTTGTTGCTTGAGCCAAACAAAATTTTTTGAAAATTATAATTTTCAGCTAAATTCTTTTCGGAAATATTCTTTTAAGTTTCCTAAGTTTATTTAAAGTGGTTTTTGGAATGATGACTAAGTGACATGTGTACACTGCTGTACAGCCCAAAAGTGAATAGATTTTTATCAAATTTGGTATGGTTGAATCTTTGGCCATATCTGGAGACTTTTTTTCATCAATAACAACAAATTTGGGTTTTTTTTCCAAATTTTACACGAACTATTATGCTGTCGTACTAAAAACAAAATTAGAATACAACTAATTGAACTAATTTTGAAGAAATAAGATGGGCGTACAGAACTACTGACTACAGAACTTTTCAAAATCAAGTCCTCCCCCTCCTCCTCCAATTATACTGTAAGATGTAAGACAAGAGAAACCCCATATTAACTTCTTTCATTTCTTGTGTAAAAAATAATCGAATCAGTAATTCCAGAATTACTCTCCTATTTTTTAAAGTTGCTTTCATTGACTTTAAACCGTGCAGAACATTGTAATCAGAAACATTATAATTGGCAAACATTTCTGAAGAAAGCTTTATAAGGAAGGCTGTGGCTCTGACCCGAGCTGCCGTCTGACATATGTAAACAAGGAGTAAAAACAAAATCAGTTCGTTAACACTGAAAGCCTACGTTGCAGTATGTGAGTGACGAGTACAACGAACTTTAAGATAACGTGCAGTCTTTGCTACTTGGCATTCTTTGGTTTTAATGTTATCTAGGATAAAGCTGCCAATTACATGCAACAATGTGTCATCACATCCCTGACTGGTATAATAAAATAGTACCAATAAAACTGTGCTGGCTATTTAGATAAAAAGCAAATAAAATCGGACTGTTAGTATTAAAATATTTGGTCATTAACAGAGGCGGCTATTCTGGTCGTTTGGGAAGTGACGACGTTATCTAATATAACCCGTTCGACAGTTCTAGCCCTGAGCCTTTTTGGGTTTCTACCAGTTTTTCACTTATTTTCCCCCCGGTTTTTCTCTCCCATCTGTCTTATCTGTGTGAAATCTGTTTTTACTTTCCCACATATACTTAGTTATATGAAACATAAGTTATGAGATGAGTCAAGAAATCGATACGAGTTGTTTGTTTTTGTCCACTTAGTCCAAAAGAGTTTTTTTTTTTTATTTAATGGTGACCTGTTTTTGTCATCTGAGTTATGTGCAATGTTCTACAATCCAAGCATGTAGACATATTTAAATTAATTTTGGTATACAGCGATATCTCGGCTCGCATTTTCATTTGATATATATATAATTTATTATATATATATTTAATTAAAAATTTGGTGTAGCTGTCATAAGGGAAATATAGGCTACAAAATTCTGATTTGATCAAAATCGCCTATAACGATTTTAATCAAACTTTGGCCAATTATAATCTCTAAGAATCTAAACAAAACATATTGGTCTCTTTCTCTCTCTCTCTCTCTCTCTCTCTCTCTCTCTCTCTCTCTCTCTCTCTCTCTCTCTCTCTCTCTCTCTCTCTCTCTCTCTCTCTCTCTCTCTCTCTCTCTCTCTCTCTCTCTCTCTCTCTCTCTCTCTCTCTCTCTCTCTCTCTCTCTCTCTCTCTCTCTCTCTCTCTCTCTCTCTCTCCAAAAATGCCTGTATCGGTAAAAAAGTAAAAAATAGCCATCGAATTGTTATAAAATACTTATTTCCCCAAAATCGGCTTTATCTACTTCGTTAAAATTTTAGTGAAATATGAAGATTAATGACCCAAAACGTGCAGAAAATTGCAAGTAAAAAAAATGCGGTTCAAGAATAGTTGACAAAAAACCGAAATGGTCATTGACCGCCATTATGAAAAGCTCAATTTTAATTAAATAGGACTTACGCTGAAGACCTGTTTGCGACGCAAGTTTAGGGCCTTGTTTAAATATAGAATAATTTTTAAAAGACATGGTTCATTGACAACTAACTATAGAAATAAGATTTTTGGTGACGATTAGTTTTACTTGGTTTGGGGATGAACGAGTGGGAAAGTTTGTGCAATGTTTTGTACTACTGTTAATTAGGTTTTATCTTCAGTGACACTGCTGGTATACTGTGGAGGCCGCACTTTGTCCAGACTCACTCTAAAGTTAGAGTTATAACCGAGGTTATATTTATTATTACCTATTTATTTTGGTTTTATATAATTTTCTCACGAATAGTGACTTTTTATTGAACGAAGCATAAGAAGTTGATGTTAATTGGCTCATCAACATTTCACTGAAATTTTAATAATAACTTTTGGGCCGATTTTAAAATATTCGATTCTTTAAAGTGACGCTAATTACCAACTTTGATCAACAATTTTCGAACCAACGGTTTTGGAGAGATTACAGCTTTTATTTGCTTAGGTTTGGTTTTAGATAAGCCCCCAACTGGTCTAGTGGTCTTGCTTCATGAGTGAGAGATTCTCCGTTCAGTTTTTGTGTATGCTCAAACATTTACGGTGTTGTCCTAGTATCGTGGGGTTATTGAGAAACTACGATTGGTAGCAAACTTTGGTTGAGAAAGCTTGATGCTAATCACAACTGAAAAGCAGTCTACCAGGCTATTGCACCATGGAGTTTAATTTTAAGTTGATTTGGATAGATAGTGCAACATTTGTTATTTATAAAAGTTTAGAAGCATGTGATGCTAAAAAGTTGTTAAGAATATGGATATAATGCTGCCTTACTATCAAACACAAAAAAATTCGTATCTGCAACTTTTTCTCAAAATCTAAATGTTACAAGTTCTTTGAAACGCTAAGGAATTTTATTAAAACTTCAAAAATAAATTGTTGTTCGTCATTTTGTTTTTTCAGAGCGTATAAATAAATTATTATTCAATTCAATACGTTTACCATAATTCGTATTATAATTTTCAAAATTAGGCGACAATCTTGTATTATCTTTTTTTGCCAAATCATCTCTATGGTTTGTTTTAAAACTAGAACTAAAATTTAAGTGAGGGCCATCTTGGAAGGACAAACAGTTGTTTTTAGTTATCAAATTCGTCAGGCCATTGACATAAAAATGTGTGTTAGCTTGTCGGAACTATGTTTAGCAGTTTCCGAAAAGAAAAAAAAAGTCCCTCAAACGGACAGATCCACACATTTTTTTAACGGCTAGAGGTTAAGATCAGTGTAAAAATTAAGTATCATTGAAATCAGAGATACGGTTATTTTAATTTAAAATAAAGAAACAAAGGTAGTAATTTATCTTTGTAAAGATTTCTAAACTATTTTCATTTAGAGTAGGCCTACGCGCTATTCCCATTTCTTTAACAGTTATACATAACCTCAAAATGACCTCACTATTAATGCCACTATTGTTTCGTTTGTAATCAAACAAACCGCACAATTTACTCTACCATGTGTAAGGTCACTAGAACTGGTTCAATTCATTTTGATATCAGACTTGTCCAAATGTTATTTACATTGACTGTTGCGGCCTCGACCTTTGAACACAAAGTAGGCCTACAACTACCATAACAGGTTCGCAACATGTTTCCTTGATTCTAAACCATGATGGATTATTTGCAACTGTTCTTTCAATAGACGACATTGAAATGCGATTTCGTACATTTTGATTTGGCTTGTAGTGATGATTGAGAATATGAGTAGTGTCAAAAGTTGTACGAAATTTCTTATATATTTAGAGTTAAGAAGCCCACGTTGTTATTCAAACCATATTTAATTTGGTTTTTCCGTGTTGTAGAATGTTTAGTTCTGAAAACGAGATATTTTGGTGAAATACTTTTTTTTATGGTTCGAAGACGTAAAACCTCGCGATCATCGTCGTCTTAAAAAAGAACATAAAATAGAGACCTTTAGCTCAAGAATAATAAAGTACGAAGAGATCCAGAGTTGGTCAAGAGAGAGAGACCTTATAGGAAAGATGAAAAAGAGGGATGTAACCTGATCTAATACTAAAAGAAGAAAGGTGTATCTCGGATGACACATCGAAGCGGGGAAAATATAAGTAGGACATTTAATAAATCGTTTTCTTTAATTCCAATGTAGCCTAGCTCGTTAAGTGACATAAAACAATATTCATGAAACCAAGAGGTAAGAGTAAATAATACACGGTTACTGTAAACAAGGGCACTATTCAAAGAGAAATTATAAAAACTGTGAAAAATATTACGCAAGCTTTTTCACTCATCCATCCTCAAAGCTAAATAAAAATACCCAAAACTAACTGTCATCAATCAGTTCGGTAGTATAGACTAAGTCAAAAAGTGAAGATGGTCCATGGTCATCATGTTTGTGTTGCCATTGCATTGTGGTTTGTTATATGAGATGATATTTTTACTTTCCCACATATATGTAGTAAACAGAAAGTTATGTGATGGATCGAAGAGTTTTTATTCGTTTTTGAGGTCCTCCTAACTCCAAAAAAGTTTTTGGAATGATGTCTGTCTCTCTGTTGTCTTTACAGCCTAAGCGCGTGGACCGATGAGATCTGTGAGCATATCTTGGGACTTGTTTTTCATTTTTTTGATAACTCAAAAGTAGGGGAGTAGCTGAAATAAGAAAAACACAGAAAGCTACTATTTTCCAAAATTGGATCTAACGATTTTTGCTTTATAGTAGGCCTACCCTCGAAGGACGCAGACAAAAAGTATTGTTTGCTATTTTAAATAATATTGAAATGTAAAGATTATTTACCCAAACCCGTGTACAAAATATTAAATAAACAAATATTGTAGTTCATTAATAATAATTGACAACAACCAGTTAGTCTAGTTTTAGCAGTCAGATTCAGTTTACAGTAAGGTCGCGTAGGCCTATATACCACAAGCTAAGCAAGTCTAGGACCTATTTAATATATAGATAATTTTTCTTTTTTTAAGACTTTTTGACTATAAACTAACAATTTTAGTGACTTGTTTGGTTTTGAGTATAAATGTTTTTTTAATGTTTTTGCAGTTTTTTAAATTTTATTTGTAGGACAACTGGAAATGTGGTCAATTCCAAAATTCTGATGGACTTGTATTTTTAAGTTAATTGTATCTCATTATAACCCAAATTTGAGATTCGTACCTATAACAATTTAGTTCGTTTAAACATTTGAAGTTTTTAGATAACTCCTGTACTTGGTTTCTACAGTTTTGATATACCTACAAATTTACAAACGCTATCTCAAAAATTATTTGAGCCTTTATCATGATTTTTGCACGTAATAAGGTAAACATTTTTTTAAAAATCCTTCGTTGCAAATTCTAATTTTAAAAAATTACCCAAATCAAAATTTCCTACTGTCCAAAAGTTCAAATATACTAAACTTAAAAGAATTTACTCAGTTGCTGGTTTAAATTTAAACATTTACAAACATTAATTACGTCAACGACCAAGTGAAACATTTAAATTAACAGCTGTGATTCCTTAGAATTTACAATCAATTTAAGGTTAGGTTAACCAACAATCAATCCACGAAATATTATCATCATAATATACCTATATTATTTCTGTTCGGTCACAGATAGGCATATTTAAAATTTATCTTCTTTTAGGTAGCAAGTTTTTATCCTGAAGATGACAGCAACAGCTACTTTTCATATGGCAAAAATAGCTAATAATCGTTTGTTTATAGCTGAATTTTTCAAACATGCCTATACACATAAATTCAAATAATTCTAAAGTAAAATAGAAATGTTTTCATTGCAATCGTTAGGGCAGATAACTGCTTTGATTTCACTAAGTTATACAGGTAGTTTTACACAATAGCATTAGCTGTAGACTCCCCCCCCCCCATACAGCTGGGGCCAGACAGTCTAAGCTCCATGAATCGATTAGACTACAACTTGATTACGCCAGGATAAGTGTCGATGTCTGAATGCATTTATTGGTCTCGCAATGCATTCTTCTTTTTTATACTTTACTTTCTATTAGCTAATTCATTTTTTGAGAAATACCTAGATCTGAAATCAGTAACCCGTAACCCATAGCTGAGAGCCTGGAATGTGCACAGATCCTGCGTCTTAGCCCAGGACAAAAACTTAGGTTCCTTCATTTTCATGTGTGTCCATTTGCAAGATAATTTTAGAACGAGTTCATAAATATTCATTAAATTAGTTTACGGGGCGAATTAAATTTTTTAATATTTCAAATAATTGCTAAGCATTCAAGATCAAAGTGTTTAAAAATTGGCGGTTGTTTTCAGGCGATTTTCCTTTCTGGAGTCGCATTTTTTCAGATTTTCACTAAAAATGGTGTGAAATTTTAAAAAATATATATATTGCGAAAACTTGGCTTGAAAAAAAAACGACTTTAGTAAGAAATTTACACAAAAAAGAAGAAAAAAATGTTTTCACCATTTGAAAAATCGTTAAAACATGTATCTGTAAAACAAGGACAAACTCCGAGAAAAAGTGCCTTACGATAAAAAAAAGTGCCTATAAATATATGTAAAAAAACTGCATAGTTTTCCATCTGTCTGTCTGTTGTTGTTTTCCACTCTTAATCTATGGTATGAAAAATACCAAATTTGTTAAAAGAAAATTTGTATGTAACTTTTTACCAGTAAACCAAAAATTTATACGTTTTCAACATTACGGCTGTTTAAAATTTTTAATGTCGAATATCGTTAACGTTCAATAAAATTTACTAAAGACAAAATTTTCCCCTTTTAAGACTACAACACTCATATGTTTATGTTACCAGTTATTCCATATTAGTCCTTTATTGGACACCTTATATATTATTTAGAGAATGAGCTGTACCCTCTAGACACCTCAGCCTAACAGACTCTTTATGTTCCGGCTTAGCTTCATCCCTCAGTAAGGTACAGAATTTAATTCTCTAGATCATTTGTACTTCCTAGAATAAGAGGCGGACAACAAATTAGTAATATCTTGTGCTCCAGTACTTCAAGAGTATTTCCCACAAAGCCTAGATTTTTTTTTAAATGCTCCGCGTACAGTGGCAAAAAACTCGAAACTTTGCTCTTTACCCCTGCTCAGTGATAGGCCTACTATGTATCTTTAACGTTTTGGTTGGCTGGAATAATGACCATAGAGGCTTCTCTATGCCTTGAAGTTTTTCTCAATCTCTTAAGGGTCTCTGTTTTACCCACCTACTTATACAAATTTGTTTATGCCGCAAGCAGATTCCGGAAATAATTAATGGAGCCATAACCTCTTTTCTTGCCAGTTCACCCTCGAGTCCTCTATGAACTTACTTGGGTAACCATCTCACCTTCACCTGGACGCAATATATAGTCGGACGTATTCACATCCATGGATCAAATGGGGAACAATTTAAAAATTTGTTCTAACATTGCGGCTAATTTTCGTTTTTTTTTAAATTTCTAAACGTATTTAAGTTATTGTATTTATTTATCTTAATTAAGGTTTTACAAGTATGTATGGTCACGTTTTAACACTCTTTAACTGTTATTACATTTCTTTTCTAACATTTTAGTGCGAAATCATTAGTTTTTGAATGATGAATACTAACGCTCTAATCATTTTAAATTTTCAATGAGAACTGCTCAGTGTAAAAGTTTTAAAAGACGTTTTTGTGGAATTTGATACCAACAAATGAATAGCATACAATAAAATATAGATTGATTTGTCAAGGATTTCACTTTATTTACGATGTAACGCCATAGACGTCAAGATAGTCCTTATAGTGTTTTCAATTCACAATTAAAAAGGATAAACTACTGTATTTAATTTTCGTACAAATAGAGTTTTAAGACAACAAAAAAAAGGTTTACTTTCTTACATTTATGTAATACACAGGAAGTTATGTCATCAGTCAAAAAATCGATGTTGGTTTTTTGCGGATATATCCGTAAAAGTGGTTTTTAGAATGTCTGTCTATCGTCAGTCCTCTACATATCAAACGCGTGGATCGATTTTAAGCAAATTTGGTATGTGGGTATAAACTAGCCATATCTGTGGTTAAAAAATATGTATGACTCAAAAATTGGGTGTAGGTGCTACAAAAAGAAATTACAAAATTACGGTTTTCTCAAAACGGGCATGAAGGTTTTGCTCACATATAGTTTCTAAGGCCCAAACAAAACGTATTAATTTCGAGAATTATCGTTAAAAGACAAAAATGGCTATTTTAAAAAGACAGTGCGTTATTTTTCAAAATTAGCACTATTGATTTTCAATAAGGAAAATAACGTTGTCCCAAACTACAAAAACAAAAAACTGAACCAAGATTATAACAAATCCAGCATGTTTATTATACTACTCTTATGTACATTTCGATATCATAGTCATCATCTTCAGAGATTTACAGCTAAACTAATCATAAACCTAAATTTAAGTGCTAAGTAGCACCCCCTCCTGCTCTTAACCGCCCAATCACAAAGACACACGTCAGGTAACTGACTTGGATTTGATCTGCTCTTGGCAACCTTATGGACTACCTGGTTCGTTATGGACAACCTTATAGACCCGTTACTTGAGGCAAAACGTGCCTCTTTGTGATTGCTCCGTTAAGAGCGAGAGGGGGCGCTATTTGGCACTTTGCTTTAGGTTTAGGTTTACTGTATCTGTAAACCTCAAGGAATTTCCTTATTGTGATTATCACCACAGTGCTCCTTGGAGATTTGATTTAATTTTGTTGAAATTTTAGTGAAATGTGAAGATTAAAGTCCTTAAACCACAACAAAATATTAGACTACTGTTCAGGAATAATTGGCAAAAAACAAAAATAATATTTGACAGTCGAAAACCGATTTTAATCGAATACTACTTAGTTGAGGATGTGTTTTTGGCACATATTAAATATATTTTCAATGGTGGCGTCCTTGTTCAATTTCACTTTATGATTGACAACTTTCGAACAGACATCCGTTTTGATTTGGTTTTGGGGATGGGTGAGATGGAATGTTTATTGGTATGGATAAACAGTTGCTTGAAGCGTTGTAGGCAAAGCTTGATGTACAGTAGCCTCAGACTAGGGTTGTGTCAGGTGTAAGGGGCGTGTCCTCCCTTCTACTTGCTTCCCTAGCCTGACTTGACGGTACAACCCATTCCAAGAAAACTAGCTACACAAATTACCAGCTACATTTAATTACTAAAGTTACAAATTCGGGAGAGACTTTTGTAAAAGTTTTATTTTTATTTACACCGATAAAAGAAATGAAAGTAGGGTACGCGTTTACACAGAAGCATTTGAGGTCTATATATTTTTTATTGGGGTTGTACCGCTGAAAGTAACACAACAAAGTGTGGGGGCCCTCTTTTCCTCTCCACCTCAGACACATTCCTACCTTGAGGATGTTGTATCAATGCAGAACTTTTTCTTACGTAATAATTACTCTACGGTAAATATTCAAGTAATACTCTTTCAAGTTTCTCTGAATGAATAAATGTCAACAAACACAGGTGGACTCGAGTTGTTGTGGCCTCGACCTTTACCTGTTGTAGAAAGTTTGTAAGTTATTGCGTTAATTAAAAGAACTCGACGCAGACGAGATGTCTCCGTGTTTCTTCTGTGTTTCTCCACTACTTTCTTTCTCATTTGAATACTTTGAACGGACTGGCACCATGCGATGATTTGGAGTACAATTGGAAGGTTACGTTATGGACCTATTTTCTAAAACTAGGCTTTACAGGTTGTAATAGAATTTTCTGTTTTTGAAAGTTATTGAATAATAATAGATTGTTTATGTTGGTTTACTTCATTCCGACATTTGTCGTCATTTGTGCATACAGGGTGCGTCATTATAAATACCCAAGTAAAGCCATTAGTCAAAATCTCTCCAATAATTAATTTCGAACGTGAGTTAAGGGTAAAAACAAACGACTATATGAAACTGTTATACATGACGTTCTCAATGTCTGCTCTACCAATTTCGTTTAAATTTTGGTAAAATGTAAAGATTAATAACACAAACCGTTGTAAAAAATTGTAAATAATAGAAAATCACCTTATGCTATGTATAAATTACCTTTGCAATTTGTTCGTTCTGTTTCTCACTACAGCTGTTTCGCCGATCAATGCGGCATTATCAGGTGAAAATTACAACATGTACATTAACACAAACACAGGCTTCTGTACAAGCACCTCAAGTTATTAAAATTTAAATGAAAATTACCAATCTTCTTTGTGTTGGTGTACATATGTGTTGTATAATATTCTATTATTTTCATTTGATGATGTCACATTGATCGGCGAAACAACTGTAGTGAGAAACACAACGAAAGAATTGCAAAGACGGTCATAAGATATGTATACGCATATATAAGTATATTTTGCAATTCGAAGGCATAACTGAAAACGAATTAAATAGAAAATTATCATAAGGAATAATTTTCCAAAAAAGAAAATAACATTAAACTTAATTTCATTTTATAATATTTAAAGAGTTTAAGATAAGTGAAGCAAATTTAGACTCGAAATATGTAGGCTAAACATTGTTTCAAATGATCTACCAAATATAAGATGGCATCTCTGGTATCTATAGAACTGACATTTTTGGTGACCAATAATGTCTTGTTTGGTTTCTATTGTGAATGACTGTGTGAGAAAGTTTGTGCAATCTTCTTTTACCGTTTATTTGAAAAGATCGCGACAATATGTTTTGTTTGTTTAATATTTTACTATGCGAATGTGGTGCGAGAGGTGTAAAGAAATCTTTGTGCGCAGTTTTGTAAAAGTCAAATAGATTATATGGATCTAATCGTTTTTCACAGTTGCGTGCATTTATTTGCTGGCTTTGTAAAGAATTTGTTAGTGTTTTATTTTATTACCATCTTTTATTATAAGCTTACCGTACTCGTAAACTTGATATCCATAACTTCAACAACCGGACAAGACTGAACCTTTTGTCAACTAATACTTAGCCTATGTAAAGAAGGCTTAACACCGAAACCGGTTATAACAACCCTCCATTCCTTCCCCTGTGACTTCATTGTCATATTTATAAATAACCTTATGATGCGTAACAATAAATACGTCACAATTTAATAGCTGCTAGTTTTTTTATGGAAGAACAACTGTAGCACCAATCCCACCCTTTGCGTTCCTTACTGAGTTGTAGAATTGAATTTATACCTAAAAGTAGAAGGTCCTTGTTAAGTTGTTAGGCTTCAATATATGAGTGTTAGTAGAACAGTTTTGTGGGTTCAATACAGAATGCGTTAGTGTGGGAGGAGTTGGAGAATGGTGTCCTTGAAGTTACCAGAAGTGGGCCTTCAGATGGCCTCTAATTTCTGAACTTCAAGCCATATCATGGGTTTTGTTATTTAAAGGCAAAAACCTCTCGATCACCATAATCTGTTAATAAAATAGAAAAGAACATAAAATAAAGACCCTTCGCTCTCGAATGGTTTAATATAGTCAGGTTCGGAAGAGAACAAAAGTGGTCAAGAGAGACAGTTTAGGAAAAATGAAATAGAGGGATCTAAGCCAAAACTACATGAAAGAGGAGTAGATCCAGTTGGGTACCTCGGAATTGTCACGGACATATTCACTATATTTAGCCTCTAAGGGGTACTGTCGTTGTTAAAAAAAGGAAGACAAAACATAAAATAAAGAGCCTTAGCTCTCGAATGTTTTAATACGTCAGGATCGGAAAAGAACAAGAGTTGGTCAAGAGAGACCTGATAGGAAAGATTAAAGAGAGCGATTTAACCCAGGACTACATGAAAAATGTGTAGATCCAGCTAGATCCCTCGAGATTATCACACTTGTACTCACTATAGTGAGCCCCTGAGGGCTTATCTAGTTTGTTTGTAAAAATCATTGGTAGGTATTTGTTAACAGTAACTTGCATGGCAGTTTTTGAACTGTTTGAATACAGTTAAGTTAAATATTGTAACAAGACAAAATATACAGAGTGTCCAGTAAGTAAGGTATCAAACATCATGATTTCATGATGGTGGTGAGTAGTTTGTAGCACTGTCGGTTGTGTGGTTGTGTTATTTTTCTTTTTTGTAATTGTTAGGTAAGATTATAAGTTTCATTTGATTTATAAATAAGTAGATAATTTTTATTTTATATTTTCTAATTATTATGTTTTATTTGATGTTTGTACATAATTGTATTATTAATAAATAAGTAGATATTTTAAAATTTCATAACTATATGTATTATTGTATAAATATATTGTAAATCTTAATGTATTTTGTAATTTTTGAGGTTATGTTGAAAAGAAAACCTGTGGTTCTAACTTTGCCTCATAAAATAAAGATTTATTTTATTCTAAACACTGATAAATTATTCGGAATATCAAAATAAAGAAAAAAGTTCCTACAAATATATGTTCCAAAATGCTTCGTTTTTAGTTTATCTGTTTGTTTGTATTTAATAAAGATAGCCTACAAGAGAGAGAGAGAGAGAGAGAGAGAGAGAGAGAGAGAGAGAGAGAGAGAGAGAGAGAGAGAGAGAGAGAGAGAGAGAGAGAGAGAGAGAGAGAGAGAGAGAGAGAGAGAGAGAGAGAGAGAGAGAGAGAGAGAGAGAGAGAGAGAGAGAGAGAGAGAGAGAGAGAGAGAGAGAGAGAGAGAGAGAGAGAGAGAGAGAGAGAGAGAGCTATTCCCCTCTAAGTAAACACCCTTAACAAAAAATACGGAATTTTTAAATTTAAAAATAGACTTAGTTACATTGTTAGTAATAACTATATAAAAAAGGAAAGTTTTTAGTTAGCAAATTTAGATATGACGAAAAAATAATAACAACAGTAATTTTATAAGGAACATTTGTAATATTTTTTTTTTTGTATTAGATAAAATTTAATTGCTACCAAGTTTTTGTTAATGGTGTTTTTCCTTGATCCATCCATCGTTAAGTGATGAGGCAAAGAAATCCATTATTGATACAGTTCAGATTTTAATTATACAGGTAATAGTAATAAACCCGACCTCTCTACGATTCACAGCGAAGCGTAGCGAGTGCAGGTCTCTTTACATAATATACACTGACACGAGCGAAGCGAGTGGAGCCTTTTTATATACAATTGCCGTCAGGGCCTAGCCGATATTAAGAAAATTATAATATACACAATTACGAGATTCAGAAAACTCCATAAAAACCCATTGATATACCAATATAATTTAACATTTCCTACAAGTGCCAAGAAACCACGTTTTGGGTATAAGATTTAAAGAATCTGTTTGTGTTACATTCTATGGTGGATTGGGAAAGTTATCAATTTGTTTTCTTTATTTATACGTCCACAATCACTTCCCAAAGTTTGGCGCCTTAATAAACACTTCGTATTTAGTGACAATATTTATGAGCTATGTAAAATAAAACCGCCTCAGGTCGTTATAGTGAATACGGCTTTGTCAATCCCGAGGGAACCTAGCTGGATCTACAAAGTTTTCACTTAGTCTTGTGTTAGATCCCTTCTACCAAGTCTCTCTTGACCAATGTTCTACTGACACTAACGCTATAAGAGAGTATTCATGGTCTAGGTGTGTGTTATTTTGTTCTTTTCTTTTTTTATATATAAGGTTGGATGACCGAAAGATTTAACAACAGAAAATTAAATAAGGGTTTTAAAATGTTTTGAGTTGACCTTGTAGATTCTATGAGAAAGACAAAAAACGAAGACAGTGTTAGGTTTCAGTTTCGATAGGCTACCTGAAAACGAACCCTTGCGTGTAAAAAACAGAGTTTAATGGACAGTAAGGCTAGGTATTGTTGTTATGATTGACCAAGTATTCACAATCTGTGGACTTTGAACCGCCGAAAGACAAGATGTCAACATCAACAAATTGAATATAATATTTCTCCCTTCAACTCTGACAATTTCTTTGTAGTTGTTTAATTGTGTAGAAGGGCAGATTTCTTTACCCTAGTTTAGTTTCATATTTCATCCCCTTCCCTAGTTTTATGTTTACAGTTAAAAGTTGTTCTTTAATCTATACAGGAATAAATTTCTTCGCAGTTCCGTCCGCGTGAAAATCTGGCTTTGTGGGTGTAACCTTAAATATCCCGGATTCAGGATTTGCATAATTTTTCAGCTCATGATGGCCTATTATAAAATCGAAATTAGATTTAACATTAGCTAGACTGAATGTTCAAGGGAGTCCTAGTCCTTCTAATAAACTGGTCTTCTTTATATGACGTCTAAATAATAGGCATTTTGGTTTATTAATATTTTCCCCCCACCGAAATCCTTATTGTACTTTTTCGGAAAATTCCCACCAAAATTTTGGTGTTTTTTTTGCGATGGATGTTTGTATTTTAACTCAAAATTAAGGTTACAAGTGAAAATAGGACCGGAAATGGGTTTTTTAGGTTAGGTTAGGTTGAGAAATCTAAATACTCTACGTTAATTATATACTTAATAATTAAAAATCTAAAAATAGTCTGAAAAAGTCAAACAATTTTTTTCTTTCGGAAACCGATATTTACCTAACATAACTTAACCTAGCCTAATCGAACCTAACCTAATCTAACCCATTTCTCGCGCCTAATTTCACTTGTAACCTTAATTTTGGGTCAAAATAGTAAGTTATTCGTGTGTTCACTGTCCCTAACAAATTTTTGAAATGTGATAAAAGAGTGATAAATATGCATTTGTCTACAGTTGTTAACAAAGTGGCATTTTGTTCATTTAAATTCGTTTGCAAAACAGCTGATTTCTCAACAGTTTCACTTTGCCCACTACTTTGCACGCTACTTTGCTCATTCCGAATGGCAACCGAACAAAACGAAATTTATGTTAAGTTTATTTGAATTGATTTATAATATACAGGAAATGTCCCGTATGTACGTTAGATTAATTCTTACATGTAAAATAACATAAATAAACAACAAAACAACGTTTTAAAGTTGAAAAAGTAAGTAATTATTCATAAAGATGATTGACAGTGTATGTACATGGAGAGTATTTTTCGTTTGCCGAGTTTTGAAGTTGGCAATCCCGTTTCCTCAACAATACACCTAAGTTATTTGTAATATTCATAAATAACCTCAGTTTTGACGTGAGGTTGAACACTATTGTATTAAATTAATGTTTTATTAAATTATGTTACTGCTGAAGTATGTTTTTTATTTGTCACAAAATAACAGCTGTAGACAAAGTATAATTTGCAATTCGTGAGCAAAGTGTCTTTTTTAAACTGGATAAAATTGACGCACTCAGCAAGCCTCGTGCGTCAACATTTTTCTCTCGTTTAAAAAAGTGCCACTTTGCTCACTAGTTGCACAAATAACTATTCTCTAATTTCAACAGTAAACGAGTTTTTATAACAATACAAAAAGGAGCATTAAAATAAGCGAAAATTTTGGTGGGCATTTTCCGAAAAAGTACCCTTTATTTTGTTGAAATTTTACAAAAGACTTAAGTGTAAGTCGTTGATGTCCTTCCGGCAAATAGAATTCATTTACCAGTCTTAGGCGCTCAGTTACAGTAGCAATATTGAGGGATCAGCTGTATTTAAACATTTCCTATCATGTCTTTCTTGACCAACTTTTGTTCTCTTTCGACTTTGACATTATTAGTGTATTCGAGGGTTAGATGGTCTTTATTTTATGTCCCTTTCTTCATTTTGTTTAACAAGACGATGATCATCGAGAGGATGGATGTCAGAGTGAAACTTACAACCAGAGGATTGTGAAGACAGAAGAGGATGGATTTCACAACCGGAAGGCGTCAGCAAAAAAATGTTATTCACGAATTACTGCACAGATTTAAACAAACATTTTAGTCATGATTAGCAGTTTGATCATATTTTAAGTTTTTCACTTCAAAATTGTATTGTTGTTGCTGTGAAATAATTAAAAAATACATAAAACGTCTAAAAAAATCTGGATTTTCTATATTTCTACAGCAAAATAGACTAACTCGAAAATTACTGTGCAGATTTCAAATAAAATTTTATTTCCAATTATAGTTCAAATCATGTACTTATACTACAGCCGCTGGTTCTTTGCACTTGGATTTTTGGTTGACGCACCGGATAGGCGGTGGAAATAGCAACGTCGTCGTCTCGCACTGCCCCTCTACGGCCGCATTACACCCAAACTGCGCGCGTATTATCGCATCTAAACAACAAAACTGTTACGTATTGTTCAGTTTGTGTTACGCTTCTTTCCATTAGGTGACAGAGTGAACCTTTTAAACTGTAAATGTAATACTGTAATTTCATTTAATCTAAGCAATTAAAAAATCTATAAAGTATTTGGTGAATAAATACATTTTACTGTTAATATATTATGTAATTCAAACGAACGCTTGAAACAATCTGTAGCACACTCTATGGTTTATTTAAGGGTCTATAAAATTATATTATTTGATATACAGAAATAATTTTACTCAAATAATAACTCGAAAACCAATACTTTACTGTTAGACTACTTCTTGGAACGAAGCCAACGAAGCAACGTTGCCAGATTGCAAAGAGTAAACGGCTGTACTATAACTTTGTTACTGACAAAATACATATTGTTGTTGAAAATTTTAAGAAAATGCGTAAAATATAACAAAAATTGTAGTTTTGTATTTAACCGTAGAGACAAATATTGTCTGGGTTGAATCACTTCTAACCAGATATCTTACTTACACAGAGTAGAAAATCGCATAAATAGACAGTCAGACTCGAAGTGAGTGGGCGACCCTGACGTTATTAGAGTATTAGAGGGCTAGGAGGTTTTAATTTTACGTTCTTCTCTTTCTTTTTTTATAAGGCAATGATGACCCAGAGGTTTTTTCCATCAAACAACAGAGAGAAACAAAAATTTGATAAACAACGTTTTTGAGACAGAGTGTGCTGTTTGAATATTTGGTTATTGTTAAATAATAAATAATAGTTTTGTTAAATAAACAAATTGTCGTAAAAAAACAGGCGTGTGAGATATCAAAATGTAATTATTTCGTGTAATAAATAGAACAGTCTTGTCTCTTTTTCGATGATCAAATTCATATAAAATAAACGCTGTAAAACACTACACATAATTTCTCATTACAATCGAAACACTGTACCAACCATTTTTGGTACTGTACAGAATTTTGTTTAAGCTTCAGTCTTAATACACACAAAATCGATCTAGTTACGAGAATGGTGGTTATCCCATTATTCTATTTTTAAGCTCTAAATTTACCAATTAATTCACAGACACAGTATTAACACTATAAATAAAATTTTAATAAATTAGTTTCTTTTCGTTTAAAATCACAAACATTATGTTTCGTACTTGTTTGAAATAATAATATGTGTACTAAAATAAATAATCAGATGAATTAAATAATCAGTATTTATTTACTTTTAACAGATGAAGTATTGAGCAAATTAAAAACAATATTCTTTTCATCTGTGCCCCAAAGACACAGAGCAGCCACAGACAATTATTTAACTAATTTGTATAATACAATCTAGAGCTACATGGTCTTATATTTATCATAAGCAAAAGGATAGAAAGGAGCAAACAAGTGTTCTAGTGGGAGAAGTTTAAGCGTGGTAGTGGGGAGGCGTTATCAGCGCTAGTTGTACTATGAGCAGGATTCGTGCAAGTTGCCAGTGAGTAGCGCGCCTTTGTGATGTGTGCAGGTATTTGTTAGATATGGTTGTCGCTTCACTTGTAGAAGCCGGCTTTGCAAGTCCTAGTAAAGGAATGGATGCTAAACCTAGGGTTATTTCTGCCGAAGTGAAAAATAACGCGAGTGTTACCCCTAAGGATATACACCATGATAGAAGTGGACAATTTTCTAAACCTCACATTGCTGGTAAGAAAATATTTCACATTTAGGTTAGGGCTAACAAAAATTTGATTGTCATTTTAATTTGTATTCACTACAAAGTTGATATTTGAATAATATGTGATCGTTATTCGTTAAGGCTTAATTTAATCCTATGTAATGAATAAGTGTATCAATTCAGTGTAATCTGATTTTAACATTTTTGAGGTTAGAATGTTGTAGTACCCTACATTACTTTGGAAGAGTGCAAGTTTGCATTTTATAATGTTTAAATGTTAAAATATACACTGACATACTTTCATGTTAAAACATGTTTTATATAAAATCTGTAAGTTCATAGTATAAAATAAGAAAGCTTGTAGCTTTTAGCGTGTTATAGTTTTCGTCCATTTAAGATAACCTTTTTAACATTGTACTATTTTCTATTTGCGTTTATGGTTTAATGTTTTTAAGGTACCCTAATTGTAAATCAAATAATACAATAATTCAACTAACTACAATTTTTGAAACACAATAATAATTGTAATAGATATTTCGTTAAGTGTTCAAGCCTACAATCATCGTATTTTTAGTTGTTCCTGTAATGTTGGATAGGGAAATTATTTAGTAGTCTATGTATTATGAATTTCACCACAGTGTTTGTCGAACAATGCAAGGAAACGTAAAAGTTAATTGAATTGTAAGCTTATTTTTAGATATATGTTAAACAAATATATTCTAAATTCCAAATGATAGGCCAACTGCAAGTAGGCTACATTGCAATCTATGTTTTTGTTTGTGTTATTGAATTCAAAGTTGTCTTTCCTACTTATAACCTCACATTTCAAAATAGCCTACAGTTTATATTTGAAAAGTTTAAACAACAAATTAATGTTGTCGATGATGTTTATAGTAATTACATATCATACTGATGATCAATAGGACAGTAATTAAAAACATCTGATAATGTAGAACAGCTCATTTAGGAAATATGTATACAATGAAATTGAGATTATTATCCATGACTAGCAGTGTTGTTCTCTTCAATATGACACCCCTTAATAAAAATGTTTAGCTTTTCATTTAAGCCTACAAATTAATAGTCGAAATACATTTTTTTTAGGTAGAAATATTTTGAGGGATCTTGAAAAGAGATATTTTTAGGTAGGAATAGTGAACCACCTGTTTGTACAAATGTCGCCTATGTGCACTGAATTTATATAAACTAATAAAATGTTCAATCGTTTTAAGTCTGTAGGCATTAGTGTTAATTTAGAAACACTAATTTGTAAATAGCTTCTAGACTTTAAATTACTTTTGTCTTATGTACCTATATTACTCTAAAATTTTGTAGTATCGTGTACTTTAAACAACCAATTCTTATTTCTCTTGAACTACAGACTCAAGAGTTATTGGCAAAAACTGAAGAAGAACCATTTCTATTCTTCCGATTTTTTTTTTTTTTTTGGATTTACTGTCAACTGTATCCAATAATCAGAAAATTACGGCTCGGGAATAATTGACAAATAACACATAAAAGTAAATAAAATGGAAACTAAACAAAAAAAGAGTTTTTACTGTCATGTCAGGGTATAGGCCTAAAAATACGAGTACTCTGCAATCTAGGGGGAAGAGGCCATAAATATACTGGTCTCCAAAAATGTGTAACTCTTTTGTAGCATCCACTAGCTTGTTTTTGTTATGGAATTTTTGAAGAAATTTAGTAATTTCTTCAAATATTTAGGTTAGACATTTTTAAATCTATAAGAGAGCATACGTTATTGCTAAATATTTTTAACATTGAGACTATTAGGTTGATTGACGTGCTAATTCCGTTTGTGGTTCTAATTAAAATCTAAGAGTTATGAAAAAGGGTCGCTACTTTTAAAATGGCGGTCGTTTGTAGTCCATTCTTATCTTATGACTCTATCAGACTCTATAATGGTCTGATTCTATAATAATGGTCTGCAATGCACGGTTAAAAAACAATCTATTGTGTTGACGTATTCGTTAGATTGCATACAATGTATGTTGTATGAAGGGCAAAAGATAAATGTCTTTTTTCTCCCGAAAAAATTATTTTTGAAGGCTCCCCCCCCCCCAGAAAGTGTTTTGAATGATACCCGTCTGAAGTAGCCTACTCTACAGGCCAAATGAGTGGGAGGGATTTTGATCAATTCTGTATATTTTGCATTTTTACCTCCATTTTATATGTATAACACTATTTGAAAGTGGCAGCTTTGGGGCCAAAACAGAAATTTCCAATTTTCTAAAACTCGGTTGTAACAATTTCAATAAAATTTTGCTAAAATGTTTTTAAGAATTCAAACAAAACGCAATGAGCGGTATTGTGACACCCTATACCAACTTACCTCTCATTAGAAATATGTGGGGAAACATCTTCAGTATTAAAATAAATTATAATTTCACTTCCCTAGTAAACAAAGTACAGGGTAAGTTTTAGTAATCTACAAAAATTCAACCCTAGTTTTTCGACTGGTCTTTACGTTCCATGGCCTCAGGAAACCATAAAAGTAAATTTCGGGGCGTAGTGAAACTGCCCCGACATTTTGGGTACTTTTGAAACGATGAAACGCCCCGCTCATTAAAGAGGATTAGGAAGGGTCGCCTCGCAAGACTATGCTGAAATTGCCCCGAGCGCCCAAATAATATTAAAACATGTTACGCTACGGGACCTAACCTTACAGGCTTATATGCTTGATTGAGGTTAAATTTAAACACATACTACCGAAATTGCGCTCGGGACAATTTCAGCATTTCTGGTCTTGCGAGGCGACCCTTCTTGATCCTCTTTACTGAGCGGGGCAGTTTCATCATTTCAAACGTACCTAAAATATCGGGGCAGTTTCATAGTCCCCAAATTTCGACATACCGCCCGACCGTTGTTGTCGACTGTACGTAAGCGGCTAAAAAAAAAAGGAAAATGGAATTGAAAATGGCGACCATTTTAAGTAGGGTTTTGTTCATATATCGTGAATTATTCAACTTATAACATATTAAATTGGATAAAAATTAGGAAATTTAAATTTTGTATGTAATGGTACCCCCCACATCTATACGATGACAAATAGCGAAGTTATTGGAACTGTTCGTATAGTTATGAGATAAAACAGAATCGAGTCACCGAGAGGTCCTGGCGAATCTGTGATTCAGATGCAAGCTGGAAGCTTCGTAGAAGATATTCATATGACACGTCCTTATTTTCATACTTCCCTATCGTATATGATTTCACACCTCGATTGAAAGGGGTAACCGGCTTCGAAAAGGACAGGTTCTGAGGGTAACCACATCTGCTGTGAGATTAAGCATCGTTTTGACATGTCTATCCATCAAGACATGTGTGGAGTTATTGAAAATAACAAGTTTAGGTTTAGTGAGACAGTATCTGGTTATAAGCTTAGAGAGAGATCATTGTCGTCTGTTTTGTGTTGTGTTATCCAATCCTTTTGTATTTTTTGTTTTATTTGTTTCCGCATCATTGGATTTGTGTGCTGTACTGTAATAAACTAATTAAATTGAGTTATGTAAAGTATAATTTAGAAGGTTTAACTATTTTATTTCTGGTGAAGTGTTTAGATGGAAAACACGGTGCACCAACTTAACAAAATTAAATACTAACCAAAACTTTAATCAGATCTCTTGTTCGATCCAAACCCTATCTTGTTCTTTTTAAATTGTATAATAACCGCTAGGTGTTTCGTTTTAGAACAATTGTTTTTACATTTTTTAATTGAAGAAACCTTTCTTCCTACAAAACGAACACAAGATTGTTTTTTAATTGAATATAAAATTAAATTCGTTAAGCTTGATTTACAACTGTCATAAAATCAATTTGTAATCTTAAACTTTGTCCAATCTTTGATTATTTTATGATTTATTACCAATACAGTCTTGTTACATGTACATGGCCTCAGTTCAATCTTTGATGAAGACTTCACAGCCTCAATATTACCAACGCGCCTACAAGTCTAATGCCATTGGTCGTAATCAATTTAAACAATAATTATTTATGTTTTAATATCTAAGCGTTTCTTATTCCTTATCAATATGATTCATTCTGTAATGTTGCTTCTTATCTTAATTTTAGTGTCTATGACAAATTGGTCACACTTAAATTATTATTCTTTGTAATTTAAAACTATTGGAATTAAAATTTATAAAAAATAAAAAGGCCTTTACTTTATCATATACAGGGTGTTCGAAAATGTGGGGCAATAGTTTACGTGGTGATTCCTTGGGTCAAAATAAGCAAAAAAGTTTATATAGACATAATATGTCCTATCTCGTTTCGTTTAGCGTCTGTCTGTCTGTATGTGTTTTTTACAAAATAATTCATAACTCCTTAATTAAAACAACATCTGTTCACACAATCTATGACATATGATTAATAAATTTACTCTGTTCTTAACAAAAGTTGTGTTTCTTTAAAAAGTGTTCATTTTGTACATGCTTGAAAATAATTTATGTATTGATAATTTCTGATTTTATGATATTACAGTTTTAACATTGTTTAAATGGAGAAAACTGTAGGTATAACATGGAAGAAATTAATTTCTCTGTTATTCTTCGTCCAAAATAAGCTTACTAAGATATCGTTGGAATCTCTATAAAACTTACTTCATTTTATGTATCTTGCATTTTTTTTTGTAAAATTAACGGTTTTCGTGAAATTTGCCGTCAAATATTTAAAATAGCCGCCATTTTGAAACGGTTAAAGATTTTTTTATTCATATTTTGCACAACGATAGCGGCCAATAAGATGAACATTTGTGCAGAATCTCAATGCTGTAACTCAAACCGTTAAGGAGTTATGAATTATTTTGTAAAAAACACATACAGACAGACAGACAGACAGACGCTAAACGAAACGAGATTGGATATATGTCTATATAAACTTTTTTGCTTATTTTGACCCAAGGAATCATTACGTAAATTATTGCCCCACATTTTTCGAACACCCTGTATATACGTAGTATTATAAAGAAAGCCAAATTTATGTAGAATTTATTTTGGTACTCTGACTCCAAAACAGTTTCTTTAACACGTTGAGTGCCACGTGAGTCCAACGTGGTCTCACACGCTAACTTACCTAATGGCCGCGTGAATCCAATGTGGTCTCACACGTAGCAGCCTTACTTATAAGACTGTGGTGACAAGTTGGTATCACGTATTGTATTTAAACCTATTGCATCAGCTAACCAATGGCCTGGAGTAATGGAAATCGTATATGGCCTCTTGATTTGTGAGTCCAGTGTGGTCTCACGCGGCCAGAACTTCTTTTTAGAAAATTTGTAATCATGTCTCTGTTTTAAGTTTATTTATTGGCAATTCTCAAGTTTATTGCATTATAATGATTTGTATGTAATGTTTAAATGATATTTTCATAAATCTAACCTTAATTTATCTTCTTAAAAAAAGTGGCTAGAAATATAAATTAACTTTTTGAGTATTAAAAAAAAGTTGTAAAAAATATTTTGACACTCAATCAAAACTAAAATAACCTAAATTACAAGGAAAATAAATATATTACACATAAAAAGTATTTTTAATTTTAAATAACTATTACATTATGAACTGACTGATATATAAATCATAGAGTAAATAACCAAAAGAAATAAAATATTACTAAACAAATTATAATCACTTCAAATAATGTCCAGATGAGTATGAATTACAATTTGTAAATTTTAGAAATAGAAGATAACGAAAAAGTCATTGGTTTTCACACCACATTCACTTGGTATTTATTTACCTACATATTTATGATCATTGAAGAAACATTCCAAGCAATAATGTTTATCACAAGATTGGCACTTCAGTGTGCTCTGCGGCGTTTTCCTCATGGCATAAGCTCGTCCACATTCTGAAGTCAACCTTCCGTAGCATCTAAAACATCTTCGTCTTCCTTTCCGCCCAACATCTAATAACCTGTGATCCACTATTTCTTCTTCAGTAGGGTTAATTTTGAGGTTGTTAACACCCGTCAACTCGGTAACCAATTCTTCTTTGAGGTTTGTTATAGACATGTTTACATAATTTAAATTTAACAAGGCATGAGCATTTACTATGGCTGTCCCAGTCAAGATCTCGATAGCTAACTTACGATACCATTTTATTCCACGCCTTAGTGATGTATTGTAACTTTTTTTTTGATCAGACAAGTCAATGAAAGCTTTCAATTTGTTATAATCTTGGATACAACGTGGTTTCTTTATGTTACCATCTCTTCGTTTGATTTCAACCATTTCATCTGTATGCTTTGTACTGAGCATCAAAACATCTCTTTTGTCATACCATTTCAACACTAAAACACCAGTGTTACTTTCCTGGGCTTCAATTTCTCCCCGTTTTAGTTTACTTCCAGTAACTTTTGTTGGATTTCCTTTCCGTTTGCTAAGTAATGTTCCTATCAGATGAGTCTTCTGCTCCAGCAGTTCATGTGCTAGTGTAAGTGATGTATACCAGTTATCTGTGCAGAGTGTTCTACCAGTACCCAATAAATTACCCATTAGTGTCATTACAACTTTTGATGCAACTGACTTTTGATTTTCTTTTTCTCGTCCACAGTAAACCTTAAGGTCATAGGTATAACCTCCTTGTAGGCATAATTTGAAAAGCTTTATCCCAAATTTGTGACGTTTATTTGGTATGTACTGTTTAAATTTTAGGCGGCCACGAAAAGGCACTAAAGTTTCATCTATGCAAAGTTGTTCCCCTGGTACAACTGCTTTTTGGAAATTTTGTTTAACTAATTTTAGCAAAGGATTTATTTTGCGTAATCGGTCATTTTCATTTGTTTTATCATCATTATTACTAAAATGGATGGTTTTTAGTAACATTTGGAAACGATTTCTTGAAAGAACTTTATTCATTTCATTAGAGTAAAGTTTACTGGTTGACCAATATTTATGTACAGCTGGGAAGTCACACAAACCCATCCAAATTATTAAACCAAGAAATTTCTTAATTTCTTCAATATTAGTGTCTTTCCATTGGTTAAGTCGTGCATTTGGAGTAAGCCCTTTAGCAATACACTGATGAGCGTATGTGTTAGTTTCTAGAACTATGAGATTCAGTATTTCATCATTTATAAGGTATCTATAGCTTTCAATAGGGGTTTTTTGCTGGCACTTAATTAAGAAATCGGCAGTCAAACCCGGATTCGTTTCTGTAAAATCAAAGGATTTCAAATACTGGCCGGTAACATTATGCCAAGTAATATTTTCTAGGGGGTTATCAGACTGATTATCGGTTAAATCTTCGGTAAATTTTGTTATCACAGCCTCTATTGCATCTGTTATCGTATCTATATTTTCTTCTACATTTGGTGTAAATGGATGAATATTTGTTGTATCGGGCGAATTTGGAATAATTGGAGGTTGTGAACTACTTTGACTGCTATCAAATGTAAAATCAAGAAGTATTTGATCTATTACGGTTGAAGTACTGGGAATTGATTGATTTAGTAAATTTGATTGCTCCGAAATATTATTACTTTGAACTTGTGTGTCTAATGTCTCAAATGGAACAGTTATTTTTTGTTTTTTCTTACTTGGTAATTCATCTTCACTGCTATGAGTTTCTTCACTTGATGGTTGATAACCATCTGAAAGATACGCTTCACTAAACAAAGATTCACAATCGTCTTCGTCAGATAATAATCCCTGCCATATTTCGTCCAATTGTTTTTGTTGGTCCTCGTAATACTTTGGTAGTCTTGACATTATAAAATAACTACTACACTTTTTATACACTCAATCACAGTAAAACAACAGCGCCTAAACATGTAAAGTCGTACTGAACAACATACGTATTACTGTAGACAAAGAAGACTGCTACTGCTAGACCTTTGTTCAGTGAAACACGTGATATGTCGTGTATCTCCGTAACTGTTCGAGTAGTAATCGTGGTGACACGTTGGTCTCACAGAGCCTTAGTGACTGTATTACTAGTCAGGGGCCGTGTGAGACCAATGTGTCACCACAAACAAAACATTCGATTTTGTTTGCTAAATGTAATGTGAATAAGTAAAAAAAGGATGTTCTGTTAATAATACAGGACTATAAACCGATTCCATCCAAAAAAAAGATTTGGCCAGAACGAAAATTTTGATGCAATATACCTGGCACTCAACGTGTTAATAACGTCTATCTCTAGCGTTTATTATCTATACTTTGCTCTACTAGTCTACAGCTTAAACTTAGGCCACAATTTTGATAGAATTAGCTTCTAAGGACCCAAAAAACGTATTGGTCGCGAACTGTCCAATACTACCGATTCGTGAGTTGTCCCTCCAAAAAATAGGTCTGTGGTTATTTATAAAATAAAAGTCATTTCTCAAAGTCGGATAAACAGATTTCGATAAATTTATTTCTCAAGTGTAAATATTAATGACCAAAACCTTTTCGCAAGTAAAATATATTACGGTTTAGGAGTAATTGCCAATAAATAAAACTGAACCTTGACCACCGTCATTATAAATAGGATTTTAATGAAAAACGATTTACTCCACGGATGTGTTTATGGCACAAGCTAGGGATGTAAACACGGTGTCCAAGGTACATTTTCACTTTTTGATTGATTACTTCCGAACTGACATTTTGGGTGTTCAATAGTTTTGGTTGGTTTATATTTGATTTTGAAGACGTATGAGTGAAGTTTGTGCAATGATTTTACCCCATTTATATAGCTTATGAAATAGTGTTGTAAATAAAAAAGTTGATTAAGAGTCGGACTGGTGTGTAGTCCAATTCTTGTTTTTCTGTGTTGAAACTTGTCTATACTTTTATAACAGCCTGTACCTTTAGGGGCTCATTTATAGTGAGTACAGGCTTGGGGGTCAGGGTTTTAGGAGAGACTCTAGTTGGATCTATACTTTTTTTTAGTATAATCTTAGGTTAGATCCCTCTCTTTCCTGTAAGGTCTTTCTTGACCAACTCTTGTTCTTCTCCGACTCTGACCTTATAGAGTAACCAGGGCTAAGGGGTGTTTATTTTATGTTATTTTCTTCCTTTTTTAAATAACACTATGATCGAGAGAGGTTTCGCCTTAAACTCTCCGTTACATAACTGCTCGAAGCGTTTCGGTTAGATTCCATCTTCATATGCATATATCTATTAAATCAGCTAGCAAACTTGGAATACATGACAACTTTATGTAACACGTGCGTTCAAACCCCTCCTTACTTAGACCTACCCTTCGTACAGAGGTCATATTCAGGCCATTAACCCTTGTCCTTTAATATTCTTAAACTTTCTACTTTTATTATAGGCCTACCTTTATTAAAGTTTTGCATTTTCAAACATCACATCTGATTGTGTACTAATTTGTTCTTCAATTTTGTATAATGCATTTAACCTTTTGCCCTTGTTGGTAGAATAAACTAATTTCTCAAATTATTTAATTTCAACTGGTTTATGATGTTATGATATAAAATGACTTCCATATTTGGAATTATTTTTATAATATTTACAAACATAGCTATTAAAAGTCTTATTTACGTAACCCAGAAACGGAATTATGAAATGTATACCGATCCTCAGAGATAGAACGAGATTTGAGAGTTCTTCTTTTTAATTATGTATCTATATAAGTAGTCTATTTATCCGCACTATAATTTTTGAGCAACTTGGTACAATTTGGTATACAGGTTTATTTTTTCAATATCTGAACTGGTTCTTAAACCAACAAGATCTGATATTCCGTTTCAAAATGTCGACAGTTTGTAACTGATTTCCCTCTTCAGCTATCACATTCCCCCCTTTATTTAAAACAAGTTGTTGGTACTACCCAGTCCATGGTACACGATGTAGCCTAATAGAAGCAGATCCTCTAAATGTCTAAATCAAGGTGACTTTCACAATAGAGTAAGTTTGTTTAAAACAGTTGTTACACAGGTTTTCTGAACCTCGTAATTGTCGGCTAAGACACTAACGGGCCTCATATTAATTAGTCTGGCAGACCTCCATACTACACATGTGACGACGTTTCATTATGCTCGTTTAGGTAACTCTGCACTGCCCAATTTATTACACGAATATCTAATTTTCTTGAGAGGATAAAGTTCGAAATTACTTTTTTGACCGTAATTTTGGTATTTGTATTCGTAAAGAGCTTGGGGTTGGAATCATTAAATATAGAACTGAAATGTGTAATATTGTATCTAGTTTTCAGTGGTATAAATTACATAACATATTAGAACAAAGAACCGTTTAAAATGGCCGCTATTGATATTTTCAATTCCGATTGTTCTAAATTTCAATAGTATTCTATATAAACCCTTATATATTATTCAATAGTGTAGTCCCTTATTATACTGTCATGTTCTTATTTCAATGTTTGTGGCTGATACCGTGCTTATGTACAGATGACAGACGGAATGTCTACAATCAATTTTTTGGTTTCCTGAGGCCATGAAATGTGAATAAATAAATATTGAGCTTGACTTGTGAGATAATATTATTAGATAGAATAAAACTGGAACACAAGATCTCACATAAATTACGTTTACTTAATCAAACGCGTTTCAAGGACAAAGTCGCCATCCTCAGTGATACATGCGCTACAATACTAAACTATAACTTTTTACTAGTTTAGTTATTGTAGCTTATGGATGGGAAGTTTGTCGTTGAAATGCGTTTGATTATGTAAACGTAATTTTTGTGTCATATTGTGTTCGAGTTTTAATCTATCATGAAATGTGAAGATCAGTCAAAAAACGATGATCGTATAAGTAAAAAAAGTTGGTGTGTACATTTTATCGTGAGTAAAAGATCTTTTAGCAACAAATCGTAAAACTGGAAGTGGAATTTTTAGCTGTTTAAAAATAAAATAGGGGATAAAAAACTCGTGCAATTGTTAGGAGTATTTATGTGTGATTGTGGGAGTATTTGCAGGAGCATGAAGTATTTAAGGGTGCTGACCCAGAGGGTTTCGTACGGAGCACGTGAGAGGAATTCTAGTCTGGTCATATTATTTTCACAATAGATCCATTTTGAGTCCACGGTAGAGTAGGGGGAAAGGAGAAGGTGTGAAGTTATTCTGCTCTCTCGAGTAAAACATGAAGTGATACATTGAATTGTTTATAATGACTTTATGATCATCTGACTTATTGATGTGATGTTAATTTCCAATGAGTTTGGATTTTCTCTTTATCTATTGTAAAGAATCAGTTTTTATTACGGTTTGAATAACTTATTTTGATTAACATCTGCGATTTCGGAAGTTGCGGGATCTGTCACAATCGATGATAGAAGCGCGTGTATTGATTGATCCTTCTACAGGAGATGATAAGTTTTGTAAGCGAGTTTGGTGTTCAATTCCTCAAGTATTTGATTTCTATTTTATAGAGTATATTAAATCCCCTTAATTGGACCTCATAGCCCTTTATACCTAGAATCTCATTCATAGAATAATACCTTATGTTTACTTTTTATACTGCAGAATTGTATAGGCTTCTGTTTGGAACACTGTTATTTCAAGCGGGTATGATCTTGTAGAACCAGTTCTATCAAAGCCTACTCCAGATCCTACAGTATCATTCACCTTGGATGAGTCTGCGGGTTTAGTGAGTACGAGCGTAGAAATACCGAGGAACACCCTGGATGATTCTCTACACCCTTTCATTTAATCTTGAGTTAAGATCCGTTCTATCAGGTCTCTTATGACCAACTCTTGTTCTCTTCCAACTCTGACGCTATTCGTGGTCTAGGAGTTCTTTATTTTACATAAGGTGATTCCCTTTTTCCCCTTTTCTCCCTTTTTCTCCCTTTTTTCTCCTTTTTCTCCCTGTTCTTTTCTCCCTTTTTTCATAAGGCGATTATGACAGAGATGTCTTCCACCTCTATTCAACAAAGTGAAAAAATGTAGACCATTATGCCTGGTTACTTATTTACATGGGCGTACCCAGCGAGGGGCAGGGGGGCAGCTGCCCCCCCCCCTGGAAGCAAAAAAATAGATCTTTATTATACATTTTGTTGCTGGAATTTAATACAATTCTTGAAATAACAATTTTAATAATCAATTGTATATTGAATGACCATGGCTGCCCCCACCCCCCCTAGTTTTGATCCTGGGTACGCCCTTGCTTATTTAACTTATCATTTATGCGTCCAACTGAAATTTTCAATTGCAGTTGGAACTGAGAACCAAGCTTGAACTTTGTGATCAAATAAATATTCAATTTTACTATTGATAACTTTCCAAGAATCAAAGTAAACTATATATATATATATATATATATATATATATATATATATACACAAGTTCTCCGTTTCTTATCCGACAAACATCGTGGATAAAAAAACGGAACATGTAAGAAGATGTTGTATAGCCTAGATCTGCATTTAGGGCGTAAATTGTCCAACAAGTGTGTTGACGCCTCATATGATGAAGGTTAAATGTATTAGGAATTTAGAATGTAGTTGTTTGTCCTGTATCCTATACATATATTGACTTGGGAGGCCTTGACGAGGTTTTTATGTTCTATAACAAAGGAATTGTCAAGTAGATCTTGTTCTGATTACAATTAATTATATTTTTATTTTATTTTCTTGTAAATTGCAAAGAACCTTTCACTCGGTTGAGTTATATGAATCAAGGTTTGGTTTATTGTTTGTTGTGTTGTTGAACTTTACACGATGATAGTTTCTAAAGAGGGTTTCTTGAAGGGGAATTTTTGTTGTTGGATGGAATTCTAGCAATGTGTTTATCTCGAAGTTAAATGAACCCATATGATATTAAAATTGTTTTTTACACATTTTTCTCAAGTACAGTATGTGGTAAGTAGCAGTAGCTAAATGTGTGTAGCGTTAAAATATATATCTAATGAACTTATTAAATAAAAATAAGATATTAAAAAAAACCGTCATTTTTAAACAGCGTAATACCAAAATCAGAAAAAAATGGACGCCATTATGGTACTTACCTAGCCTCATCATACAAGCAGATCTTCTAATTGTTGGTTTCTTGGTAATTGTAGGAAATGTTAAATTGTATTGATAGATAAAAGTGTATATGTACAGTAGGGTAAATGTGTTTAAAACAGTTGTTACACAGGTTTGTGAACTCCGTAATTGTGTACATCACTACTTTCTCGACATCGGCTAGATGTGTATATATTGTCTTGGCTTTATCGGGCTTTCTTGCTGTACAATTTGAGTAAGCGGTGGCACTCGCCTTTGTCGTATATTGAAACTATACAAATATCTGATTTTCTTGGTAGATGAGCGTTCGAAATTACATTTGTTTACTTTGATTTACCGTCGTAGAGCTGTAGTGTAGGTAATATTAGTTGGAGTTTTTAAATCTGTAAATATTTATTTAATTTAGTGTGTTATATGTTAACACACGAAATACTGTATGAGCAAAAAACTGTTTAAAATGGCCAACATTTTGGTATAGTCCCCTTTACCATTTTTCATGTTCCTATCTTAATTTTTGCGGCCACTTATCGTACTTCCGTATGAAACGTAATATCTTTTACTGTTCCCTGAGGCTGTAAAACTTGAAGATTAGTCAAAAACCAAAGATCGAGAGTTTTGTGATTACTAAACAACTCGCTCTATCTCGTATACTGGATAAAGTAATAAACACAATAGTTATACAAAATATGATTAAATAAATAACACGAAAATATAATAAAACAATTTACAAGAGACAAATTTTATTGCCTTTTTAATGATTAACATGACGGAAACATTATTTTCAATATAGGACAAAAGGTAACCCCTATAATACATACATTTTGATCATGGGGGGGGGGGAGTGGGTCAATACATAAACATCTCTTAACAATTGAGTACAACATCCAGACATTCAGGAATTGTGTAGATATTTAGTTTTCTATTTTTGAGAATTTTACATTTTTATTCGGTATGTAATACAAAGTGTTCTTTTATTCATAAGATGTAACATGTAATTTGTTCAGTAATAATAAAGATTATATAATGGGTATTATGAACTTCTGAGTGTTGCGGTCAGCTACCAAGAAATATTTCTTTTATAAATCCGTTGACTTACAGAAAATATATTGATATCGTCATTTTCATCATCTTGTAATTACTTTTTTAAACTAATAATTTTCGCGATATTCGACATCCATATTTTTAACTACCGCCATTTTAAATCTATCTAAAATAAAGACTTGTTTTTTGGTGTAGGCCCAACGGTAAAAGGTTTCGTAAAGAATGAGGATACCAAATCTGAACTCAATATGTCATCCATTTCTAAATAATAAATGTTTTTACAAGAACGGAAATAACAACGTGTTTTTGTAAGTTACATAGTCTATGTTTATAGGAACGTTTTTTCATTAATTGTTTACTGTGACTGCAACCGGTCTTTTTGGCGATTTTATTTTTAATCATGTCTTTCATACTTTTTTTATTAATAATAAAATAAGTTTTTCAACGCGGAGTTAACCTTTTCACGGAAAAATTATGATTTCAAAACTACAGATTCGACGTATTTATAGATCACAGAAGTCAAGCAACATTGAGCGCGGTTAGGTTAGGTTGTGAACTAACGCACAATTTCTTCTTCTTTTTCAAATTTACGCGTAGGTCAGGTACTACATATAGCCATCTTACTTGACTTTGTAAGGTAAAAATTAGCGTACAAACCTATTTTTAACGCGTAATTCACTTAATGGACCTTAACCTAGACAAGTTGAAATTATGTTGTTTTTTTTTCCGTAAAAAAGTTAGCTCCGTGTTGAAAACTTATTTTATTATTAAGGTATGTAGAACATGATTAAAAAAATTCGCCAAAAAGACCAGTTGCAGTCCAGTAAACAAGTACACATTTTTCTTTAGTGCCCTGACGTTTTCTGAATTGCAGGCTCATAACCATTCACGCTGTATTTATATATCCCGGTAGCTAAATATATTTAAACATGCTGATCAGCAAAAAAATGAAAATACTTTATTTTGTGTATTTTAAAAATAGGGGTCTTTTAGTTTTAACTTCAAATATCTCGAAAACCGTTGACTTTACAAAAGATACAATTAAAAAAAAAATTCTTGGTAACGGTAACATTATTTTTACTCATATTAACGCAGTTTTTGTTTTGGTTTCACGTTTCTAAATTCCTAAAATTTTACCCTAATACAAATATTCGTATAGGTATTCATAAGGTCTAAAATAAAAAGATTCGGAGATAAAATTATCAGAATTATTTTTTGTTTTTAGGCTAGTCTTGAGTGTTTTAGACAATTACTAAGAAATTAAATTTCTAGTTTTTTGTCGATAGCTCGGTTATACTTTGACTTACAGGGAAAATAAGTATCATTTTGTTAAACCTTAACAGAGAAAACTATATTTTCTCTTGTATTTTTGGTTTTGTTTTTGTCACACTTATAAGACGTAACATAAAAAAAATGTGTGTACCAAATATGAACTCAATATCTTATATATGTCCAAAGTTGTAATGTTTTTGTAAACAAAACAAAATGGCGGATAGACGGAAAAATAAGTATTTTCGGACCCAAGTTGGTCTCTTCGTGCATCACCTTGTATATATTTAAAGGGAATGCAAGAGCAATCCATTGAAATGACAGAGGATATGATTCAAAGTGTTGTTTTATGAGTAATCTCTAGTCATTGCAGAAAACACTCACTGTTACACAAGTCATGTCACAACTATTACACTACTACTGTAGGCTAATTGTTACCCTTACACAACCCAAGTACATTGCTACAGTTTTAGTGTGTGTGTGTTATTATCGATTTAATACTATGTAAATACTAGTTATTTTGCGCCCTTACTCATCGACCTACCCTTTAGTCAAATCCTTACTCAGTAAACGAAGTATATCATAGTGAATGTGTGAGTAAAAAAAACAAGGACAAAAATAAAAGAAAGTTTTTATCACATTGGCTACGCCGCTGATTTCAAATCAATAAATTCATATTGTCTAAAAAAACCGGTCTTTTGGCCTTTACTTTAAAGAAATTGATCTGAAGTTTCTCTAATTAAGAACTGCAAGAGGCAATCTGAAAATAAATATTAGAAAAAAGTAATAATTAAGCTCGCATCATGTATCATGTTCAGATAGTGATCAGACTGTCCAAGGAAGTGTGTTAAGGACGGCCAGTAATTTGGAAGGGTCAACATGGGTAAATATTTTTGGCGGGTTTTAGAGGGACAACCTGTTATTAACAAATTTCTAATATAGAAATTGTAGCTATTCAGATCCTCAAGGAGAAGCTTAGTATGGAATGTGCACAGATCCGAATCAGTGGAGTAAGTTCACATGATATTTAGGTCACTACACAGTCTACAAGCTAGCTAATTCCACTTTCTTTTGTTTCTTTATATTTTGTTTTGGCACCTTTTTTTAGGATCTGTAGGTAAAACCCAGGACCCTTATAATTTCACGCCATAAATCCTATACATTTCAAACTTTGCATTTATATTCCTTGTGTTGTCCCACATATAGGATAAACAGGGGCAGATCTATAGAGTTGAATTTTTGTTTTTTAATATTATGTGGGGATATCAAATAAAACTATAAGTTATTCTGATTATGTATACGTAAGTTTATTTGACGAAAAACTAATATGTTGGCGCTAGACCAAATTTAAAGTATCAGATATCATGTCCCCCCCCCTTCCTCCCCTAACTTGAACACTGCGTGATCTACATATCTGAAAAACATTATTTGGATTTGAAATTAAATTGTAGTGCGAAATCATATATTGGGGTTTTTTGTATGACTAATAAAACTCAATTTAACCACACACCGAGATATTCGTAGCGTACAAGTATTAAAAGCAGTTTTTGTGAGTTGAGACAAACAATTCTGTAGCCATTAAAAGATTGATTGCGTTTTCATTGATTAGGCTTCGTAGGTAAGACTAAGGATATTTACAATTTCACGCGTGTGTCTGTTTATACAATTCAAACAGCAGTTTATAAGACTTCGACTTTATAAAATAACTATCTCTAATGCCTACGGACCCTAAGTCGTGTGGTTTTTACATAAGCTTGACCATTTTATTATTTATTATTTTCACATACATAGGAGGCGTTTATAGAAAGTTATGTAATGGCTCAAAATTCAA
This sequence comes from Aphrophora alni, assembly GCA_963513935.1. NCBI lineage: Eukaryota > Metazoa > Arthropoda > Insecta > Hemiptera > Aphrophoridae > Aphrophora > Aphrophora alni. Next base: position 41,271,013 of record OY740767.1, read on the forward strand.
TGTTGAGTTTTTATTTGGATATGTCAGTTTTGAGTTTCCTTGTAATGTTGTCTGTGCAGAGCTCTACACTTGCAGTGATTTTATTCAAATTTGATATATGGGCTTTTTTGGTCCTATCTCGAGGATTTTTCTAATTATTTTCTATAACTCAAAATTTAAGAATATTACATACATTTTCTCATTTAACCCCCCCCCCACTCCTAAACAAATAAACAACCAAAAAATCAAGAAAACTAAATTCGATTTTAATCAAATACAAACCGTATTTGTTGAACGAAATGCTTTCAATGACAACAATCAAATCAATTTTTGTTTTTTTGCCAGTTATTCCTGAACCGTGATATTTTTTTACTTGCCTTTTGCACATGGGTTTTAGTCATTAGTCTTCACATTTCAGTAAAATTTGAACGAAATCGGTATAGTTGATTTTGAGAAATTAAATATTTTCAAATATAATAATTGCGTATTATTTACGGTTATTTTTTACCGAAAATTTAAGTTGCGGCAATTTTTTAGAGATGGCGGCCAATACTTTTTGTTTGCATCGTTGAATGTGGTGGCTACACTTGAGCCGATTTTGAGAAAATCGTATTTTTGCCACTTTTTTTATGAACCCCTAATTTTGCTCGTTAAGAAAAATTAATTAAAAAATTCCTGTGATATACAGGGTGTTAACAAAAAGGTTGGTCTGGCTATGCATTTTCATATTCTATGTGTGATTCTAAGCTGAAAATGAAGAATCAATTTTTTTTCAATTTCCACTTTGTTTAGCAGCTAAACGCCATTTTGTTTTTTTTTACAAAAAATCACAGTAACTCTGGAAATAGATAAGATATCGAGTTCAAATTTGGTATAAGCATTTTACATGTTACGATTAACAAGTGTACAAAGCACAAATAATTTATTTTTATAATTTTCAAAATGGAGACCGTTACAAATTTTTAACGTGGAATATCTTGAAAACCGTTAACTTTACAAAAAATGTACAAGAGACAAAATATTTTAATTTTTTAACAGCAGACACAATGCTTTGGTCAAAGGATAACCGAGTTATTGATAAAAAACTAAAAACATAATTTCTTGGTAATTGTCTGCAACAACCAAAATTAGCCTAAAACCATCATTTTTTTAAAAAATTAACAATTTTTTTTAGTTATTTTTGTAGCGAGCTATGCAGAATCAGATTCTACATGCAAAAATAAGTCGAAAATGCTGTATAACATTTTGTAAAAAATCTGTTAAGAAATAACTAAATTAACCTTAATTCACATGCAAAATAACTGGTTACTAATTTGACAATATTTGAAATGGAAAAGAATCAGATAAAGATGCCTGTAGTATTCACAAAACAAGATACTTTCAATGCAATGCGAATCACAGCTTAGAATCACACATAGAATATGAAAATGGATAGCCAGCCCAACCTTTTGTAACACTCTGTATGGTAAAAATGTACCTACGTAACAAATATCATTGAAATCAGTACACGTGTTAGGCGTATATAGCGCTGTCCATTTTCTTAACGTGAAAAACCTCTCGGTCGTGGTTGTCGAAAAAGAAGAGAGAAGATAAAATAAAGACGCCTAGCCCTCGAATACTCTAATAGCGTCAGAGTCAGAAAAAATAAGAGTTGGCAAAGAAAGACGGGATAGAAAAGTTGAAAGAGAATCGAGCTAGGCACCCTCAGGATTGCTAAGCCCATACTAAATAAAATGAGCTCCTGAGGGTACAGAGTGCTTGCCAGATAACAGACTGCACTTCAGAAACCACTTTTTGGATACAAATGGACCTCATAACGGATATATCGGCAAACAACTCTACATAGATTTTGTTTAGCGATCACATAACTTTCTCTACGTATACAGGAATAAGTATTGACTAAAAATCAGTTCTGCAAGTAGGATGTACATCACCTCAAAAATTTAACAAAGTTTTGGACATTTTAATTTGGTTTATGGATTTATTTTTAGAATCGCCTAACGACAAAATACAGTTTTGTTTCAATATTTTTAATACACTTTCTCTCTCCGTTGAACATTGTATTTATGCAGGTCCTTCAACCTCCATTTAACCGTACTTAACATCCGCAAAATCGCACTAAAAGCCATTTAGAAATCCCCAGGAGTCAACAGACTGTAGTTCAAAATGTTTTATAATTATTTCATACTCATGTCATCAACACATAATTTGCGGAAACCTACAACACATAACAATGGATGGAACCCGTTTTTAATATGGCGGCGTCCCACAGATTACAGAAGTGAACAAACAAGAGATGGGAATTTGACTTTTAAAATGATTCAAGTTGAAGGACATAGTGTCACTGTACTTTTAACAACTGATTTTTGATTACCTTTGTTTTAAGATCACTGTACTTTGTTCAAGTCTGTTATATGTTTATAGTTTAACAATGGAAAGTTTATCGGTCAAATCTTGAAAAGGTTTGAGCTCGTGTGAAGTTATTTGTTTACATCAAATAAGGTTCCTTTTAATTTAAATGATTTTTGTATGAGTAAAATACTTTGTAACTTCCAAAAAGTAATGTAGGGGTAAACAGAATAGGTGATTTAAAAAAATAAAACATCGTCGTCTGTCGTGGGTGTAGCTCAGTGGATGGATCGATCTAGATCAAATTTGTTATTTGGGGTTATCTCCAAGCATTTTATACATTGCCTAAACAGTTTTGGCGAAATATGAAAATAAAATAATTTTGTTACATCTTTACTCACTTTGCCTAGGCATGTTGTAAAATGCGTACGGATCATCAGGCAAAGAATTAAATGAACAGATTTACTCAAATAATTATTTATTTACAATATGGAATGGAGAGAAAGGATGTTTGTGTACTAAATATTTACTGAAGTAAATGAACCTAACATAATCTGTCATGAAATAAGCCGGTATTCCAAACTCTACCTGAAGTGCAGCGGGCATTCTATAGAATATCTAGACAAAGTAGGCAATATGATTGATTTCATATTTTGCTGCCAACTTTAGGCAATTTATATAATGTCTAGACATTGTATAAAATGCTTGATTTAACGCATTGCCAGTAACATATATACAATATATATGTAATATATATTACATAATATATTGTTCAGTAATATATATATATATATATTTGCGAGCCAACTAATATAAGATCAGAAAATTTTTTTTAAGAATTTCAGATTTTTCTGAAAGTATATTGAACAATTTTGATAAAATTTTACTAAAAGGTACCCAAACTCGACCTAGTGGACGCTCTCTTCTCAAAACATCGATTCGTATTTACCAGTATAAAAAAAGTGAAAATATTTTATCCAAACCGGTATCAAAAAACAAGTGGAAGTAAGTTATTGTTTTAAAATAATTTTCAAAAAAAATAAAATGTACACCCCCCCCTCCTGTTGACGTAAATTTAAATCCGTCGACATTCGGTGAGTTATTATATAGCTTCAAAGTTTACACATGCCTATACAAATATAGAAATTATTCATACATTAGAGAATATATTACTGCAACTTGAGAAAGTAATGTTTCTTATGAAGGTTAACCTAACATAATCAACGAATTTCTCCCATCATCCCTGAGTTCCAGTGGAGAGAGCTCCCGCGAGAAGAAACTGTGTCCCGTCAGGAACTGTGTAAAACACACATTAACGTGTTTACATGATCTTCGTTTACTAACTGAGGAGAACCACCAGTAAGTTGTTCTTCCTTCCGTTTAGAGCTTCCATCTGGATTGCCACTTTTCAATTGTTTTATCATCCCGAAAGTTCTTTATTTGTTCCACCGTAGGGCATGAAGAGGTTAAGGATCCTATCGTCTTGGACGAGATCTTGTTTCATCTACCACTTTTAAGCACACCTTCAGGTTTGCCGGCATAGTCCCTGCAACCACCGGCATGTCGTCCACAGCGACTGTTCTATATCCGAGAGAATCTGAGAGAAGGACAATTCTCTGGGCTCTAAGTAATTTCATGGACGTAGTTTTTGTGTCCAGGGACTCAAACCATACAAATGTCACTATGGCCTCTAAAATTCCCTTGTATGTAGTAGTCAGAGCTCAAGCCGTAGGTCCCTCCTCACTACTCTTGTAAGCACGAGGAAAATAACCTAACCTAACCGAATCGGAATTTTTGGAAAGATGATGACAAATACTTCTTTTTTTTAATAATAATAAATTACCTTGTATGGTCCGTTTTGTGACTTCAGTTGATTTCTACATTATGACATGTTTCAGAGTCATGACTCCATCATCGTTTAATTGTTCACTCAGAAGAGCTCCTCATACATTAAAATGTTTACACTAAAACAGAAATTAATTAAAACAATCATGTCTTTCACTAGGTGTAACCTCTGGCATGTTCGGCTAAAGAACATCTTCCCAGTAATAAATCTAACTTTCCCATTATAGAAAATAACCATAGACCGGACGACGGGTTATAGTAACCTGGTGGTACCATCGGAGGAGGATCCCTAATTCTAGGAATGAAGGTCTGGCCGATTCTTTTTTCGACTCGAAAAGGGTCACTCATTGTTACACAAAACAATAGCTGTGAATATCGGAGGTAAACATTTCGATGGCACCACCAGATTGTTTAAGGGCCATTTTTGATCTCCGCTCTCCAACTATAAAATCTAGAAACTATTTAGTTTTTGATGATCACTTCATTCACTTCCAATTCAATCCGGCAAGGTAGAATGACTGTTGCTTATTGCAAAAAATAAAAACTATTAGAGAAAGGTTAGGTTAGGTTGAAAATGAATTTCACGGAATTGAAGTACTGAAATGAACCAGATAGAGTCGATTGATATGTACTTCTACTGTCCATCAACTGAAATACTGAAATATTGAAAATGTCCCTCCCCAAACTGGATGGTGCCACCACGCCTGGGTAATTCCCAAGACATCTAACAATAGACGTGATGTGTAGGAGCAGTAAAGATAGACAAAAGAAGGGTTTCGGTGACACTTCTTCAGGTAGAAATAGCAGGCCAGGTACGATGGTACCATCAGGTTACTATGACCCCGGACGACTTCCACTCTAGTGTAGAGGCCATACATTTGTGTATAAAGGTCAGGATACTGAACGACATTTTGAACGATTGGCTTTCATTTCAGTCCCATCAACCTTACGATACAGCTCTCAAACACTTATTGAAGGTTAACATCAGTAGGACTCGTCGCTTATATCGACAGCACTTCGCCCGGACATGCCAGGGTGTACACCTAGTGAAAGACATGATTGTTATAAATAATTTTTGTGTTAGTGTGTGTTGTTGTAAATATTTTAATGTACTACAAGCTCTTCTGAGTGAACAATTACACTTATATCTGATGCTGGAGTTACAACTCTGAAACATGTCAAAATGTAGAAATCTGTAGTCACAAGACGGACCATACAAGGTAATTTATAAGATTTAATTGTGACTTGGTAGCACAAAATGCATCTCAAATACGTTTTGTTTGAGTCTTTAGAGGCTTTATTTGATCAAAATCGTTTAAGTCGATTTTGAGAGATTTATAATTTTGTATTTTCCCCTTAATGGCAACTATCCCTACGTTTTGAGTGCACAAACAAATGAAACAAGTTCCGAGATATGGTCACATACCTTTTATTAAACTCTGTCTTCAGGTTTGGGCTCTAGAACACTGCACATATGACAGAGTGTTTGGCAAATCGGATATATCGCAAAAACTGGATATCGGTATCACTTTGCAACTGGATATCGGTATCACTTTGCAATTTAAATTATTAATACTAAATAATGCTCATCTCTAAATAAGAAAATTAGTGTAAAATGATAAACCTTCAAATCGATTTGAGCAATAACTTTGCCTTTGCCCGTAGACCATGTCTTATTTTACTCGACTTGATAAAATCGATATTTTCTTTTTTTGATAGCGATAACCATAAATTTTGAACTCAATTGTCATTTCGTTTTTCGTACCAGTGTGTGAGAAATGTTGTGTATAAATCTTTAAATGATAACAATAATTAAAAATGAGAAACTTATTTTAAACTCTTGATAGCAGAATCGAGAATAATGCCTGTGCTTAGCTGTGAGTGTATAAAGCTGACAGTGCAATCATTGTAAACAACATCAGCAATGTGGAATATAACTCTATGATATCATCTATACAACCTATGAAACTGCGACGATTTAAATCAATCTGGCGATATGAGAGATTTTAATCTTGGATATAACTTTATCACAGATTATACGTAGTATAGAGAAAGATATATGTGTGAGAGCGCAAAAAATTGATGTTTAATTTCTTGCGGTTATATCGTGTTTTGAGCTCCACAAAAGAGGGAATGATGTCTGTTGTCTGTCTAGCACAAACATGTTTAATACACTTTCATTTGAGTTTATCTGTCATTAATTAGACATTGTAGAAATGAAAATTGTGATATTTTGAAAATGATTTCCAATCATTTTAATCAAATTTGGTTCAAGTGTGTTCTTATGGACCCAAACAAAACAAATTTGTCACCCTCTCTCTCCCTCCCTCCCTCCCCCTCTCTCTCCCTCCCTCCCTCCCCCTCTCTCCCCTCCCCCCTCTCTCTCTCTTTCTCTCTTTCTCTCAAACTGCCTGTTATTAAGTTATTGGTTAAAAAAAAAACCATAACAATCGGTTATGGAGCCGTTATAAAAGACGTAATTTATACAGTAAACGGCTCTACCGATTTCGTTTAAATTTTAGTAAAATGTGAATGTTAATGGTTCAAATGCCTGTAGAAAATCGCAAGTAAAATTATCATGGTTCAGGAGTAATTGACAAGAAACAAATTAATATAATCCAGTTGTCATAAATAGCTTGATTTACACTGCAGACGCGTTTATGGGTTGAAGTAAGTTTAGGCCACATTAAAAAAAAGTTTCAGAAATTGTTGAGCTTATTTCTCACAACCAATGAAAAAGTTTTTATAAATATATTTCCTAAACTGATTAGTTTTATACCCAATCGTCATTTTGTGTTTTTAACAAACAAAAATCATAACTTTTTAACGGTAAATGATAATAAGTTGAAATTTTCAACGCTACTTATTGTTATAAAGACAAAATTAGAGAAAAATAACAGATTTCCTTTACTCATTTCAAAATGGGGGCTATTTAAACTTTTTAACGTCGAATATCTCAAAAAGTGTTAAGTTTACATACTATTAACAAAAGACAAAATATGTTGGTTTTTTTTTAACGGGAACAAAATGAATTTTTTATTCTTTCCGTACCTTGAAGGATAGTTGAAAAAAAAGAAAAGAAAACATTAATTGTTGGTAAATTGTCTACAATACTCTATATTAGCCTAGAATAAATTTTGAGCAGGAAAAAATAAAAATAATTTTGTTTTCTGTGGAAATGTATTTTACAACAAATGTAATAAAAATAGAGGAGCGCTTCAAAGTGGCGTCCCTCATTCAAAATAGATGCATTACGGGTTAAGACAGAAGTTTATGATATTAGTTATTATATATTATTATTTAGTTTGTTGATAACTCAGTTGTTCTCTAGGCACAAGGAAATTTAGAGGTAAAAATTTGTAGAATTAAAAAAAAATTGATTGAGGCTTGGGTGTTGTAGCCAATTTATTATCACTGTTTTTTCTCAATAACTCAGTTATTCTGAAAGGTAGAGAAAGAATTTTAAAAAAACATTTTATTTGTCGTTAAAAAAGAAAAATATTTTGTAAAATTAACGTATTTAACGTAGATATTGGAAGTTAAAAAGTTTAAATAACCGACGTTTTGAAATCAGTTAAGGAAATCGGTTGATTTGTCAAATTTCTCAAATTGGCTCTTTATTACAGTAAGTAGAATGCAAAATTCCATCATTAACCCGTTAAAAATACTTTTTTTTGTTAAAAATAAAAAATGGCGGCTGGATAAAAAAATAAGAATTTTAGGATATTTAAATAAACCTTTTCTATGATTTTTGATGTGAGAAATAAGCTCCTGAATTTTTGACATTTTTTTAAACAGTTGGTATAGTTTGTTTTCCCGTTAACTTCCAAACCAGCATTTATTGAAAGGTAGTTTTGCTTTGGTTAAAATACGAATTTAAGTAAGTTAATGCAATGTTTTATACAGTTTATTTTGATGAGATTCGATTAGATATTATGGTAATTAATTTTATGGCTGAGAGGTTAGGCCTACTGATAAGTTTGATGTTTTCCTAACTCCAATTTTAATAATCCACAAATTATTTCATGCTATTGTAGGCTTTGATTTATTGTTTTTCTTTCTAATATATCAAAAACGTGGGTCCGTATTATATATAAAATACCCGTGGGTTTTCTGTAAAATAATTTTTTTTTAAATAGATAAAGTAAATTGTTTATACGCAAAGTAATAATTTCTATATTAATTTAAAAAATATTGGGTATCCAGTAATTTAATTAGATTACGAATCTAAACATATTTATATGATAGTAACACTTACAAGGAAATTCTTTTTAGCAAAACACAAAATTTATCAAATTAATTTTTTTCTTAATGTTCAATCTAATACGAATCTTGTATTCATAAGGTGGAAGATGTAGTTTATCCAATTAAATAAAGATTAACTTTGTATCGAATGGTGTAATCAATTATCAAGGGATAATATTTTTATCCGTCGATGTATAATAAAAATAAACAATATCCCCATAGAAAGTCAATACATTTTATCGCTTACTTGTAATTTGTTCGTAAATTTACCTGTTTTCGAGATATTCTACGTTACAAATTTTAATCGGCTGCCATTTTGAAAATGTTTGAAATTAAGTTTTGATTTTTGGTATACAAGTAAAAAATTACGTCACAAAGTTACTAGACCCAATATTTCGCCATTTTCCCATGTTAGGGGGGGGGGGAAACAACAACACACACTCACACAAACAATAAGTGACGTAAAACAAAACCTTTCGGACCACATTTATAGGAATTGTTTCTTTATTTTTACCCTAAAACATCTCTGAAATATTGGACACTCTGTATAATCTAACAATATTGCTTGTCTGGTGATATATTTATACTTTGTTTTACTTAAAGGAAATGTAGTAATCTTATCAAAAGAATTTCCGCCGTTATTTCCTTATAAATCCGATAACGCTGTATTGAAGTTGATTCATTCCTAACTGTTGCCAATAATAGTGGTAAGACTACAAACTTGTGGCGCCATGAATTTGGTCTAAATGTGCGTAGTACCAGGACAAAAATAACCCATATAGCTGTCTGTAATTTGACCACATCAAGATATTAAGATATACTGATGTAATAAGAGACAATTACTTCAAACTTACGTTTATAGGAAACATACAATTTGAATTATCAGCATTACCTAATCATATACAAAACTACGTTCCAAAGCTTCAGAATATGTTTCCTTGGATCGTAATAAATGAAAGAGGTCCTGTAAACGTGTCCTGAAATAATTAGTTTTCCGTTTGTCTTCCATTTTGTGATTTAAAAAACTACGATTTTTGGAAATAAATTAGATATCGAATCCAAATTTGCTATACATATTTTTTATGTGATCCTTTATCAATGCACTAAAAACCAGGACTTTGTTATCTATTTTTCAAAATGGCGTTAAAATTTTTAATGTCTTAATATATATATACAAGAGACCAAAACGTTTTCTCTTTTGTAATAACAATCAAATGAGTTTTGTAATTTTTCAATAGCTTTAAGGATGACTGAGTTATTGTTAAAAAACTGATTTAATTTGTCATTAACGCAGACAACTTTTGTAAATTTAGTATTTTTTGATTTATTTGACATTAACAACTTTAAACGGCCGCCATTTTGAAAATCCTGGTTTTTTTGTATATTGATAAAACACCACTTACAAAATGTGTATATCAAATTTGGACTCGTTATATAATTTTTTTAAACAAATGGCCGGACAGACGGAAAACTGAGCATTTTAGAACATTATGCTGAAAGGAACCTTTTTTAGTGATTTTGTTCCAAGAAAGCATATCCTGAATTAATTGTACGTAATTTGGAAACATCCCGTTTGAATCAGAGGAAAAGCACCGCTTTATCCTGTAGTACTTGAAAACAGTCAATAGTCGTAATGATTAAGTTATCTACAACTTATAAATTGGAGGTTTCTACACATTTTGCCGATGCATATAACTCTACCTAAATATAACTGTACCATTTGATTTTGAAGAAAATTACGACAGTTGGCGCGTATGTTCGTGTTCAGCTGTTATTTGATTGTTTAGGGACACGTAAGTTAGTTTTTGTTTGTTTAAAGAGGGAAACTTAGCAGTCACCATACCTCAAAAAGCATAAACTAGAGACATCTAGCCATGGAATACTCTAATAGTCTGAGACTCGGAAGAGAACAAGAGTTGGTAGAGACCTGATGGAAAAGTGAAGGTAGTCTTCACCTAAGACTAAATGAAGGAAGAGCACCTCGGGAATGCTACACCTGTACTCACATAAGAGCCCTTTAGGGGATGAGAATAGGTACCAAATAAAATGAGCAAAAAACATTTACAGGATGGTTCTAAAAGGGCTTTACAACTTTGTAAATTTATGTAAATTTAATCAGACTTTACAGATCTGGTTTTGTTGTCATTTTATAGTAAGATAAATCAAGTTTTTGAGCTTATAGTTAGGTTCAATGTGATTTCTATTGGTCATTTTGAAGTCGATTCCTGCCAAACCCGCAGAAGCATTTCAGGCGTAACTTCTACAACTGCGGTGTAGATTCATGCTCTGAACTCATCGAGAAAAACCGGTAAGGGTGGTGTATAAACTTTATCCTTGATAAATCTCTTAGGAAAGGTGTCAGATTCGACAGATTTTATAAAGCCGGTTCATAGATTTTGAACAAATATTGCTAAAATTTAGATTAAAACTTTTTATATCTTTAAATCGGAAAAAGATAAAATATTAAAAAGTATATGAAGAAATATAACCAATATTCTAAACAGTAAGTCAAAAAATTTCAAATCATGAGTCATTTTGAAAAAAAAACTGAACTCAACACGAATGAAGTTTTATTTAGCCCTCCTAACGAAGGCTAGGATTCTTTATGTTCTCTTCTTACTTTTTCTATAAGGTGATAATGACCAAGAGGTTCCAAAACTACAAGGAAGAAAAAATATCCAAAAAGTGAGGTTTACGGTTGATAGACTATTACCATTAGTTAATACTTAGGAGCGCGTGTCGGAGCACCCGCGTGCATTCCTACAGTTTTGAGCAGCCGCCATTTTCAAACGGAAAATTAAAAAGGTAAACACATCATCAGTTATAAAAAAACTTATACCTAAATTTCATAATGATTGGTCGAGACGTGTGATCGTAAATACGTAACAAACATGCAAATGACATTCTATATAGTCGAGTTGAAACTGGACCTTGCTCTGTGGTTCATTAAAATAACTAGTTCATGCTGCTGTCGTCATAAACCACAATTCTAGTTTCACAGGTTTGTTAATTACAGGAAATTTGGGCAGACTAGAACATCCGAAAGTTACAAAGATGTGTTAACAGGGAGTGTTGGTTGCTGACATTTCCTTCTGAAAACAATAGCAGCAATACAGACTGTGCATTCTTGTAAGTTAAATGCTAGTTAGATAAGGTGTGCAAGTTGTATGGCGTAAAGGATGCTTGACCTATATTTAAAATACACTAATTAAATTTGCATTCTTGTTTTAACCAAGAGAAGTCGTTGTACAGCAGGTCTTATAGATTTTATAGTCGCAATTATGACGAGAGTTTAAAATGTCGTCTTTTCTGTATTTATAAAATGTTTGTCTTCTTTCATATAGCTAATGAAAATGATTTTCTGAAGCGAATGAACTATTGGACGAGATTTTTATGAAGTTTTCGTCGTTGTCGTTTGTACTTAAGTACAGGAGCGGCGCAAAAATTAAGATAATAACATAAAATTTAGTATAAGGGTCTATGATGTGCGATAGAACATTATAAAAATTTTAATAAATCGAATTGAAAACATCAAAATGGAGGCCTAACCTGTTTTTTTGTTAATATCTCGTTTGTTAATCAAATTATAAAACACTAAATTAGATACAAATTTATAGATTTTAGTTTTGCATGTAGTCCCAATCTTTATACAATAATAAATAAAGTTTTTGTTAAAAAAATAATTTCGAAACTCGACTTAACAAGAAAATGTGTTATTCGTATAGTTACGAAATCCAGCAAGGACAAGTCACCGACAGGAGCTAAGCGAATGGATACTCCTTCATATGTGTACAGCTTCCAGGCGTGTCTAAGACGACACTGACACGAGCTAAGCGAGTGGAGAAATTTTAATATGTACATCATATAATATATGCTTCTTAGGGCCTAGCTGATGTCAAGAAAGTAGTGATATACACTATTACGAGGTTCAGAAAACCTGATTTACAATTGTTTTAAACAAACTTACCTTAATGGATAAGACCCCTTAATCTGCCAATACAATTTAACATTTTCTACAAGGCCCAAGTGACCAACTTTTGGGCATTAAAATTTATAGGATCTGCTTGTATTCCGTTGTATGATGGGGCTGGGTAAGTACCATCAACTTGTTTCCTCGGAAACTGTTCAATGAGGTGGGTATAGACTCTCCGGGTGATGGATTTAAGTGAAGACATCTAAATATCTCAATAAGTAAGCATGGTACGAAAAAATGTACCATATGAAAAAGTAATATTTTTAAGAGGCCATTAATTCCTGATAAAATTAGATTTCCTTCGCTCTCTTTTTTGAAATTCTAAATTGAAACCCACATTTTATATTGCAGATTCAGATTCTGCGGGGAAAATAAGTGAGTTTTATTCAAAACTTTGTTTTTGATTCGTGACAGATGGCGCTGTAATTGAAAAAATCAAAATATTTAGTTATTGCATGAAATGCGCTTAAAGTCAGTTAAGGTTTATGTTTTCCAAAATACTACTTTTAGCTTTACCCAGGAACAACAGTGCGGACGTAGCAGTCATTTGTTTCTTATACAGCACCCGACGGCTAAGAGAAGGAACATAATTTCGAAAACTATAATTTTTGCAATAATTTAATTTGAATACAAATTTGGTAAGTTTAGGTTGGTGTAACCTTACTGATTGCTACTATAAAAAGATATAAAATGATTTATAGATCTCTTACTTGCCTGAGCAATCTTATATAAACTAATTAAGATTACAGCTGTTTCGCCTATTTGTCAGGCATCATCAGAACATGTAGAACACTTATCTATCACATGACAATATGTTAAATTAATTTTTTTTAACTTTTAAAAACACACACTTAGAAGTCACAACGTTATTTTTCTTTTTCTCTATGTCTAAATATGTGTTTTTTGAAGTTTTTAAAATTATTTTAACATATTGTAATCTGATAAGTGTTCTACATGTTCTGATGATGACTGACAAATAGGCGAAACTGCTGTAAACTTTAATAGTTTATATAAGATAATAAACACATTTTTTTATTTTGTACTATCCACTTTTTATTAAATATAATAATTTTATTAAATATAATACTAATAAAAAGTGGATAGTCGGTCTCAATAGTAATGAAAGAAAAAAAAAAAAGTTTATATAAGATTGCTATCATTGAAAAGTTTTTCATTTGTTTTGTAATTATTTTTTTAATTCATCGCGAAATGAAATAAACGTATTGATTTATTTGTTTTGAATTAACTCGGTTTTGGCTTTATGGCTAACGGTTATTGCATGAAACAAATTTCAGTCACTTCTACAGCTGTAGAAGCCGCCTTTTCGGGTTAAATTAAAATCAGGACTTAAATCATCTTTTCTCGATTGTTATTTGAAAAATTACATCAGTTTTGATTTTTCCAATTATTTAAATTTTTGTGCTCAGTTGATAACTTCGATGCTTAATGTAATTGAATTTCTAAGTAGAAACATTCGTACTACAGCGCTATCTACCTTATTAAGAAAATAATGTTTAAAAATAAAACTTTTTTCCTTGATGAATCATTTTGTAATAAAACACGTGGATTTTCCTTGAAAATCGAAACTTCAAAAAATAATTTTTAACCAATTCTATCACGAATAAAAAAAAGTTTCAGACAAATCCTACGTAAAATGCGAATCTCCAATAAAGAACGGGAGTCCCATTTAAGATTACAAAGTTACCCCGCCCCCCACAAATGGGGAGGTGAGAGCGGTTTAATTTTAGCACTAGTGAATGGGTTCCTCAAAAATATTAACTTTTCATATTTCTTTTGTAGGATACTTTTTCGAGATATTTCGATGCTCAACCTTAGGATATTGTCGATATGGTGAAGTTGATCAATAACTGAGGATGGATGATCAGTTACTTTACTGGCACCTCGGCGTCGTCCCTAGAAGACAAATATTTGCGTCGTATCATCCCCCGACCTCAATGCACTCAACAAGTGGTACATTCCAGTCTTACGACGTGAAAGCCTTTTTATCTCCTCATATTAACATTTTCCCTCAGATCATTTTAACCAAAGTGCCAGGCATTATTCACTTCTCTTGTTTGGAGAAAACTGAGATATTTAGTGTACTTGAATGATTAAATCTTAAACAACTGGATGGGGGCTTCATGGTACTTACCCAACCCAATTATATAACGAATACAAGCAGATTTTCAAAATGTATTGTCTTAAAATTAGTCTCTTAGGATTTGTAGAAAATGTAAAAAAAATATTGGTGGATCAAACTATCTTATCCAGTAAAGTAAGATGGTTTAAAACTGTTGTTACATATTAAAAAATTTAGCAATACTGTACTTTAAAATAAAATAATTGTGCTATGCACTTTAAACAATACGAAATAGATAATGCATATGGGTACAAAATTCAGATTTAATATCTGTTTAAAATCAGGTCTTTCAAATTAACATTGTATATATTAATGGAAAAATAATTCTTAGATGAAATTAAACGACACAAAATTAGATAGTTATTATTCTTATTGACTATATGGGTGATTATCTGGTGAAAATATGGAATGATTAATAATGTTTAATTCGTTTTTCCCCCCCTTTTTTTCTTCTTCTTCTTCATATATGCAATATTGTAAGTTCATTAAAAGTTCAAAATGGAGTTCTAATTTATAATGATGTCTTAAATTTCCCAAATTTTTTATTTTGATGATAAATTTGTAATTAAGTAGCTCACTCATCACTAGTTTCTTCTATTTTATAATTACCATTTAATGAGGTCTATTTATTTATTTTTTTTGTCTCTTAGTCTCGGGTTCTTGGTTTAATTAATACAATAGTCTTGAAATAGCTAGAGCACAAATTGTATCAAACTGTTTTAAATGGTGTCCTGAGTTCAAGTGATGACTCATATAGGTTGTCCCTCCGACTGCTTGTCCTCTTATTATTTTATTCTTCTTTTAATTTTAACTTCACTTTTATTTAATAATTTACAAAATTATTGAAATGCAGGTGCTTTGTGAAATGGGCTATGTAATGGTTTTTTTTTAATCATAACTATTTTGAGTAAGGTCAGGTCATATCATAAATTTTGAAATTTATGATATTAGCCCTGAGGTGATTTTTCATGTAGGCTATATTTACATAGTTGAAATTTAATACCGTTATAATTTCTAGTTTTAACTAAACAAATCATGGGGGTGTTTTTGTAATTTTTAAAATTTCGAATAAAACAGAGGTCACAGCTGTTTCAATCATCCTATATATAATTTAGTTTTCACTTGTGTCAGTGTCTCAGCCCTGCTGGATCTCGTAACTATATGAATATTATATTTTCTTGAGAGGTGAAGTTGGTACCCTTGTATGTAGAATTTAAATTTGTTAATTTGTATCCAATATAGTGTCTTAATTTTTCTGAATTTCAATAAAGTTCTATATTAACACATTGTAGTTCCCTGTAACAAATTTCATGTTTCTATCTTAATTTAAACGTCAACGATGGGAGAAGGACAGTTAAAAATAATTTGCTCGGTTTCCTGAGACCATGAACTGTAAAGATAAGTCAAAAAACGGAAATCGAAATATTTTTTTTTTGCGATTAACAAACTTACACTATACTTCGTATACTGGATAAGTAAAATGATTGGTGTATTTAATTAATAATTTTACCATTTCTTTTAATGAATATAAGTTTTATATTTATGATTTCTTAAATGCATCATTCATTTGTAAATAGGCTATATATTAACAGATGTTTTTGTTTTTTTGTGTTCCAGGTAGGTATTTTTTGCTTTCTAACCAATAAGGAAAAATTACAAACTTCAAAATGAAAATAATGTAATTTAATCTAAGTTTGGTGAGTGTTACATCTAATTTTCATTTCACATTGTGTATTTATAGAAAGAATATATTGGGATGGGAGAGTGAAAGGCCGATGTTTGTGATAATTGACTCTTGTATGATGGCTCATAAATTGTTATACTTAGATGATTTTCAAGTTAATAATCATTCATTCATAATATAATTGTTATGACTTTAAATTTACCTGCCGTAACACCGAAGCACAACAGGGTGATTTCCTATCAAAACCTATTGTTAAATAAATGTTGATTCCGGACCCATCAGTAAAATTTTTCTAAAAAAGGACTTCAACTATGGGACATGTGTTTCATTTTAGCATTTGGGCGTTGTGGTATAACTGGAAACACAAATGTAGCGGAAGCAGTAACGAAAACTACAAGTCTGGGAGCTAAGGCCTACCAGACAGAAAGAAACCTGCGCAGAACCGTCATCTCGAGAGTGGCTCGCGCACGCATGTAGGGGCGGTGGGGGGGGGAATTTAAAACCTATAATTTAATGCCTTTTTACGTCTTTTACTTTGTAAAATATTTAAATTTACTAATTGTAGTTGTCAGGAACATAAACGATACACATTCACAGTTTTTAGCACTGTAGTAGGTTTGAAAAAGAAAATATTAAGCCCTACGCAATGAAGCAGCGGCCGGGTATGTCTGGCCTAACTCGGGCTCTCCCTCTTCCACCAGAGTTTTACCTACGCGAGACACAACCGGCGCGCTGTTCTTTTCTAAGCGGTAGCCCCACACTCGCGGAGCGTTATTGCGTCTGATTTTGTATCGGCAGTTCAATTCGTATTGTATCGTCAACGGGAAGAAGAATGGGCAAATGAAATGTCCAATAAGCTGAGGAAAGTAAAGGATATCGTCCTCCGTGGAGTACATGGTAGTCGTCGAAAAGAGTTGTAGTGACTAGTCTTCCTTTTGGTCATTTCATAATTACTCGTGGATTTCTGATGGACACACAAGAATCCACAGCTATGTCCCATTCTCTAGAGGTGTTCAAACGGCTATAAGTGTTGATTGTAAAAATATTGTAATCGTTTTAAGGACATTGGAAACGTTTAATAAATTGTAAATTCTAGCCCAATTTTAATAATGTATTTATTGAGACAGTTAACAATTTCATACAATTCTCTTCTAATAGTCTACAATTTTGGAAGTAAAACAATTAAAATAATTTAAATAGTAATTAAATAGTGAAATTCATATCATAATCGGTTTTAAAAGTCGTAAATAAAAATAATAAAGATTTGCCAATTAGATAACGTTTGCTTTGTGTAAAATATGTAACGTCAATACTCGTAAGTAATCCACTAACAATGCAGTACTTAATGGTTATTCAAACGGAAGGAACAAAACTTAAGATAATGGTTTAATTCTTTTTGTTATAATTTTTTTCAAAAAACGTCACTGAACTTGTTTCTCAGATAAATATTATTAAATTTAAATACTATATAAAACCTAGAAATTTATATTTTGACGCGGGAAATAGGTTGGAACTTTTGTATGTAAATCGAGTTGGCATCTTTTTTCCTTTAGGATAAGTTTATAATCGTCAAAATTTTGACTTTTGTTTTTGACCGATCTTCACGTTTCATGGCCTTAGGAAATAAAAAAGTGATTTTGACATACCGTCCGTCAGTCGTTGTAGTTGTTTGTACGTAACATCCAGTTAATACACTTGCTACGCTCGTATTACTAACTATAGTGAGCTCCTTAATTGGTGCCTTACTTTTTAAATTATAACTCTTTAGAATACCAGAAGGAAATTCGTTCACTAATAATAATGAAGTGTGTTGAGATTGAGTGTCTCCGGTTTTAAAATCAGTAGAGATCGCTTCATTAAAGTAAACTACTCTAATAAACCTCTTGAAGAAAGAAAGTTGATCCAGTGAATGCAATAAACAGATGTTAACAGTTGGTTTACTTTCACTTTGTGTTGTAGCGACGTTTAAATAAATGTACAATAATTAAATCCAGTTTTACAACTGTCTTTGTGACCAAATCTGTCTGAGGAAGATACCTGTGGGTTAACATTAAGTTCTTGTTATGCTTTGTTTGGTCTCATTCGTTCTTTAAACACAAACATTAAAAGTGTCTTTTGACAATAATTAACAACATTCATAACTGAGTACATCTACTTAAAAGTTCTAGGTCTTTCTCTTAAATGTTTTATCACCGACTCACCGTAAATGACACAAGGCTTTTTTACTTTTTCACATTTACAATAATAAAGAGCATATATAAGAGCTCCCCCCTCTCACAATTAAAGAGATTCATAAAACAACATTAAGTTGTTAACTTCTTAACTCTATAATTCAATTTTGTGTTTTCTTATTGGAAAGTTAACGCGAATTTAATCAAGATTGAGAAAATGTAGCCGTAAAATCATCGATTTTGAAATGTGGTTAGTGGTGGGTTTGAAAAGAGGTGGGTGAAGGGGGAAAGATATATTCACAAAAATCTTAGGATAATTTACATTTTTTTAAAAATATTCCTAAACCGGAATTTTTCGAAGAGACCATTACATTTGTTTTATACCTTAAGGGGTACATATTTGATAAAAATGGATAAAAACAGCCGATTTTTATAAAATTTTGGAATTTTTTTTACTGTGCCAGTTATCTTGAATTTGATCAAATTGGACGAACTGTCTCAAGAAAGCTCTTCTAGCAGGTACTTTATACAAAAACATAAGATACCAAGAGGTAGTATAATAGTCTAATATGTCCAACAAAATCATTGATCTTGTCACTTATGAATCGTAAATCGGATGTTTATGTCAATGATCAAGTTTGTCAACCCTAACTATTTGGGATTGTTTACTTTCTACATCAGATTAATCACTCTAGGTATTATTTCCTAATGACTTACACACCACACTGACTCATATCGGACCACACCCTTTTATGTAACATCAAGGGGATGTTCTGCGTGTTACAGAACGCCCTATACTCAGTTTAGACAAAACAGACATTGTTTATCTGCCTAATGGACTCTACACGCCCTCGACCTAGTTCTTCTAAATGTCCTTTGAAGGTCATTGAACGCTATTGTAATACACGCACATTATCCTATCAATTCTTAAATAAACATGTCTATTTCTGTTTTGACTCTGATTACATTGATGATAGGACAAGTTTCAGTATTAATGTATTTTAAATATCGAAGTATGAATGCTTCATTAGTCGATAATTCATTTTTATGTGAATATTTAATAAAAACGAGTGTAATTCTAGAATTACCAAAGGAGCTGGGTTTTCCTGAAAAAATTGTAAAAAACAAAAGTTACTAACAAATAATTGTTAGGTCGTAGTAATTGTGGAAATGTGTTTTACCTAAATGGTATTAAAAATTCGTATTTTTTGTAAAGAAGCAAGTCGTTGGGCTTACTAAGTCTCACTATAAAATGCAGTACAACCAGATCCAATAAATTTAATACCCTAAAGTTTGTTTCTTGGGCCTTGTAAGAAATGTTAAGTTGTATTGGTAGATCAATAATCGCTTCGCACGTGTCACTAGCGGGCCTCGAAGCTATACATACGTAGCTCGCTACGCTCGTGTTGATTTCCTATCTATACGAATATCACATTTTCTTAGGAGGTCAGGGTTAGAAATTCCATTTTTGACAATTATTTACCATAGTAAACAGGTGGGGTTGGTTCTTGAAATTGTTTATGGAAGTTAGTGTTTTATAAGATGAATAATACAAGAGACGTGAACAAAACTCTGTTTAACATGCCCGCCATTTTGAAATTTCTATATATTTTTTAAATCAATAGGGTTTAATTTGCATCTTCCTATCTTAATTTCTGACGACAACAACAGTTACCTGAGGCCATGAAATGTGAAGATCTGTCAAAAAAAAGGAGAACACAGTTTTTTTGCTATTTCTAAACTGAGTCTGGGTATGTAAAACGTATAGAAATTAATTTTCGGAATGTTATTTTAACTTGGGAGTGAGAAATAAATATAATTACATAAGAAAAAGTGTAATAATATCCGGTGTATAAATTTAGCAAGTTAGGCGATTGTTATAAAACGACTGTTGCTCTTATGTGACAGAAGAAAAAAAATCTGTATTTGGAAAGTTACACATAGATGTTGTCGTGGTCTGTAGTCTGTATGTTAAGCCTGTAATCTTATGTAAACTACACACTTCCGGTGAGTACAAAGTTAATACTTTCACTGGTCACATGACATTGAAAATAAATAGCGCACTAACTTTCTCAAATAAACTCTCGTTAACAATAGTATTGAGTTTATGGTTTAATGATTTATGATTATTTTAAGGACAGTAGTACAGTACATAAAATACTGATTTTGATTTTTCTTTATGTTAACAAATTGATGGTCGCCATCATGGTGCTTACCCAGCCCCATACAATCTAATACATGTAGATCTTCTAAATGTAATGCCCAAAAGTTGGTTTCTTGAGGCTTTGTTTTTGTACCTCGTAATTGAGTATTTACTTTCATGAAATCGGCAAGACCCTAAGGATCACATGTTTATGTATTAAAAAGTCTCGATATCAGTTTCACCGATTTCGTTCAATTTTTTGTGAAATTCGAGGATTTATGACAAAAATTTGTGTTAGGTTAGGTTAGGTTAGGTGTAAAGTTGACAAACTTTGAATGCAGTCTTCTAAGCTCGATTTAATGAAAATGTCTTACGCTGATGATGTGTTTATGGCACAAACAAATATGACCTTTGTTTAGATATATTTTTCACAGACATCGTCTATTATTTATTTTCGACTTTTATACCCGTTTAAAGACAAAAAACCTCTCGGTCATCATCGCCTCGTAAAATAAGGAAGAGAAGAACATACAGAGTTCCCCATCCAAGCCTTCAAATACTCTAATAGTGAAAGTTCGAAAAAAACCAATAGTTGGTCAAGAGAGACCAAATAGGAAAGATGAAATAGAGGGATCTAACCTAAGATTACATGAAAAAATGGTGTAAATCCAGCTTAACATTTGAGTGCCCGCACTCAGTATAAGTTAGCTTCTGAGTGAGTACTGATTATTGGTAGTTCACTTCCACTCTCCCGTTTTCATTAGTCTAAAGTAGAAACATTCAAAACGTTTAGTCATTGCAGGAAATTTCTGTTAAAGAATGAGTGTTTTGGGAATAATTAAAAGAAGTAGGTTATTGCAAGATTCAGATAAAAGCCGAAACATCGTACCAAAGTAAGATAAGATGAAGTAGAGTATAGCGGCAAAACACGTGAGTGAACTCTGTGCACGCAAA